>OX422143.1:86085182-86685182 GCA_949129095.1 Volucella bombylans | reverse complement strand
AACAATTCGATGTATTATATTCGTGCTACTCCGAAAAAAACATTTAGTAAATCAGACCATGGTAGAGGTTAATAATTTACTCAGTGAATTCCAGCTTTGGTTCAAGAAAAATAATTTCACAGCTGCTAATATCTCTACCCTGTTCAGTATTTCCAATGCTTGTTTGATTAAAGAAAAAGAAAAATGTACGCATTTTTCGTAGGCATCAAGGCAGCTTTTGACTTTATACGAGTAGAGCGAAAATCCTCATTCTTATAAACTTAGCAAACAAGTGTCAGCGAAGGTACTTACAACTTTACAAAGCCTTAATGAAGAAACTAGAACTATCGCATAGGATGAAAACATGAGAGTTTAATAAGGATGAATCATGAGTGCACTGTTCTTCTTATTTTTGGATGATATGATACTCTTTTGCAGGATGGAATTGTATTCGATGGTCTAGAAGTATGTAACTGTACTTCTAAACGCTGATGATATTGTAATTTCATCAAAAAAGATATGTGTGTATGATGCAAGTACCTCCAACACAATTAAGTTCAAAATAGTCGTCTTCGCTAAGGGGCTTGACCGTGTCGTTAGGAATGTAAGATGGTTGTGGAAAAATGAAGTTCTGGGAGACCAGAAGCAGTGCAGGTGTATTGAAGTTAAATTAACAATCCATTCATCTTTCCAGCGCAGCTCTCAGAAAAATTGAAACAGGATAAACAAGCACTTAACTGCAACTGGAATGGCATATTCGATAAGGGAAGTGATTTAGCATTACTAAAACTTGTTCCTACTGACTTTTTGAGCCCTTTGTTATTGAATTTCCACATATAGTTTTTAGCGCAAATTAAGAATTCGCATATACTCGTAATTTGCGACTGCTTACTGAGATTGAAAGAGATTTTATGTATGAGGATACACTCATGGATATGAGAGAAATCCAAATACTTGCCATTTACGGCTTATACTTCAAATCTTCTTATGCATGATATGCATAGGTCACCTTTGCATACGGAAACGAAAACCTATATGCTGTATGCTCTTTACCTAAAGTACTAGAGGAAGGCTTATCGCCATTATACTTCTCATTATCCCATACATATATACCTGCAAGGAAAGTAAGCCAAACTTATCCAGCCATAGAAGAGAAGAAAGCCAACAAGCATATTAGCTTTGTGAACACTGAATCGCCAATAATCCTATTAGAATGCCAGGCAGTAGAGGGGAAACCTTTTCACACATATAAAAGTGCCCATGATTACCAAGTGCATGCGATCTCCAAAAAGGATAACACACAGTTAAATCCATTTTAATAATTAAGTTATGTTACATCCTTTTCATATAACTTTACCAAACCTCCATTCTCGTGCTCAGATCCATGGTCATACTCAGTACAAACGAAAAACATCCAACCATCGCGCAACAGGACTAACAATTTATTACAAAACCTCTAATCCACCTACACAAAGTGGGACGACACATTGAAAAGGACCCGTAAGCACCAAAAGCAACAAAATCTGGGTGTACGAGTACGAGTATTCGTGTCTCGTATTCGGTATCCAAAAGTATGTCGTGCGTTGTTAGCCTGATGATAAGGCTCATTCATAGTTAAGCATTCTTGACAAAGAATGGGCTGGGAGTTTAGGACTCTGGTTTGGTTGTTGCTCAGTGGTAGTATCTAGTCCTTGTTGCCGTCATGTTATACCCGTAAAGGTGTTTACCCACAAAGAGGGAAACAACTTAAACAGGTACAAGATACGAAAAATATTATGTTTGCAAGCCAGTTTGGTAAACGGTATCCTTTTTTGGTAAAGTAAAGTGGAAGGGGTGATGGGTGAGTTTGAAATCACAAACCAGGATACAAATAGCTGTCCCTTTAGTTAGTTTACTGGGCTGGTTGTTAGAGTACCCTTTTTAATCATCGGCCATCAGACATGCGGGTATAGGTGAGGTAAGACGCACGTGGTAAATTAGGCTACATACACTATTATGGTTGACTGCTTGCCAACCGAACCGTTGTTAAATGCGATTTGATTAGAGTCCTTGTGGGCTGAGATGGCGGTTTTAACTTCTGAAACTGTAACAGAGTTGTCAAAAATGATCCATCCGGTGTCGCAACCAATTTGGTGTACTTTGTTAACCATGAAGTACACCGATAGGTGTGGAAACGTGTGTGTGTGCCAATGAGTGCGTATTACGGCTAAGTAACCTACATATTATGATGTGGTATCAAAACCGCAACAGGACATGCTTTGACGGCTTGTCGCACGATTTAATGGTGAGATTTGGGCCATGAGGAAGAGTCAACCGCTCAAGTGTACTTTGTAGCTGATGGCAAGATTAACGTGTACATGAGTACAACAAATCTATGTGCTTTGAAGCTAATTTGCACATACTGGCACACATGTGTGGTGGTAATATCTTATGCGTGACTTGGTATGCATTAACTAACTTTCAAAAGGATGCGTTCACTTTTGCTAAAATGAATGATAAGAGCTAAAGTTATTCTATGTTTGATTAAATTAGTCAAATACTGGTCTGAGGTACTTACCAGTTGATCAACAGATGTGAAGGAGAACAACACTTGGCGTTGGTCTTTGACAATGGGTCAAAGCCGTTCATATAAAGTTGAACTATATTCTCCGACTATTTTATTGTCTTTTTCCACTGGTTCATTAACCCAACGGTACCAAGTACATTGCGTTGGCTAGCCGTCGATACCTAGATTTTTTTTTTGTAGTAAAAGTAGGCCAACAAATCCTGAATCCTGATAGTCTTATGACCATGATTGTAGTAGAGACAAACCCAAAGTCGATGAATGCTAACATATATTTTTCTCATATTTATGTTAGTCTGCTCTGGCCAAGAGTTAACTTGGTTCAGCAGATTTTCGTAAATACTTTAAAAGGACGTTTTAGCGGTTTATGGCTTTATGAGCATTGCTTAGCAGAGCAATTGCGAATGAATGTTTTGTTGAAGACACGCTGTGCTTTAAATATAGCCAAATTGAACACTGAAAATCAGAAATTTTCATATTGGTACCTGTTAGTAGTTCAGAAGGTAATAGCTATGCGACTTAATAAACTTACATATTCAAGGCGCGTGTTCTCTTAGGATACTTTTATGTTAAAATTGTGGGTCAAAGGAATGATTAGCAAAACCAGCACCTCTCGCTTATTTCAGCCTGTTTGGTGTTACATAATGGAGTGTCAGACGTAAGAAAAGCAATGATCTGAAGCCAAGTACTCACATTTAAGCGAAACGCATGCTATTGAACATGTTAGGATGGTTAGATGAATATATCCGGATTTAGCGAGGCTTGTTTACTAAAAACGTTATTTCATTCCTTTTTAGAAAACTAATCAGTTTTGTACTGAATATGACATCAACAGTATGCAGTATTCTTTTAAAAGTACGAGTATTTTTGAACCCTTTATTTCAGAGTACTGTAAAAAAAACTGCTATCATGCTATCAGGGCAATTTTCATAGCTAACTGGGCGATGTCTGATGATGATAGCAATTGAAATATGATTAGAAATTACGGCGTCAGAAGGTAGAGTGGCAACATCAAACTCTTTTGTAATTTATGGAACGTAAATTGTCTACTTTTTAGAGGCATTTAAAAAAAAAACACATCTGTCTAAATCTACCCAAAACCAGACCGCTTGGCCAAGTAATTCTCCGACTGTGGATCAAACTGAAGAACCAATTCCCCAAACATGAAGAGGCAGTTAGCATCTTATGATATGAGGTAGCAGGTATCTTGGAGATTACTGCGTAAGGCTAAAAACAATGGATTTGCAGACATCTGCACTGGTAAAAGGATGAAAGGTTTCAGCGATGGCTTTTAATAGATACAACGACTAACAACAGATCGCTGAGAGAATATCGATTTAACTTCAAATTGCTGTAGCTTAAGCAGGAAAAAACATGAGTTGAAAGCCCAGTATTGCAGTATTTTATCAAGAAGAAAAACTATACCATTGTGTCAGAACATAAAACAGTATATAAACATTTGAAAAGGAAAGTTGTGAAAATATAGCAATTCCATGCAATGGATTTGAAAACTTAATGTTATTATTCTTGTTTTTTTAAATACATGAAACACTGTGGCCAAAATTACAAATCTATTTTCGTTCCACGAAATGGTGTATGCAGAGATGCACAATCGCTTTTCACAACGCACGCCTTAACTGTAAGAGTTGTATAATTGCAACGCACTTAAATCAGCTGAAGAGTAAGTGGATTTTTCATGCCACCATCAGAAACTTTATAATGCTTAACAAAGTGTTTTGTTACAATTTTTATTGCAAGCTTGCAAAATTAATAGATTTTAACTTATTAACTGAAGTATCCGTAATTGTGTGTATAGATGGTGGTACTAATCCTTCAAAAGCTTCTTAAGAAAATCAGTATTCAAAAATCTTTTTATAATCTTTTATTTTAAGCAAAAAATAAATAAAAAACAAAAATATTCATCTAAATATATTTTCTCTTTTTTTCAGGTAAGCTTGGAATTTGTGTTCAATATATTGCTCATCCTCTGTATGATGGTTTTAGTTATCAATATGCAATATAGTTAGTATTCCCATACTTATATAAAATAAGTTTTAGTTAGGTAAGTAATAGATGCGCCCAAATGTTTTTTTTTTCTTTAAATAAAGACGTGATTTTCAGGTATCAATGAAATTTTTAGTTTGGATTAAAATTTATTTATTCATACCATTAGTTATAAATGCTACGTTTTTCAAAATACTCTACAGAATTGCTGTACCCAATTTTCCATGACTTTTTGCATCATTCGGCTGGTATTCCAGTCTACAAGTCGTCTAAAACTAGTACATTCTTGTCATAGAAATAGTCCCAAAGAGAAAAACACCGTCTTAAGTTATTATAAATTGCACAGCTAGATCTTGACACAGCCTTAATATTTTCTTCACTTCTGGATTTTCGCCGTCTCACTAGTCACTGGCGTGTCATTATTATAGTGAGAATTAGTCAATTTCCAATTTGCATTCAATTGTTTGTTTATCGGCATCGAATTTTGGATATTTTGTAAACGTTGTTGAAGCGTACATGTATCTTTCCCGGGTCTACCCCGGACAACTTTATTAACGAGCAAAAACTTAAAGCTAGGCTTAAAAACTAATAAAGACATTCTTAACCTAATGGGGCGAGGAGAAATGGAGGTTGGGGGACATGTCAAGGGAGTGACATATTGAGCAGTGTTTTTTGATTTTGTATTTCCTGCTATTTAGGTCAAAGACCTCGTCGTAATTGTTTGTTATACGCAGTAGTCTACAATAGAGAATGGTTCAAGTGACTGTAATTGGTACAGTGAGTTCAAATCAGGGGAAATGAGATTGATCTCATATTACGGGGATTGGAAGTGAATGAAATATTTTGTGTTACTCTCGATCAGTCGATGTTTCCAGTCAATAACTGGTGGATAAACCGCGACTTCACGACGTCTTTTAAGGTATGTATGCTATTTAATTCTAGTCTATTTTCGTAGGGAGATAATCCGCATGGATTGGCCCAAGGTAGACCACGAAGTGCGATACGGATAAACCTGTGTCCGACTGCTTCAATTCTTTGAATGTGGATTTGTTTATAGGCTGACCAAACTTGGTTGCAATATTTAGAAGAGACCTTACACAAGTAATGTATATACTTCTTATAACGTAAAGGTTGGAAAATTGTTTTGGCCAGCGTTTGATAAATCCAAGTTTTATTTATAATGCTGTCAATAAGGGAGCTGAATGTCACAAATTATAGACCAGAACCCGTATTTCGGTAGTGGAAGGAATAGGCTCATCGCAAATGAAGTAATTTCTTGGAGGGTGGGTGGATTTTTGCGGGAATAGGGAATATCGCTTGGCATTTGTTTACATTGAGTTCCAAATATTGTTGGTTGTACCATACCGAAAACTTATTTGAGTCATCTTGCAGGCCTTGAGAGGCAGAAGGCAATGAAATGACTGTGGAAATTCTCATGTCATCAGCCAGAGTAAAAAGATTAGAATTCATTGAAATGGGATTTATATTGTTAATCGTTAGGATAAAGATGATTGGTCCAAGGTGACTACCCTGAAGGTCAAGAGATATTCCTTTAATGGGGTCGGATATTGAAGATCTGAACCGAGATGGGTTACACGCTCTTTTATTACAATAGCCGGAAGGCCATCAGGGCCAGACGAAAAATTATCTTTAAGTTTGGTAATATTTTCAGATACTAAACATGTTGATATATTTAGTGAGATGGATGACGTCTCAGGACAGTTTCTTATAAATCTGAAGTAATTGGGATCGGATTTATCTAATTGATTACAAAAAATTTGTTAAAATGAAAGGTAATGAAATTTTCAATGGTTCTTGGGTCGGCAGAAAATTCACTAAGAAATTTCAAAGTAGATGCCGTCTGCCTTTATTTTGGTAATAACAAACTGGTAGAAGTGTTTATGTTCCGATACTAAGCTAAATTGAATACGGTAGAGGTACTCAAGGTAAAGAGACTTACAAAGTTCAGAAAAACGATTATATACAAAACAATAATTAAAATAGTAGACAATCTGAAATACAAATATGACATCTGTCAAAAGATGGTCTTTTTTTTGTTTCGAAGAATGCTTAATGAAAAACCTTTTATAACAATTTGACCGTCATATAATATGTATAATAGATCGATCTTTCGGATATATGGGCGCCCGCATCTTTTTCAGGCAAAGTTCAATCTGGAAGTCTTATTTTGGAGCAGCAGCAATGACAACAACGCTTCGAATGTCAGCTTCCAAGTCGTCCACCGTCTCTGATTTAGCAGCGTAGACTATCGACTTCCAGCAGAAAATTTATTCAACGGTGTTAAATCACATGTTTTCGGAGACCAATTAACAGTTCTATAATGCAATATTATGCGCTCATCGAAAGTTTTCTTTAATAAATGGATTGTAGCGCGCTGTGTGGAATGCCATCCCGTTTTTTTGAAATCATATATTATGTAGTCATTAATAATACTCGTTCCATTTAATTGGTTAAAGTCAGTTGTTATGGATCTATAGCGATTTCCATTGACTCTAACGTTCTGGTTGACATCATTTTTCAAGAAATATGCACGAATGTTTCCATCAGGCCATAGATCACACCACGAAATGACTTTTTATGGATATAGTCTCAATTATGGCTTGTGGACTTCTTTCATTCCAAATGCGGCAATTTTCTTTGATGTCGTAACTATTTAAGTAAAATTAATCAAGAACAATCCGGTTCTTAGCCCATCCCCCGAGCAAACGATGCACACAATAAACAAGCGTCTTACATTCTTGTAAGCACTGAATCTAGTTAGCCCGTAAGCTCAAGTTTTCCGGCAAGATCTTACCTAAAGTTAGTGGATACTCAATTGTTAATACCCGGTGAAGTTGTCAAGTTCGTTCTTTTAACTTGCTGTTAAAAAACTTTCGCCGAATTTAATCGAAGCCACAATTATCAGCCGCAAATTTAAAGCAGAAGATGTGCTGATACCACGAATTCCAATGAATTCAACCGATTTGCCATTCGATTTCAATCGATTACAGTTTCCAGTGTGTCTGGCTTTCGCCATAACCATCAACAAGGCTCAAGGCCAATCGCTATGTGTTTCTTGTGTGAACTTAGAAAATTCCTCTTTTTCACGCGGCCAATTACATGTTGCTTGCTTCAGAGTTGGAACGCCGAAAAAACTGTTTTGAGACTTTTTCCAAGCATAATCATTTTAACTGCTCTTAGTATTTTTATTTTGAAAATTTTCATTTGTAACTTGTATATCTACTATGTTGACATAGTATTGTTTTGCCTGGAATTTTCAAAAGTCAAATGCACTCAAAGGCAACGTGGCATTCTTTTGTGTGTGCTAAATAGATCGAAGACGACACCTAAGTAAGTGCTAGTATGCTTCATACTGTTTCTTTTTGTCTCGTGTCATATTCTAAGTACCATTACAATGTTTATGTCTGGAGGAACTTTGCACATTCTTGTTCGTGACCAAGTTAGTGATAAAGTTTTCCCAAAAAATAATAAATTATGGCATCTAGGGCGAGAAAAATGCTTGATCTGGCAAGAAAACCCAATAAAATGAGTAAGTACAAACTTTAAATGTTGGAAAACAATTTTAAAAATATAATTCAACTCAGATGAAACTATGAGCTGTCCTGGGAATGAAACCGGTGATTTCAACTTAATTGACGCCATGGATACAAGTAAACTATCCTTCAAAAGGCAATATTATTTAAAAAAAGTAAACAATTTATTTGAATAGGTGTTCCGACTTGTTCTGCAGCTCCAAATGCCCTTAAATTTTGTGAAGAGTTAGATTCTTTGGGTAGCTTGGTAGAAAGAACTTTCTGTTCTGAACTAATTGCTTCTTTTTATAGAGCCCTTTCAAGACAGTGGAAGCGAATATGCCCCAGACAATGAATATTCGTCTGACACCAGCATTTCCACGCCCACATATAGTATTTTAACGCAACCTCGAAAGAATATTATTGATCATAACCATCGGTATGACACTCCCGAAAATCTGAAAACCAAATCTGGAAGAAAGCGTCCTCTTAATCAAAAACTTTGGAAAAGGAATCAAGCCAAACGTTTAAAAAAATCAGGAAAACCTTAAACTTCCTCAAAAGGTGTTACAAGAGAAGAAAAACGTATGCTAAAAGGATGTGGAGATCCCTGCAGGATGAATTGTGAAAGCAAAATTTCAGAGGAGGCCAGGTATGATGTTTTTAAAAGCTTTTATAAACTTGGATGCAGAACAAGGCAGTGGGACTTCTTGTCAAAGATTGTAGAAAATCATGATAAAAAACGAACTCCTCTACTTGTTGGTGTACCTAATTTTAACTATAATTTAGTTTTTATTCAAGACAATAGTGAACACAAAGTCCAAGTTTTCCAAAAAAATGTTTTTAAATACGTTTTAAATCTCCGCGCAAACGACCCGGAAAACGGAGAGATTTCGAAAAGATTGCAATGAGTAATGGAACAACCCTTAGTCCAGATAAAAGAGGGCAGCATTTAAGGCCAGTAAATGAGTTAAGAGAAAAATTAGAAATATTTGTAAAGGAACATATCGAGTCCTTTTCATTAGTAGACTCATATTACTGCCGAAAAGATTCGAAAAAAAAAATATTTCAGTAATGAAATTAAGTCAGTTGGACAAATGTTTCGTCTTTACAAAGAATGCTTTGAATCTAGAGATTACGATTTAATATATAAAGTTACACTAAGGCAGTATGGTGACATCTTTAACTTTTACTTTAATCTAAGCTTTTATGTTCCAAAGAAAGATCAATGCGATTTCTGTTTGAAATTCCAAAACATGATTGCCGATGAAAAAATAGCTTCAAAATTTGAAAATGATCAACATTTATTCAACAAACAAAAAGCTCGAGAGCTAAAAGAAGCAGATAAAATAGCTGAACAAGCTTCTTCAGCCACTGATACTGCTTGTTTTGACTTCAAAAAAATACTTTCCACTCCTGCTGCCAATGCAAGCTGCTTTATAAAAGAAAAATACAAGTTTATAATTTCACGGTTTATGAACTTCCTCAAGTCAATTGCTATGTTTGGGATGCAACCATCGCCAAAAAGGGGTGTATAGAGGTTTCAAACTGTCTTCTCAAATTTATTGATAAATAGGTGGCCAGAGGTGTACTAAGCTTCCATTTTTGGTCAGACAATTGTGGTGGACAAAATAAGAACAAGGTTTTGTTCGGGTTTTTTACATGAGCATCCAAAAACTTTAAGATAAACATCAATCATAGATTTTTAGAGAAAGGCCATACCCAAAACAAGGGCAATAGTGTACATGCCTTAATTGAAAAAAGTCAGAAAAATAAAATAGTCTACACACCAATCCAATGGTATTCAATTATAAGGAATGCAAAAACATTCCTGTTACAAAGTAACAGAAATGATACAAGATGATTTCAAAGATTTTAAAACATTTTTAAATTCTTTGAACTGGATAAAAAATACCGAAACTGACAATAAATAAAATTCGTGAAGTCTATTTCAATGCTGACAAACATTATGGAATGAACTACAAATACTTTTTTGAGGATGAATTCAACGGTCCAAAAACAAAAAAATAGAAACAAGAACCGATCAAAAATGTTTCCGCAGGAAGTATTTTAACGAATTTACAAGAAACCTATTGTCGTTTCCACTGAAAAATATTTGGGCCTAATTTGGTTTTGCAAACAAAATCTTATTCCTTTAATTTATCAGGAATTCTACAGGACATTAAAAACCGCATCTTCTGTCCCAGCTCGAAAATGATATCATAATTACATATTTATATTATGATTGTAAACAATGTGAAATTGTTATTTCTTTTGTTTTTGTTTTCTTTTTTTGTTATAAATAAAAAAGTTGATCTTTAATCGCTCTTTTTGTAATTTTGTATATTCTATAACTTCTCTACTCACCTCTTTTCATCTTTCTATCCTCCGTGAAATTTTTGATAACTGTTCCAATGTGGTTCTTCATGACGTGTCGATTTGGTATATAGTATTCTGTCTTAGCGCATCAACAGACTTCATACTTGTAAAAAAACGATCTGTGTATACACAGTCTTCCGTTATAACATTGGTCAAAACCTTTACTAAAGAGACTCCCAAGTCCCAATATGAACTCCTTCATATCTACTTCTCCAACAGAACGTTTTCCAGTGTAGATATGGAAATTCAAGACTAAACAATCGCTAGCTGCAAGAATTAAATTTTTCAATCCCAATGGATTTGGCTTTGCGGGAGTTACATGCACATCTCTGCATTCCACCAACATCACATCACTAGCAGTTTCTGTTATCGCCAAATCATCGTCGGATCATTTCAACTTAAAAACAAACATGGAAACCCTGCTAAAAGTAGGCTTAGAGGAGATGTCTTTTTGTATCTGCGATGAGGTAGTCAGTGTAGTGATAATAGCGAGACAAGCCACATGTCCTAATTATTCCACAAATAAAGACGCATATATGTGTTAACATAGAAATTGTTTGTTTCATTGAATAATAAAATTTACTGAACTATAACTGGCGCAGTCGACCTAAACAAAAAGTAAAAAGACCCTAAAACATCAACAAATAATTCAACCAATCAACATAGAACTCTTCGTTGTTCAGCGAGTTCGGTTCAGAGAATATAGTACTATAGTTCAACGACAGAAAACCCATAGCAACAGGTGAGTCCCAATTTACTTTTACTTTTCAATTGGTTTCCATGCCCCCTTTTCCTAAAAATAACAAAAAGCAAAAATTAGTTTCTCGCCTTTTAACTCCCAGTTGGAGAAATTGTTTTACATAGTTTTAAAAAGCCTCGACGGCATATTTTGTTAGATCTCGATAGTTTTGATCGCGACCAAATTGAAGATAAGCTTGGTAGTACAGTTAACGAAACTGTATTCCCAATCAAAATGAATCCGAATGAAATTGCAGTGCAAACATTTAATTTGCTTAGAATACCTGACGCGGTTAAGGATATGCAAGAGTTTGATGGAAATCCTCGCAGACTCTTTGATTTTCTTACTAATGTGGAGGAGATTATAAGTTGTTTGCCACAGTCTGGTGTTGTAGGCAACCGGATTATTTTACGTGCTATCCGAAATAAAATCATAGGAGAGGCTAACGAAGCCTTCAATTTATATGGTACGAAAAGTAATCTCATAATCCATTATTCAGATAAGCGGAATGAGACTGTTTTGATACGGAATCTTCATACATTGCGGCAAAACAAAGACAGTATAGAAGTCTTTTATTCTAATTTCTAATTTCATTGTATAATGAAATTTCTTTGAATAGCTTTTTGTCTGGTTTCAGAGAACCTCTAGGATCTACGATTAGATCAATGAGACCAGCTAAGTTACCTGAGGCTTTGAAACTTTGCTTAGAGGAACAAGACTGCATATATAGTAGAAATAAAGAGCAACAACTTAATAGAGGATAGTATAGAACACGTAACTTTTTCCCGTAATCTTCCAGAGTCCCCATTCGCTCTTATAAAAATACAGAAAGTTCGCAACAGCAACGTACTCCGTCTAACAAAAGCAGACAACCCTCGGGGTCCAAATTATTCGTATACTAGGAATTCTGGTAATTTTAATTCTATTTTTCCACCTCACGAGCCCATGGATATATCGAGTGGAAGAACTAATACTGGTATTAGTTCGAATCAGTTCAATAGAAGCAATTTGCGACGTGGGCCAAATCAGCCTAACAATATCGATTGTAGCTGTAGTGTCGTTAACGCCGATCACTCGAACCCTGCTATGCTAAATGGCCATGACAACTACAAATCGGACCCAAACTGTTCTGATTCGGAACTTCAGCTACCTTATGCCGAGGCAGATGATAGAAATTTGCATACACCTGCCTCCAGAAACCAGTGGGGTACTTAGAACTCCACAATTTTAATTCGAGCCTGTTACCCTATATTACAATTACCAGCTTAAATGGGAGCGACCTTAAATTCCTTATAGATACAGGCAGCAATAGATCTTTTATCAGTACTCGGATAGTCAAAAATATGAATACAATAACAGATCCTATAGAACCCGTAGAGATAAGAACAATTTTAACTACATATGTTGTCAATAAACAAGTTATACTGAATGGTTTAAAAGAATTAAACACAAGGAAAAATGTATGTTTCTTAGTATTTAACTTTTATAATTATTTTGATGGTCTCATAGGTGCTGATATTATAAGGTTTTTAGGAATTAAGATTGATTTAAAAGGGGTAAAATTGGAATCAAATAGGGGCATAATTTCTTTAAGTTTCAAGCCAAATCTTCTCTCAAAGGTACGAGTATATGTGATACCAAGCTTAACCAAGAAGATTTGTTGCTTACCGGTTGACGTGCTGTCAAACAATATTTACATAAAGCCCACATGTATAAAACAAGATTTGATAATACCTGAAGGCATATATTTTGCCAAAGACTGGTTTTCTTATATTGAAGTTGTTAATACTTCAGAGTTTTAACAAAATTGAGCAACCAATTAAAACGTTTAGATTAAACAATCACGAATTAATTGAAGCCAATACATTTACGATTTCTGAAGGTCAAATTCCTGAAGATTTAAATATAAATAATATTCATAAAACAAATCACTTAAACGAAGAAGAAAAACTTGCTTTGAAAAACTTATGTAAAAAATATCGAGACATATTTTTTCTACAGGGGCAGGACCTTTCATGCACAAATCAAGTGAAACATTCAATAAAAACAAAAGACTATATACCAATATACTCGAAGTCATATCGCTACCCTTACATCATACGTGAGCAGATACAAAAACAAATTGTAGATCTTCTGAAACAAAGTATAATTCGTCAAAGCTTTTCGCCTTGGTCATCCCCCATTTGGATTGTTCTGAAAAAAAAGGATCCAAACGGAGATCAAAAATGGCGTTTGGTAGTTGACTACCGTAAAGTAAAAGAAAAGACGGAAGATGATAAGTATCCTATTCCAAACATAAATGAGATCCTAGATAAGCTTGTCCGATGTATATATTTTAGTACACTTGATCTTGCATCTGGGTTTCATCAGATCGAGGTTAATGAGGAGGACATTTCTAAGACTGCATTCTCAATCGACAATGGACACTATGAGCTCATTAGAATGCTTTCGGTCTAAAAAATGCTACGTCCGCTTTCCAGCATGTGATGGACAATGTTCTTCTGGGTCTCCAAGGAAAATCTTGTTTGGTTTATACGGACGATATCATCGTTTTTTCTACGTCATTGTAGGAACATATGGAGGGTCTTGAAAGTGTGTTTCAAAAACTGAGCGAGTCGAATTTAAAAGTTCAGCTTTCGAAATCGTGTTTTTTTGTAAAGAGGTTTAATTTCTAGGCCATGTTATTACGCCGAATTGAATAAAGCCTAACCAAGACAAAATTGACGCCGTAAAAAATGTTTCCTTGCCAAAAACTGTGAAACAAATAAAATCATTTTTAGGGTTATTTTGTTATTATAGAAAATTTGTAAAAGATTTTGCAAAACTCACGAAGCCAATGACCGAGTGCCTAACAAAAGGACGATCTATAATTCTTGACTCGAACTTTAAAACTAGTTTCGAGTTGTGTAAAACATTGCTATGCAATGAACCAATTTTATCTTATCCGGCTTTTACTAAATTATTTAATATAACTACTGATGCGAGTAACGTCGCTTTAGGTGCAGTGTTGTCCCAAAGCCCGATTGGATCTGATAGAATGATTTGCTATGCAAGTCATATGCTATCAAAAACTGAAGAAAACTACAGTACAATCAAAAAGGAGCTATTGGCGATTATATGGACAACCAAGTATTTCCGACCATATCTTTATGGCAGGAAATTCAAATCATTACTGATCATAAGCCCCTTATTTATCTTTTCTCTGTCAAAGACCCAAGTTCCAAACTCATACGTTGGAGATTAGATTAGAAGAATTCGATTATTCAGTAGTTTTTAAAACAGGTAAGAGTAACTCCAATGCTGATGCTTAATCTCGGATAGAAATTAATGCCTTCGATGAAAAAGAAATTGCAAAAGATGCAGATGTGGATTTAGATACATTGTCTGTCGAGAATAATTTTGATGACAATGAAAGTCTCCAGACAATTCACTCTGCACACGAAAATTTTAATGACAATATTTATATATCCGAACGTCCACTTAATAAGTTTGAGAAATAATTCAACAATCAAGGAAAATGTTTAATCCGTCCGTTTAATGTAAAACTTCAAATTTTCTTTAAAAATAAAAGAAGAAATACTATACAAACAAAAGATATTACTAAGGAAAAGGCATTGTTAGAAATATTTGAAAATTATTTTAAACATCAGAAGCTTAATGCAGTACTTACGGACTATAGCACATTTAGAAAAATTCAGGCGATCTATTCCAAATATTTTACTCATTCTGGTTTTAAGTTGATAAGATGTATAACATTGCTAAATGATATTGTGGGTGTAGATGATCAAGAAGAGATTACTAAAAATTATCACTAGGTATCTCACCATAGAGGTATTGCAGAAACCTTGGAGCACCTTAAAAGATTCGAGTATTTTCCGAACATGAAGACCATAATTTCTCGAATAATAAATTTATGTGACACATGTCACAAACTCAAATATTGTAGAAAAAAGCAGCCTCTCAAATTTCAAATTACAGAAACTCCATCCAGACCATTTGAGATAGTTCACTCCGATATATTCTTTGTCCAGAAGAAATTCTTTCTAACAATAATAGATAAATTTTCAAAATTTTCTTGTGCATATTTACTTCCGGCTAGAAATAGTATTAACATAATTCGATCTCTGAAACACTTTTTCGCTCACCATGGTATCCCAAAGAAACTGGTCACAGATAATGGTAGTGAGTACCTTTCATCCTTGATGAAAGAATATCTAAACATTTATAAACATTTGCCCAAAAAGTTCAAACGGAAATTCACCCATTGAACGTTTTCCTTCAACCCTTACAGAACTGATTAGAATAATAAAATCAGAAAGCAAAGCAAAACCGATATCGGAAGTGATCGATGAAGCTGTTTTGACCTACAACAATTCCATTCATTCAACGACTAAATTGTCTCTATTCGAGTTAGCTTCAGGCCACGTTTATAAAAGTACACCATTTTCAAATCAAATTCTACCGACCACAAAATATGATGATAAACGAACATACAGAAAACTACAAAAATTTAACAAAAATGGTTACAGAAAACTGTCTTAGAAGCAAGAATGATACAATAGAAAAATTTAATTGTAATCGATCTAACCCTCCTCATTACAAAGCGGGTGAAATCGTATATGAGCAGAACGATAGAAGAGATAAACTAGCTCCGAGATATGTATATCACGTTGTTCAAAAAGATAATAATATAACAATCAATACTCAGAATCGAAGAGTTCATCAACAAAAAATTAAGCCTAGACGTATTATGTTTTGATTCAGCACCAAGATGTGGCAATCTATGTACATATGTTGCGAATTCTGTACGAGGGTTTTTAGAACAAAAAAAAACACTTTATGACCCTTCATTCCCCTTCCTTATTACCACAATTGAAAAGGTAAACTATGGAATTCGGTATAATCCTTTTGAAGAAAGGAAAACCAAATAAGGTTTATCTCCCGAACTTTACACCTACAGGAGAGGAGTTACATGCACATCTCTGCATTCCACCAACATCACATCACTAGCAGTTTCTGTTATCGCCAAATCATCGTGGGATCATTTCACCTTAAAAACAAACATGTAAACCGCACCAAAAGTAGGCTTGGGAGATTTGTTGGCGCCAGCATAGCGAAGGAGATGTCTTTTTGTAGCTGCGATGAGGTAGTCAGTCTAGTTATACCAGCGAGACAAGCCACATGTCCTAATTATTCCACAAATAAAGACGCATATATGTATTAACATAGAAATTGTTTGTTTCATTGAATAATAAAATTTACTGAACTATAACTCGGGCATGTACTGACGAAAGTCGCATCGTCCAGAAAAGGAATCATTTGCTCATCTACTGCGGTGTGGTATGGAATCGGCAAGGTCAAACACAGTACAGTAGTACAGGATCAATAAATGGTCGGATCTTCTACAATCGGTTTGATTCCGGTTGATTTCCGTTTTTGATTTTGCAAATCGTAGAAACCTTCGAAGCTCACTGCAAGCTCACTCATTTGCAATTGTGGGAATACTAAGCAACCCATCAAGATATGAATTCCAGTCAAATATATAATTTCGTCCGTTGATGTGCCTAGGGGGATGGTGATAACGTTTTTGGAAAGTATAACAGTTTGTTACGCTCTCTGTTTCTTCCCATAAAGGTATATCAAGGTACTGAAAGAATTTGTCTAAAATGCTTTCCAGCATATTCTCATCGGGCATTAATTGATCTTGATCAATATCTCGGAGCTGAAATCTTATAGTAAAAAAAAAACAAAACTCATAAAGAACAACTACTTTTTTCTTCTTATTTTACCCTTTCTTCAGCCATTTCATAGTTCTCCGTCGTTCAGGATCATTTTCAAGTTCCTCAGCCGGTGTTTCCACTGCTGAATTTCCAAGTCATGACCCGAAATTCCTCCGATATCGTTGATATCCTGAGTTTGAACAGCATCATCTTCAGCATCTTCATCTTCAAATACTTCATTTAATATGAATTCAAAATATTCATCATCGTTATCAGAGAGGTCTGCATCACTGTCGTTCAAAAATTTATCCAACTCTGCGTCGGTGAGCTTTTCGGTAAGATCTACGAATTCATATTGAAATTTGTAAGTAAGAAATTGAGTTGAAGATATAAAAAAATTGAGTAATACAGTTGATATTTTTATATGTCGAAACATCTGAAATACACATACGTGGACTAAGCGAAATTAGGTGGTGGAAGCTTTTTCTTGTACATATACTCAAAGTACACATATGTGTACCCACTGTTTAGATAAAAATAATTCTTAAAAACTGAAGTTAACTTGATAAGTTTTGCAATTCACAGATTCAACAGTACGTCCACTTCACATTTTGGTAAATTTTGAATAACAAATCGAGTTATAAACTTTAGTTTTTAACTTACCAAGGAGAGAAGCCTTCCGACGCGACATCGTTGTAATTCACTTTTGAAAAAACGCGCCAAAATAATAAGAGACGACTTAAGGGTATGTGTTTTTAAGAGAATTAATACGAGATCGTGGAAGACAGTTCACAGGTCCACTACGCGAAATTATGCGCTCAGCAAATGTTTCCCGCAATAAATTGATGGTGTCGCGCGCTTTGTCGAATGTTGCGCTATCTTGTTGAAACCAAGCGCTTTCCATTGACGGTAACATTCTGGCCGGCATCGTCCTTAAAGAAATATGGCCCGATGATTCCACCATCCCATAAAGCACTCCAAACAGTGCGTTTGAATGGTTGTAAGGGCGTCTCGACAAAGGTTTCTGTGTTTTCTCCACTCAAAATTCGGCAATTTTGCTTGTTTACATATCCATTTCACCAAAAATGGGCTTGATCGGAGAACAAAATTTTGCGTTGAAAATGAGGATCAATCTGAATCATGTTTTCAGCCCATTCACCGAACCTACGACGCGTATAATGGTCACGCGTTTTCAATTATTGCACAAGTTGGATCTTATAAGCTTTTTAGCCAAGATCTTTCAGTAAAATCGTTCACAAAAAGGATGGACATAGCTCCAATTGCTTGCGAATCGACTCATTCGGATTCTCCTCAACACTGTGCTGCACAACGTCCATAACTTCTTCTGTTCGCACTGTTTGTTGTCTTTGGGATGCATATTATCCAGTCTACGTGGTTCGAAAACGATTCATCGTGTTCCGAATAACTTGCTCAGCTGGACGATTATGCCGACCGTAAAATGGCCGTATGATAAATTTGGCGAGCCGAACCATGGTTTTCAAAATAAGTTTGCACAATTTGCACGCCTTGTTCTGGCGCTAATCCATTGGCAAATGGCAAAACGTACTAACCATAAATCAACTTTCAAGTCTAAAATTGACAATCTGTAGGAACAGCGTCCGCCAAATATTTTTTTTTTTGAAAATGCTATAAAAAAAACCACTGAATATTTTCTCAAATTTCTTTTTTTATTTGAAAGTACAATCCTTCCGGTTAATAACGGAAAATAATTTTATTCAAATGACTGCCTCGGCTGGCCATGCCTACACGATCGGTCCAATTTTTAAGCACATTATCGATTGTGTGCAGCTGTATTTCACCAATGGCTTCACGAATATTGTCCTTTAAAGCGTCAATTGTCTCTGGCTTGTCGGCGTAACACTTTTCTTTTACGGCACCCCACAAATAATAATCCAACGGTCTCAAATCGCAGCTCCGAGGTGGCCAAACGACATCAGCTCTGCGGCTGATAATGCGATCTTCAAAAACAGGGCGCAAAACATCGAGTGTAGCTTCGGCTGTGTGGCACGTAGCGCCGTCCTGTTGAAACCAAATGTTGCCAATATCCTCCTCTTCAATTTTTGTGAAAAAAAATTCGTTCAACATGACCCGATAACGATCGCCATTGACTGTAACGGCCACTCCTTGCTCATTTTCGAAGAAAAATGGCCCAATTATGCCTCTGGACCAAAATCCGCACCAAACAGTGACTCGTTTTGGGTGTATCGGCTTTTCAATGTATGCGTGCGCGTTTTCTGTGCCCCAAATGCGACAATTTTGCTTGTTTACATACCCGCCAAAATCAAAATGAGCTTCATCTGAAAAGATGATTTTTTTGGCAAAATCGGCATCTTCTCTAAGTCGATCGCAGGCCCACTTAGCGAAGCGAAAACGCATTGGATGGTCAGTTGGCTTCAACTCCTGAACCAATTGGACTATGGCGTCATACCAAGGTCTTTATGCAAAATTCGTCTCAATGATGTCTCCGAAATGTTCAATTGTTGAGAACGACGGTGAACCGTATTCTCGGGTATACGCACTGTTTTCGGCTTTTCACGCTTTGGTTTATCGATGAGGATGCCAGTTTCTTTCACTTTTTTCACAAGATAACGAACATACGGAGCTGACGGTGCTTCTCTTCTTACAAAATCCGTACGCAATTTTCGCACACATTCTGCAACATTACCATGATTTTCAAAGTAATGTCGCAATATTTCCCAGCGTTGTTCACGCGTATACACAACCATATTCGTTCAGCGGAAGGATAAAACTAATTATCTGTCAAATCAGACATGAGGTAAGTGTTACCATTCACGAAATAAGCGCTAGTTGAAAAACAAAACGTTAGATGGCGGACCCTTTACAAGTCTTGGCCCATATTCGAGAGTGGTGCTCATTGGATTCTGAAAGTACAAAAGGAAGCTCTTCCAGCTTCGGAGGGTTGGATGCTGTATTTATACCGCATGAATTCATGCTCGCTCTAGTTGTTTATTTTCGGGGGCAATGGCCACTAACAAAGTATCCGTCCATATCCGAGGTGCTGTTTCTATGGTTGTGTCTTACTACTCGTACTCATAGACCTACCATTTCTTCTCTTTGTTTTATAATGGCGCAGGGGACATGGCAGTCGCTCCGTTCAAACTTTGCAATTTCCAAGAAAAATAAAAAAGCTCTCAGGACTCATTGAATTTAGACTTACTAGTAGTGCTGTACACGTAAGTGTTCGTTTGCAGAGACATTACCTTGTTTAACAAAAAAAAAAAACGAAACACTATGCATTGTGGAATTCTTCCTCTAAGAAGCCCATTATCAGTCGGTTGCCGTCCAAAGAAAAATATTAATCTTTTGGGAAATTAGTACCACGATATGTAGTTGGTCTTCAAACAGGCTAAATAATAAATGAAATAAAATGAATATTAAGTAAATTTAAGGGAGACAAATTCGTAATAGTGCTAAACCCACACAGTAAGCGATACTGCATGTTCACCTTCGACAAGTCATTAGGTCTTCCTGGGGACTGTATGTTATATGTATGATATATAATTTCATAAATATCATGCTATTGGGATGTTTAGCCTTAGAAGATTGACCCAGAAATCTTTTCTGTGTTTTAGGTTTTGCATAGACAAAAATGTGTCACTCACTTTTTAAATTCATATAAAAATCTCTCTACAGAAATAAGGATACCTGGCGAAAATCCAGTTCGTTCTCATATTCACGTATAAAATTTACAGAGTATTTTTAATTTTTTTAAATCAGTAACTGACATTTATAATTACATGAACAACCAGTAAGAAAAAAGGGGGAAGAGATGGTCGGTAGCAACTCTCATTAAATAAATTCCATCCAATTTCTATATCTCTTACAGCATCTACTTTGAGCACCGATTACCTTTTGATTTCATTTAAATTTGTTTCCCCTTTTGGTCAGTCTTCTCCTATCCGTATATTGGTCGCATTCACCATTTATTGCATTTCATTTCAACTCCATCGAAATTCAATTTAAATTCTGTTCGCTTGGTTATGGTCGAATGGAGAAGCAACTAACCGCTCCGATAAATTGTCATTCCTAATTTCAGCCTTACCAATTTTGTATCTACACCCTATACCTGCATACACATAGATACTAATAGGCAATTGCAGGGCTATTGCCAGAGAGGAGATTCAAATTTCTCGATATAAAACTGTCGCTGATGCCATTTTCCATGAAGGACACCACCATTCCCTCCACTCGCTCGTTTATTTTGTTTATGTATGTATTGTATGTGTGTATGTGTTAAACGAGATTCAAGCTCTTAATTGATTTGCCATCTAGCAGAGCAGAATGCCCTTCACTCGTTCTGCGGATAACGGACGATTGGATGTTGAAAAAGGTTTAGGAACTTTGTACAGGTGATCCGGAATGAAAATTCCTTCCCTTGCACGCCCTCACCAAAGTGACGGTCCTGACAGATGATGAAAGTCAACAGCTCGGCCTAGTTGGTAACTACATTTGATTTGCGGTAGAAATGCAGAAACCAGGACACGAAGAGTGTGCGTTTCACTGTTTGATGTACCGACCTCGAATGCAAGCCAGAGTGACAGGTACACAGGACACACTACCGCGTGAGAATACAGCAACATACATTTGTGGTCGCGTGGTTTGGTGATGATAGCCTTGATTCTTAAGATTGAACTGGTTATGGCTAAATTGTGGGTAAGCCTAGTGGAATGCCACAGGAATTTTAGGCGATATAGACATATGTATGTACGTATGGTATGCGGGTAATGATTTTCGATTGGGTGAACACCGAAAAGGTGTTTTGGAATTCGAAAGATCTAGTGAATTAAGGAAGGATGTGGGGTTGGGTTGGTATTGGTATGCTCTCTTCGACATTCTAGATATTCGGTTTGGGTATGATAAATGGGAACTAGGGGTTGATTTTGCTGCAGAAACACACATTAAATTTTATGACTCCTGACGAGTTATCTTGAGAACGCGCTCCAAACTGAAACAATTCAAAATATCAGCGTAATGAGGATGTGGACTTAATTTGTTTTCCGGTTGTTTTATGGATGAACATATAGTAGACAGAGATATGTATGAACATATATAGAAAGAACGTTTATAACTTCACCTACATATGTTATAAATGGGCTGTAATCGTAAAAGTCGCTGATAAAAATGTTGTTCAAGGGACATTAAGTTTAACGTCATCTACGGCAAATAAAATATAAAAAAATAGAAACAACTTTCCTTGTTCTCCTTTTTTTTTGTTTTTTCTGAGCTTTAAAACAGAAATTAGATATGCAACTGACAGGGGAGCGCCAAAGGCTGAAAGCAATTTTACGGCCTAAAAGTTTAAACATTCACTTAAAGAGAAATTGCAAATAAATTGAGTTTTTGATACCTTTATGAGTTATCGTCTGGGTGGTTGATAAAGTATGCAGCCCAAACTCACTGAACTTTTACGCAGCACAATGATTCTGTTTTCTCTCGCAGCCTTTTCAAGAAACTTATTGATATACATATAGTAGATGGTAAGACTGTCGAGCTGAAAATCCAGCTGATTTATGGGTTTTGTAAACTATGCCGGATGGTCGCTTTGTAGAAAACTGAGATAAACTTTGCTAAGCTTCTCCTACATAGATGTGATGAGTTTCTGTAGAAATCATTGAAGGGAACTACCAGAATTCCAATTATGAAATTTTTCAAATTAACCAAAGTCAGAATCGTTTTTGGTGGATAAAAAAATGATGTGGTTTTTCGAACAGGGTTGTGCTGTGAATAGGGCACAATGAAAAAATACCAAACCCAAAATGCTCCCCCTCCGATATCTTCTTTTGTATAATGCGGTAGTCTGGAAATAGAATTCTTATATTTTCTTTCGCATATATTGAACAAATTCCTGGCCATATTTGAATTTTTTCCAGAAATAAACCTTTTTTCACCAAATAGAATCGTGATTGTATTTGCCTGCAAATATAGTACCATCTTCGACCTAGATCTTTACTGTCATTCTTTGCGTTTTTTTCGGTAAGAGGTTTTCAATTCAATTTATTACTCAAGATGATTCTGAAGTTCCTGACGCAATTAACAAAGGTTAGCTAAGGACCCTGAACTCGGGTGAGATCTATGGGAAGAGCACTTTTTACTCATCTAAAAAGTAAAAAGTAGGTCATCCAACATGAGGTGTCACCTTAAATTTTGCGCCATTGTGGAAATGTCAACATTTAACTATCATCGCGATGAATTTTGATGAGTGAAACTTAGGGCGTTATTAAAAATTGATCGATGCGAGTACAAAAAACGTGTTGAAACAGTGAAAATTTATTACAGAAACCGTGAAAATATGGCGGAAACGTTTCGTAAAGATCGTACTTCTTTTGGTGATCATCAAGCGCCTTCTCGCACAGCTATAATGAATTTAATCGATAAATTTGCACGTCTTGGGCAAGCTAGTGATGTGAAGAAGGTTGCACCACATTATGCACAAAGATATTGGTCGGCGTGTTTTTAAGGTCTATTTGACACAAGTATTGAAGCCAGGGAACACAGCATTTGTCGTACTTTCGCTGATTGGGTACTGGAAATCAATGAACAAAATCATGATTTTTTCCACAAAATTATTCTGGGTGATAAGGTTCATTTCCATTTGTCTGGGTACATAAAACAAAACTTTCGGATCTCTGCCTTTGGAAACTCAAGAGAAAAAGCGGAGCCACCTCCTTATCCAAAACGAGTGACAGTGTGGTGCGGTTTATGGGCTGGCGGAGTCATTGGGCCATATATATTTTTTTAAATGGTGCTGGTACGACAGTTTCAGTGAATGGATTGCGTTCCCGAACGATGCCGACTGACTTTTTTTTGCCTGAAATTGATGCTATAAACGCGTACGATCTTTATTTTTAGCAGGACGGCGGAATATTCCATACAGCTGGTGAAACAATGGTTCTATTGCGTGACAAATGTCCTGGATTTCTCGAAATGGAGTATTCAATTGGCCGACGAGATCATGCGATTTAACATCATTAGAATATTTCCTTTGTTTTTTCCTGCAAAGCACATGTACATAATATAATTCATTATTAACCTCAGAGTTTGTACTTCAGAATAAAATAAAAAATATTACCACTTTTCATAAAAATTTTGCGTTAATCTATTGATTCCAAATGACACCCCTTATTGGATGACCCAGTATGAGCTTTGTTTTTCAATGCCTATTACAAGGCATTTTGCCAAGAGGGCTCCTTCCGACTTAGAAGAATTTTATCGGGAAAAGTCACAACTTCACATCTCTCATCGATCAATATGATATTATTCCTTACCCGTCGTTTTGCAATTCAAAGTTTCAGATACGTTAAATATCTTTCTGGATCCTAGAATTTTCCAAGGTTACCATTGAATACAACATTGAGTTGTAGCTATGTAGCTAAGCTATCTACCTATAAATTCAAAAATCGACATTTCAATGAAAATTAAGGTTTGAATACACACGTTGCTTCTTGGAACTGTATAAAAATCCTGATTTAAAGGTCAAACATTTTGTATTAAAAAAAATTTACCGGTCTTAATGGTTCTGAATGCTGGAAGGTAAAAAAGCTAAGCTGTTAAGTAAGACAGGTGAGTTGATTCACAACCACTTCTTAGAAAAGCACTCTGTCTCATATTAAGTTCTACATATTTTAAAAAGGTTGATATTACTGAGAAGAGACAACTGTGAAAAAGAATCGAAATATGGATGAAAGAATGTTCAGAAAATTTACCACAAATTGTCCTGTTTTCCACAACTGACTTTAATATATGGAAAAAGAGCTCAAGTTGTTTTCAAGGATTTTCATTCTCATGTTTTTGATTGCCTTTCGCATTCTCCCACTTTTATACGCTAAAAAAATGAGACATTCCTCATTGCGTGGTGACGCTTATTTGAAAAAATGTGCAATTCATTACAATCGATTAAGCCGTGTTGTAAATTCACATGATACTTGTAATTTTTAGACATTATTATCTTTAAAGCTTCCTGAATTCGATAGACCTTCGGGCACCATACTACAGCTGAAAATGTGATAATAGGACTACCAACCTTAGTCTATCTATCTTAACTTTTGGATTCATACCAAGATTTTTGGTTTTACAGGTTACAGGCAACAGGAGGTTATGCTGGTACTTTTTTTATATTTCCAGGTTAAAGTTTTATTTGGAACAACTCCTTGGTGCTTCACTTAATCATAGACACCTATTGTTGTACAAATGAGAGTAACTGAGAGTAATACACATTCATACACTCAGCGCCATATGGTTAATAGGAAAATAGTACGTAATACAAATACACTACCCCGCCAAACACTTCTTCACAGTGTAGAAATGATTCCGAGACGAACAGATATAGTACACTCATGTCAGAGCTCGGTGGTTTCCAGTGGCAAGCAATTTCATGCCTTAAAGAAATAAACTATGTATCGCAAGCTAAACTGTCGGCACGATGACGAGTAAAAGTTTATAAATAGAAAAGGTTGTCCTGCAATGAGCACAAGAAATGCAGGAAATTCAGGTGGACATGTCGATGTTGAATATGAAGATTACAGTCTGTTAAAAATGGTTTCAGAGCAATAAACTCTAACTCTATTAAATTCGCATTTTACTAAGTAACAGCGGAACTTGATTACATACCGCAGCGGTGGACACCATATGCTGGAATAACGTGACTTGACTAGCAAAACGATTTTAAATAGTCTTGGGCAAACTACGAGCAAGTTAGTACCGACATTTGATGACAGAATTTTCCTGAATAAAGCAGAGAAGAACCAACGAAAACCGGCATAAGTCGAGAAAATATACTACGAAGAACCGTTAGCTTAGCTCTGTAAGCAAAATGTTCGGCAATGGCTCGAAAATGCTATAAATAAGTAGGAAGAACTAAATACATAAGATTGAACGAAAAATTTAAGAGTAGTGTAAAAACTCTGCTCTGTGTTTCAAAAGGACGGCTGAGTTGAACTATAAAAAAAGAAGCAAAGAAAAGCGGTAGATAGAGCATGTGTATCGGAAATTAGAAGAGACACGCAATAGCAGAAAGACAACAGCGAATCACGAGAATACGAGCAATAGTTTTTAAGATTGCGTGACTATATAGAAATGATCTCAATCACCAAAATATATAATGAGTGGAGGAAAAATTTTGTCTCACTGTATAAGAAATTGTTACATACGGGTACTATAAAAATATACAAGAGGATCCAGATAGTCTATGGTAGTTGATGCGGCTTTAGCAAGGATTATTCAGCATAGATAAGGATATTTTAGTCCTTCAGCCCTCTCTTTATAGTTATATAGAAGTTAACGAGTTACGAATAGCCGTAGTAAGCCCGAATATCTGCGTTGCCGTTTTTCTGAATCAGCAATCTCAACTCCTGGGATCAATTTGGAAGGACTCACTTCGAAAATAAGACTGTGTACGACAGTTGTTCGTCCAGCATCAGAATTTTCATTGCAATATAGGCCGATGTGCATTAACAAGTGGATCAAAAATAGAGTGTCCTGCAGAATAACCCTCAGGTACGGAAATTTATTGAAACCCACACGCGGTACAGTAGCAATGCATATACATATGCGGCAGAAGTATTATAACTATACATATGATTCAAATTATATGTAATACGCCTGTTACATATTCCCATGGCTAAGAAAAGAAGAAAAAGCACTGCCTTTATTTATGCGGGTTGATCCATCACCATCTCTATTTGAAGAATGCCTAACACATCCTTTTCTACGAGCATCCAACTAAACCACTTATATGTATTAAGCGAACAATGTTTTGCGCCAAAACTTCGATAGGTGCTGGTTGATTAATTAATTGATTAATATTTTAATATTTTCTTCCCAACCCACTGTTTTCGATCTTGTTGATGTGTGAGTATCCAATGGTGTGAATTGGGTGCGAAATTTTACAATAATTCGATAAATAGTACGTGTAGACGGCCGATGATGTGTACCGTAAATTTCACGAAGTGCTCCATAAGTTTCTTCGATTTTGAAAATAAATTTCATCGATTTGAAATCGTTGTTTCGGCGTGAATCTTTCCACGATGAAATGGCGAACCGCACGGAAAATAAACGAATATTGACAGATAAATGTGACGGCTGATTTGACATTTAATCCCTATTGAAAACTTTGATACTGCAAAAAAACATCCTCTATGTCAAATTGTTTTTTGTTGAGTGAATACTTCAGCCGAATATCCTCCTTTTGTAGAAATCTTGCCATGCTTCTAAGCACAATTTTAAATACGTTTGTTCATTAAAAAATATACCACACTTTGGTCTAGCTATGTTTGTAAAAAAACACAAGACTTTATTCAAAAGTCTCTTTACTACACAAATCATCGTGTTTAAGTTAATTAATTGTCCTAAACGCTTCAAATTGAAGTGTGCATGTCTTAAAAATGGTTCCAAAAATGGTAGACGTTTGAGTATGTACTCTATATATACAGCGTGTCCCCTAATTGGTCAAGGATAATTTAGGAAATGATTTTTGGGGATATTCTAAAAAAAATCGTTCCACAGTAAGAGTCTGTCTCCAATGTAGACATCATTTATCGAGGATGAAAGGCCTTATTTTGGTGTACCCTGACTCATATTAACGGAAATTGCTCTGTTAATACTAATGGCAGAAACTTCGTTAAGGACTTCGTTTTTAAAAGAAATACTAACCTTTGTAACTGCGTTTAAATAAAGTTGATATCTTAATTGAGTCTTCATCATCATCCAATTTCTAAGCCTGTTTCATTTTTCATGCCCATGCTAATATTTTATATTAAGGTCACTTTTCTCCTGAAAATGCGTAGTAAACATAAATTTTTACTATTTGTTTCTTATGAACGTAACAATAATAATAAAAAAAATCATCAACAAGTTTGCAGAAAAACCCATGATTTTCATGATATTTTCGAAACCGTCCAGCATATAAGAAAAGGAATTTATGATTTAGCTTTGCAATTCAATGTTTCCAGACATAAAATTCCATGTATGAAGAAAATCTGTATCCATACCACCACACACCTGTGCAAGAACTTCTTCCCGATAATTTGGAAAGGAGACTTGAGTTTTCTAATTGGAAATATATATTTAGAAATACATATTTAAGGCTTCGAGAAACGGGATCAGTTTCAAATATACTACCAAATGTGGAAAGTCCACAAGCAAGAAGGATTTCGGCTGATGAAAGAATACTGGAAGCTGTTACCTCTGATCCATCAATCAACATCAGACGCTTAACTTTGCAATTCAATGTTTCCAGATATAAAATCTAATCTACTACATGCAAAAGTCTTTATCCATACCACCTCCAACTGGCTGCTGGAGCGGAGCTTGGATGCCAACGTGTTTATTAGCAGAATTCTTTGGACGGACAAATCTCAATTTAAAAGAGATGAGGTTACAAATTTTCATAATCTTTATACATTGGCTGCGGACAATCCATATATGAGGAGACATAAATCATTTCAACACATATTCAGCATCAATATGGCATGCTTACCGGCCCCTTCAAACTACAACCTATGCTGAATTCTACAAACTAACTGGAGTTTTTGCGAAATGATTTACCAGAACAATTGGAGGATATTCCACTAATTCAACTAGCTACGTCATATTTCCAACAGGATGGTGCCCCAGCCCACTATGGTCATGAGGTTAACAATTGGCTAGATGAAGAGTACGGTAATCGTTGTATAGGAAGAAATGGACCAGTTCACTGGCCTGCAATATCTTCTGAGCTTACAGTATTGGATTTTTTTTTTTGTATGGGGTAGAATGACGGAACTTGTTTATTCAACCGAAATAGCAACTTTAAGTGAATTGAAAGATCAGTTTGTTTAGCATCAATAGACGTTCGCTGTGAAATCCAAAAACGGGTTTTAGCATGCATACAAAACTAAGGACACTTTGAGCACCTATTATAACTGTTTTAGTAAACTCATAAAATAAATTTTATCTAAAACCGCTCAAAATCATTTTTATTCATAGCCTTTGGAACTTAAAGCAAAAAAACTTTTTTTTTTTAAACTTTACCTGTTGCAGGTTTTTCTAAGTATCATAAAATGTATGGGTTTTTCTGCAATGTTGATGATTTCTTTTTATTATTGTTACGTTCATAAAAGACCTCAAAGTCAAAAATTAGCATGGGCAAGAAAAATGGAACAGGTTTAGAAATTGGATATCTGCAGACTGAAATAAGACATCAGCTTTATTTAAATGCAGTTACAAAGGATATTGTTACTTCTGAAGGCAAAGTGCTAAACGAAGTTTCTAGCGATAGTATTAGCAGAGCAAGTTCTGCTAACATATGTCAGGGTATACCAAAATAAGCCTTTTCTTAAATCCTCGATAAATGATGTCTACAGTGGAGATAGACCCTTGCTGTATGATTCTTTTCTTAGAATATAACCAATAATCATTTCTCAAATTATCCTTGACAAATTACCGGACACCCTCTATAGCTCAGCACTGATTTAGAAAAATAAGACATAAATATCAGATCTGTCGGTGCTTTATCGAACAATACTTTATAGAAGCGACACTCCAAATATCCATATGTGGGGTAAAAGAAAAAAAACATTCATTAACAAATTTGTTCAGGCCAAACAAAACAGTGCGTATTTCACAACACACCGCATATGGCAACGAACGAACCACCAAGGCATAAATGCATAATCAACACCACGGAGCAACGAACGGAACATAAGGGACAACAAACGACAACGAACCTAACCACCTCGTCAGCATACTTCGTTGCGTCATACCATTAAGTGTTTATTATGTTCACTTTGCTTATTTAGGTCATTAATGATATCTCTAGATGTACGCAATATTGTTTTTATTTGTAATGTATAAAATAGGCATTCACCCAACAAATACATTTTCAGTTTAATTCAGTTCAATACTGATCAACAACCAAGGGTTTTTAATCCGCCACAACATCTTCATCAAGTGAACAGGTTCAAGTGCTTGTCTCACAATTCAACAAAATATTTGGTTTATATGTCTGATATCAAACGGCAGATATTCCGTTCAACAAAATTGTTCCTTTCTTAAAGAAAATCTCAAGCTATCAAAGTGCTGAAGAAAGTGAGAAACATAAATCTTGGTTTGTAGAAGATACAACCATCGCCCTATAGGGCAGTACAACACTGTACTATGTAAAATGTCCTGGTGTTGTTACTTCCACCACCCCCCGGTGTGATAACCTTATTGCGACAAACCGCCAAAACTGAAAAATTCATATGCGCTATTGGTCCTGTATACATACGTTATTGTTGTGTTGTTTCATGTTTACAATTACACACAAGAGAGCATTCACTAAAGCTTTTAACTATCCCAGGGGAACAATTATGCACCCATTTGTAAAGAGTCCAAAACAATTCAAGTGAACTAAACGTATGCCTGTGAAACAATGACTAAGAAAGCCAAGGTCGCAATTGTACTCATACTATGTACAAGCATACATATATTAGATTCTCTTCCTTTCGTGCTGCTATTATAGGCGCAGGGTGTCAATTTTTCCTGAACGCCTGAACGACTTTGAAAACACAGGTTTCAGACGAGAACACAAAAAGCAGAATCGAAGTAGAGAATAGGCGTCAATGTCGATTATTCAATTATTCATCGCTAAAAATCACTGACCTAAAAAGTCACTCCACAGATCTATGCCATAAAACATTTCGAAATGCCGAAACATCGAAACAACAAAACATCCTTTTAGTTGTTTTTTTTTTTCGATTCTTCAAAACACACAGGAGACGCAGTTCACAGTTGATTCTAATGGCAGATGGAAACAAAATGAATACTGGTAGGCACTACCAGGACGAATTTAAGGGTGTAAGTATCTCAAATATGGTGCAAGGGTAGGCATCAGAGGTTGTTTTCCGATGTGTTGTTTCCGTCATAGTTCTTGTTAGTGTTGGTGCTCGTTCACGTTAGATATCGTAAAATGCAGTTCAATGGCCCATAAAATTTCCCCATACAGTTGGTTTTAGGTATCACCACAATTTTTTTTTTCTGGTTTTTGCTTTGTTTTGTTTTCGAAGTAAGAACTGTCGTGTTAGAGAATTTCCGATTGACTGCAAGCCTTGAACTTCAACATGCGTCAATTACAGTTGCATGGAATATCGCTGTTATTTTCGACTAGAGAATTGTAAAGAACTGGGGGATGCAGACCTATTGGGAACAATACAAATTTTTCAGAACAAATGGAGGGCGTAGAACATGGTCTCGCAATATTTACATATTGTACATATGTATTATTCCTTCTGACAACTTACTGATTCTCATTGCTGACGGAAGTTATTATGAGGAGTAGATTAAACATGCATCAAACAGCTTACCAGTGGCTATTAAATATACATATGTACATATGTAGAGGCATATAGGAAGGTTAAGAAACATAAAATAAACTTGGTGAAATTAAAAGCCTATTAAATTTGATCTGTCCATCCGATTCCAAGACATGGAAAAAATCACCTGAATTGCACAAAAATCTCCCATTATAAAGCGTGTTCCGACTGCTGGCGAAGGATCCAATAACATAAACTCCATGTTGGCTTTCCAACTTCTTAAAAAAAAGAATTGTATACTCAATAGTGGATGCAGACATTAAAATTCCCTGTTATTTGTTAATTAGTTCGTTTGAAGGAAAGAATGATTTGTTTCCTCTATAGGTGGCATGCAACATTTAACGTGGAGAGACTAACTCGTAAGTGTAATTTGACTTCGACTCTGCGTAACTACTTACCACACATGATTTTGCTAGCATTTGACTCATGGTCAGCTATTAGGAGCTAATAGACAAATGCATTCACCATCTGAGTTAACAAAGATTTCTGTGTGCATCAGAAGCGAATACTATTGAGTAAACACATACTCTTATGTTGTTTTATAAATTCTCCACTAGATCATTTTCATGTGCCTTCAATTCGGATTTTTGCTCAATATGACCTATTCTGTAGGTCGATCAAAGACGAAGTTAGATTTAGTTCTGTTCTCTTTAATTCAATTTCAATTTGAAATACGTGTGTATACTAGTATACATACATATTTAAATCTTGACATTTATATATCTACTTATATTGTATTTAAGGAGATGCCATTATAGAAGGGCAATATAATATTCGCTTATTATAATAAAAATAAATATAACATCTGCCCTTTTGAAAAGGGTTTCAGAAACCATAAGCTTGAGCCGAAAATGTTTGGTACCGTAGTGCTTTACATAACTCGACCGATTTGTTGAAATCGCATTCCTTAGTTTCGTTACTTCCTTAGCTTCTGGTTTTTTAGTGGTTTGTTGCAAATTATTCATATTTTTATTTGAACCAGTATCTGAACGATCTGCAGCTATGGGAGTAAAGGATCGATCACATATTAAAGGATGGAAGGACCTTCTTAAACGTTTAGTGTTTCTTTGGATTTTTCCTTCATTTTCGTTTTGTATTATCAGCGCGGGGAGTAATGTTTGTCTACTATTTGTCAAGGTTCCCACGGCCTTTACTAAAGTTCACATCACTTCTCTTCCTTCCCATATTTTGATGTTTGGAATTATCTTGGGCTGTAAAGCTTCAACACTTATATGAAGTTTTGTTCTCAAGTATGTGCTTATTAATATTTCCGAAGCCGAGTACCTAAAGTCGAAAAAGGAGTTGACCCATATTCTAACAGAGCTGTGTTAATATCAGTGCCCTGTTCATTTGCTTTGCAAAACCTTTTTCGGCCAATCCATTTGAGTGTGCATAACGATGACCTGAGTAACTAAAAATAAAATTCCATCTTTTAACAAAGCTTTTGAGCTGATCTGAACTAAACGGTAATTATATCTGTTACCAAAATTTCGGGAATTTATTGAGTACTAGGAATTTTCTTAAGTACGTTAATAACGCTGGTTATGTTTTATTTCCAACCATTTAGATAAATAATCTACTAAAATCAAATACGATGTACCTTCAAAGTTGAATCACAGCCAATTTTATGAAAAGGATGAAAAAGGTGGCTGTTGTTTGCTCACAAATTCGACATTTAAATATGATGTTTCCAATGTCTCGATTCACCATGGACCAATAAAAAATTTTTAGATTTGGTTATACTCATGTGTGGCTCATGCAAAATATTTAACATATCTTGAACCAACCATATTTAAGGTTTTGTATAATTCTTTATCGGAATCGATGAGGTTAACAGAATGTACAACATCCCTGAATGAAATATCCATGTTTATAGTCCAATCTTCTTAAAAGTTTCGTGATAGTAAGTGTGCTACGTAAAGCCATTTGCCCATACTCAACATCCAAATCATATTTGAGCAGCGTGATTTTTAGTTTTTAATTATGATATAATTATTAATTATGAATACCAATGACTTGTGGCGTCACTTTTCTACTGTAGATTTACGCATGGAACTTTTCGATTTAAGGGACTATAGGTAAGTCAGGAGAAAAACTATGCTAAATTATCTTTAATGTCTTTCTGCATTTGAGAATTCATTTCCTTTTAAACAAAGTCTACATTTTTGGGTAGCAATTCTCTTAAAGGTACATTCATTTCCGCAAAGTTAAAAATATCTTAAAAAATTTAAAATCTGTAAGATTCTTCGATTTTTCATCTAATTTTAACTGCCAAAGTCCTTCCTTGAAGTCAAGAACTGAATAATGCTTCATATCACTCATAACAAAACAAATTTCTTAAATTTTGGGAATGAGGAAGTAATCGTGTTTTGTACTCGTATTTAAATTTAATTCGTTAGGATCTAAACAGATCCGATAAGTTACATTGGTTTCTCCACAACGATAAAGTTATGTGAGAACTCTGGGGGAGAGTCTATGGTATTTATTTCCGTGATAATTTTGTTTCTTGCCATGGCTTTTAACGTTTCTTCTAATATACCTCTAAGACTAATTGGAATCCGTCGAGGACGGCAATGAGTGGGATCTGACTTAACCTCAATTGAACATTCATGGTGAAACCGGCCACGATCTAAACACGTCTAAGTTTCGCTTTGGTAATTATTTACTTTCGGGATCAGTTGGGTTTTTGGTCTGAAAAAATCGTGTCACAAAAGCAGCAGCAGACGTGTGAATCGAAAGTAAAACAACGTATTTTAAGTCGCGAAAAGCGTTGGTACATTGATGTTTTTGCAGCACAGGCCTAGGAAATAGATTATGAAAACGAAAAATCAAAGCTACAGTAAGATTGGTATAATATCCCGTAAAAAGGCTAGGTTCCTTGCTGATATCCAATGAGGATCAGCTTAACACGGGGAGAAAACACTTCGTGATGGTGCATAGCGATTTGAATACATACTGGCACACAAGTAATACAGAGATAGCCAAGAAAAACAACAAGTCAAAAAAGTCCGATGAAGCCTTATGAAGGATTGTAGAAATTGATGGGATATTGTGTTATTCCGGTTGTTGCTGAAGTACCACCAACAATTTTTCTAGACAGTACTGAAGACATTTGATTAATTTTTTAATGTGAAACATCTCGCTCTAGGTATTCCAAACTGCATTGCGAATCATTATAAAGCAATATATTGAGTATGTTTCTACACTCTTGTTTTTGGAAAGTGCAAACCCGTTAGGGGCGTGATACATGATAATCATTTTTATTCAGACTATATATGTGATACAAAATAGAAAATAAGAATCATAGGTGCGAAATAAATACTCGAAATAAAGCAAAACAACCATCGGTACCCACTGATTTTTTACTTCACACTGATCCAAAGATCATTTAGAGCCCTTTTTTTGAAATGAACACCCGTTCCCCTTGTCGATGAAAACGTTATTTACCATATTATCGTCACTGAATTCCATGTCATTTCAATAGTTTAGTGGTTTAAATTATGGGGAAACGGTTAAATTTTCGATGTGGTTCGGACCAATATCATATTCGCCATGTACGCTTCCTACAAAGTCGTTCGAATAGCCGTTAGTCAGGGAAGGCCACTCTGCTCTTGCCTTCGAAAATTTTAAAGGTTCTTCTTCTTCTATTAACCGTTTAAATATATTACGTACCGCGTGTAATTACATCTAATATTAGATATTTTACCTGCATTGTTACCTCCCGGCATGAGGAGTTGGCTAAATTTGCGGACCTTAGAGCCATTCTACAGGCCACTCTATTTTGGATCACCTACTTAGTGAGGCCGAGCGCTTCCTGATGTTTTCGCATTTTCGTGATCCAATTATATTTCTGTCGGCTTCGCCTTTGAACCTCGGTTAGAACTTGAGCCTCTATTGCTTTTTGGAATTGATTTTCCGACGACCGAAGTTAAATGCACGGATGGGCGTACGTCTTATAAAATTATGTTTTGTCACGTCCTCTGACATTCGCAACATTTTTATATCCGTCGCTGTAAATTTTCCTTTATATTTTTAATACATCGTCGAATATTCGTAGGTTAAAGCTGTCTCGCCATTTAGGATACCCACACTGCCTCTATGAGCGACATCGGTCGGATTGGTGGTTAACGTCAGAGCCCATTTGAATGTCAAGAGTTGCGTTTGCTGCTTCAGGAAAACAGCAATGCAGACATTAGGTTTTAGTTCGGTAGATTCACAACTCGTTATCTTCTAACGTAATTTTGCAATTTGTAAGAGTTACCTAAGAAAAGAAGATAAGTTGTTCCGGATTCGCTGACGTGCTGCTTCAAATACAACATTAAAGAGCAACGCACTTTGTACTCTAACTTTAACTTCTAATTCTCTGGTTATTCTTATTGTACATTTAACTTTCGTTTTAACACTAACGCCTATTATTTTTGCGTACACCGCGTGTACATTTTGAGATCTTGACACCGTACAAATAATATCTCTGAGAATGTTGTCTTATGCTTTTTCCATGTCAATGAAGGCGATATGCAGATCGCTTAAAGCTTCGTGATATTTTTTCAAAACTATTTGAATCGCGTAATATGTTGACCTTCCTGCTTTAAAGCCACATTGACTGCAACAGTTTTTCGTCCTCGAATGTCTAGACCTCCCTCGTATATTTTCATGGAATGTGACATTTGTTTTATCGACCAGTAGATAGTGCAATTTCTTGTTTCGTCTTTGCTCTTTACACAGGTCAAAGCAGCTCATCCTTCACCGATTAGGCATTCGATGGCCTCTCATCGTATTTATTGAATAAAATCACGAATCATTTCAACTCATGATTTCCGATTGTCATCCACACTTCCGATGGTATAGTATACTCTCCTGAAGCTGCACCCTGAAAGGCCATCCGGGCTTTTACAGATGAATCTCAAGTTATTCTGTAAAAGATCTCTTTGATTCACTTACATTTATAACTTGTATCTATCAAATTTTTCTTGTGCCTCTCATTATGGGGATTATGAGATTATTTCATAATATTACCGAATAATGATATAATAGGTATCGGCAATTAAAAAACTAGAGTTCTTACGAAAGGGACTTTTTGAGATATACGAGCATTATTATCGAAGGGAAGATTGATGCCAATAACTTCCTTTAAGTAAAAAAAATTATAAAGCAGACTACGAGTAGCTGTCTCCATCTTCGTTAAGTTGGCAAGAACTGTCTTTCATAATTGGCCATATAATAACTGCATCAGGAAGACTTGATTAGGTTGTTTTTATCTGAAAGGAGTTACATCTTATCCATGCTTCTTTCAAGCCTATAAAACTCCAAATCCAAGACGGTAATCAACTTTGGAATTAAAAAACACAAGACCTTCTGCAGTCGTGCCTATTTGAAATCTTGCTAGTAAATTTTGGCAACAAATGGATTTTTTTTTAATTTTTAGAAATTGAATACAAAAAGTTAATTTTCGAGAGGAATGTTGCTTGCGGAGCGATTTATTGAAAAGAGAAAAATGCTTCGACTTCCCTGCAGGTTTAGTTGCATCATGATGAACATAAAATTCAGCGCTTTAATTTGGGCATCCAAGTGATTGCTTATTTCCCGGATTTTTATTTGTGTTTCAAACTAGATCGCAGTCATCTAGTATAATAATTTAGAAAAGAAAAAGAAACACCAAATCCTTTCGTAATCTATATATATGTATATGTACATACTTTTTTCACTTTATTTTTCTAACGATTTCGATTTCTAATTTCACAATCCTCAGAAGGTATATGCTAAAAAATATTCCTTCATTTATTTTCCATTTTAAAAATAAAAAAGCCTCTATTCTGATACGACAGCTATATAAAAAGTTAAATCAAAAGCAACAGTAAAAGAGACAAAAACGTGAAGAAAGCAACAGCGATAAGTGAGGGGATAATTAAATTTTGCATATTTATCGAAAGTCATGACTAATACTGCGTTGGATGCATGCAGCAACTATGGTCCCGCAAAAAAGACACAACGTTCGCACCAAACCGACATTCTGTCACTTCAAACCATGGCGTGAGTATAATTAATTGAAAAATTTTTCTCCATAATATTTGTTTCGTATTCGTATCTTGCGATAGTGTTGCTATTGCTGTCACGCGGTATTTGCTTCCTTCTTTCGGGGTGTCAGCGTCACTCTCCACGATCGTGACTATGAGCTGAATACTATGAATGCATGCAAGTGTGAGTTTAAATTCTTAGGAAGCCCCGGTTTAATCTGCCATCGTGCCATTGTAACCGCATGATTTTTCAACACGTTTTCAAGGATGCTGAAGAGATGCTGGTTCCAATTTTGTTGTTGGTTTAATTTTTCGAGATATGCCACTCGGTGATAGCCTTCACATGGGGAGTTTTTGAAGTTGAAAAATGATGTCTTAAATCTTCCCTTGGGCTGTATCTTATTATTTTTATTTTACTTAGTTCACATTGCGTATCATTTCAAGGGATGATGATGGTAATGAAGGGAAGTGATGGTAGGGTCTTGCTTAGAAGAGAAAAGAATCAAAAAAAAAAATTGCAAAGCTTTTTCTTTTTGTTTGTGTTTGTATTTGTTGTTGGCAACGATGGAAATAAAAGAGTTATTTGAGTGGAAATTTTTGCCAAAGCACTCCAACTGATTAAAGGACAACGAGCAAAGAAACGTTCTCAAGTAGAAAACATTTTTGCAGATGATGAAGTTAGTAAGCATGCCCAAATTTGATAAAGATGAAAACTCATCCAAAATAGTAAATATGGAATTTCGGAATTTTTCAAGTTTTTTTTTTCTCTTGCAACTTTTTTTCATCACATTTGGCGGCATTTAAAGGAAAATAAATTCCTTAAATATATAAGATCGATTTTCATTTGAGCGCAAAATGAAATAAAATTGAATTAGGATGAAACATTAAATGAGAGTGTCACAGGAAATACTGTCACGGTCGAATGTTTTGGTATGAAGCGTAAATACGTGCATCTTCAGAGAAATTTTCTCATCTAAATTGGAATCTGTGTGGAATTTTTTCTGTGGCGTCATGCCACTGATACCAAAATTCAATCGAAATGTAGATTAATGTTCGTCTTGAAAAAGTGGGAATAGTTCCGCAAAAAGCTAGCTGCTCCACTGACCGAGCCGGGATAGTCAGTATCGACTTGGAAACACAATATGGAATTGTTTTTTTAAACAAAATAAAAAAAAAACATTTCAGTATAATTAGTGTTTCAGGCAGTATGCTCCAATTATTATCATCAATCTGATAGGTATTGTTTTCCACTAGATAGATATCGATTTTGCTGATAGGTGGCAACGCCATTTGGTACTACCAAATAAAACGGTTTAAATTAAAATTTTAGTGTGCCTATTGAATTCTCTATTAGTTTATTGCAATTGAATTAGTGGGATAATGGTGGAAAATGGGTTAGTTAACATAATTGATTTGTTTTGAGTTAATTGAAAGTTAAAACGGAATGTGGAAAAGACAGATGATGATGTGTGTCATATGTCAGATATTAGAGTTGAATAGAAATTGTGCTCAAGATGAGATTTCCAACGTATGAGAGTTTTTTAGAAGCCCTTTTTTAATTCAATTTTATTAAAAGGGAGTGCAGCTTAACAATGTGACCGGAAGAACCACAATCCTCGGTTCAATATTGACCAAGCTTTACATTTAAATTTTTATTAGTATTGGCCTAGGTCTAACCCGAACAACTTTGTTAAGCTTGTTAACAAGCAAAAACTCAAAGCCAGGCTTAGAAACTAATAAAGGCATTCTTAACCTAATGGGGTGAGGAGAAATGGTGGTCGGGGGACATGTTAAGAGAGTGGCATATTGAACAGCATTTTTTGATTTCATATTTTCTGCTATTTAGTTCAAAGACTTTGGCATAGTTTTTTGTTAAATGCGACTTTCTAGATATTGGTCCAAAGTGACTGTAATTGGTGTAGTGAGTTTGGATCAGGAGAAATGGGATGGATCTTAGATTACGGGGATTGGAAGTGAATGAAATATTTTGCGCTATTCTCGGGCAGTCGATGTTTCCAGTCAATAACTGGTGGATAAACATCGACTTCACGACGTCTTTTAAAGTATGTATGCTAATTAATTCTAGTCTATTTTCGTAAGGAGATAATCCACATGGATCGGCCCAAGGTAGACCACGAAGTGCGATACGGATAAACCTGCGTTCGGCTGCTTTTTCTTTGAATGTGGATTTGTTTATAGGGTGACAAAACTTGGATGCAATATTACAATATCATTAATCGTTAGGATAAAGATATCTGGATACCAGATGTTGTTTTAATGGTGTTGGATATTGAAGATCTGAACATGACTTTGTATTTTCGGTCTTCTAAATAGGATTTGATCCATGCCACGAAATGAGGGGAAAAACGAAGTTTTTTTAGTTTGAAAATGATAAGTTCGTGAGAAATTTTATCGAATGCCTTGCTGAAATCTGTGGAAATTAACCGTTTTTATATGAGCATATAATTGACAAGATGCGATGAAGGCGGTCTAGGGTGGAAAGAAGATATTCACTCCTAAACGAGTGACATAGTTATGTTAATCGGGTGTGAAGACAAGGTATGTATGTATGTACCTGCATTGTTTTAGGTACTCCACTAATCTGATATAGACTTCAGTTGGTTAGGCAGACCATTATCAATATTTCTATTACAGAAGACGAATTAAAAGAGACGAAATGAGACGAACCGTCGGAAGGCGCCCATTTTAGTTGAGGGAGGTTGAAATCCGCTTCTAGAATAATACTATCTTCAGGATGTGCATCATCAGCCAAAAAATCCGTGAGTGATTGTTTGAGATAGGTGAATGTAACAACAAAGTACGTAAAGCTAGCCTTTGGGAAGCGTAATGTTGACACATACTAAGTCAAAGTTCTCAGTATGTCACAGGACTTGTGTGAAAACAGTTCTGGATTACTAGTAAAACACCGCGACCATAGTGATTATTAGGTCTTGAAAATCCATCTTTTGGAAAACCGTTGAAATTTGGAGGAATAATTGATACCAGATATGAAGTATTCACATGTTTTTAATAAGCGAAACAATTCCATTTGGTTACTGTTGTTCCACCTAGTGAAAGATATGCAGATCAGCACACCTCGTATCCTTATGCCAAAATCGGGGTTTCAACATTCTGTACAGACAACATCCAAAGGACGATATGTTCAGATATTTGGCACTGTAAATAATGCAACTCGGCTTGTAAATGAGTCCACGCGAATACCAGATAGATTCACTCTAATCTGGACTCAATACATATGGGCATTCATCCGCCTAAAGTTAGAGTACAGTGCCCACATTTGGCAGGTGCTCCTAATACTTATTTGCACTTGATAGATAGCGTTCAAAACATTGCGATAAAACTCACAGATGATGCGTATATATCACACAGTGATTGGACACCATCGAAGAGCGATGTGGAAACGCCTGTCTCACCCTATTCAGTGCTCCATCGGAATTGCAAATTCCATTCCGACCGTTCAAACCTATAACCGTAACACCTTTCGGACGTACTTCGAAATATCATGATTCTCTCCTAATGTCTTGCCAAGGTTTTCATTTCCAGTCACTATAACCTTGAAATGCCACCTGCCTCGGTGTCTCAATTTTTTCTTTCCTTCGTCCAGAGTAATCGTTTCATTATACATAACAACAGAGAAATTGTTTACGATTGTTCCGGTGCAAACATCTAAACGGAAAATGTAGTGTTTTTCTTCTTTTGCAGTTGAATTTCTTTGATCCCAAATAAATTAAGCTCATAGATTGGGCGCAACGTGCCCACCCGATGCTTCTAGGTGTGGATCCTAAATAAGTGCGTCTGCGTTGCGTTTGTGGGAAAATCGACTTAATCGACTAATCGCAACGCATTAGGGCACATCAAATTTAATATTCAATTTTGAAGTGCGCTACGAAATAAAGTTGGGTACAGTAAAGAAGGAAAAAAATAATTTTGAATGACATTTCATCCCATTTCTTGGGTCAAAGTAGTTTAAATTTGGCTTCGACGTCCAAAAAACGAGATGTCAAAAGTTAAACACAATTGCTTCGCATCTATTGGTCCGAAATCAAAAATTAATTAAAAATTAAAAATATATTTTAAAAATTAAAAATATTATTAAAAATATCTAATTAATGAACTAGGATATATTAAAAAATGCGTTTTTTTGCTTAAGAAAATGGGAGGGAGTATGTATTGTGTCCTGAGCTGAGATCCTTATACACTAACTTGTCAATACCTTAACGAGCATAATGCATACAACTTTAGGGCAATCGGACAATTAGTCTCCCGGTCAATTAGTCTCTATGCTGAAAAAGCATAATTCTGTTTCGCAACATTTCATCGGACTTTCGCATGGTAGTCAATTTAAATTCTAAGCACCTCCATAATTTTCAATAAGGTATGAGCATCTTCATTAAAAATACAAGAGATACATGATGCAATTTCTACAATATTTTTGGAACAGAAAGTGTGCGTGGGACTGAGATCATTTAAACTCGTTTAAAGGTGAGTTCTGGCGCGCACACAAAGCAATGATTTGCATTTTGTACAATTGAAATAATTAAAAAAAAAAATGAAAATAAAACTGTGCAATTAGTATTTGTATCTTTTGTCCTAAAATGTTTAAAAGTTTTTAATTTAATATTTACCTGTTTCAATAAGTTGGGTCAGGCGAAAACTACTTGAAATGAAATGAGCGGACTTTTTTTTGTTTCTAAATACATGTTTCTAAGTTGAAAAAAGTGGGGTTAATGAGATATTTTCCGAAAAATATTATGACGAAATCAAAATTTTAAGTTTAGAACAAAAAAAAAACACTTTTGATCTTCATTAACTTCTGACACATTAACTTTAGGGGAACATTTCCTTTAAAACAATTAAAGTATTCATACTTACGAGTACATGTAGAAATTTGAAAGATGTTATTTTCAATAGTAGTTAAAACACCGCAGCGTAAGGTTTTGCTTAAATCTCTGTATGGGATCTTTGCCTCTCGTACCGGCAACCATACGATTTTTTTCTCAAGATAAGTCAAGGAGTATCCCCTTAAAGTCTTCGATACATCATCCGGAACACACTACATATATATATATACATATATGTAACATATATATATATACATATATGTAGCATTTCAAGAAAAATGAATTTCGGTTTGAAATTTTAACGGAATATTTTATATGTACGAATAATGAGCATCTAAAAAAAACTAAAAAACCGAAATCGATTTTTCAAAAAAAATAATGGAAACAGCCCCTTAAGACAAGAGTAACAAAATGGACTGAATTCGACAGATGTGAACAGTTGATGCTGCATTTATGTCGGTAGGCAATTTCTAAACACTAAAGGCTTTTTTCAAAAGAGATACGGAACTCTTTTTTAAAAAAAAATAATGATAAGATCTCAGTTCGGATCAAAAATCTTTTTTCGTTATACAGTATAGTTTTGACAGTAGATTCTGGAAACACCTACGGGTTCGTCACCTCTTTTTGAAGAACCGCGTTACATTGTCCAATTTATGAAAACTCTTTTGAGCATTTGGTGATCTCTCTCACCAACAACGCGCTGAATATTGGCTCCCAAGGCTTGAATAATCTGTAGCTTATCAACATAATATACCAAGTACTTTGTATTGTCCCACAAGAAGTAACAGAGTGGAAATCACAAGGTCTCGGTGCCCAATTCATTGCCCGTTACGAGACATATTGTGATCATTGAGTCGAGTCGTTAGTAAATGATTTCATGAAGACGTAGCGCCATCGTGGTGGAATAACATACCTATCGACCTTATTTCCAAAGAAACAGTCTCTGAGCTCCGGTCTCATTTAAAAAAAAAAAATACCATCAGCGTGACGACCACTCCAAACAGTGAAATTTTGTGTTTGAGTGAGTCCCTGCTCGAGCCTTACTCCAGAAATGGCAACTATGCCGTCATATCATAAATCCTTTTAACTAAAAGGGAATCTCATAACTTAAAAGATTTGTCAATAAAAAATAGTGATCGACTTTAGGCAAGAACCCAATCCGTGACATATGTCGACTAAGGTCGAGATATTTTCTCAAAATTGTCCACATAGTGGAGTTACAAACACCAAATCTTGTTACAATTTCATCTGTCCGCATATTTTTCTCACGCGTTGTTGACTTTTCGTCATATAAGTTACATGTAGTACGACATACATGTATCCAAAATAAGACGAATAATAGTCTGAGTTGATCGATGATGAGCGCCAACAATTTTGTTTTTTTAAATTTTCAGAATAAATTTAAATGATACGGAGGCGATTTTCTAATGTTTATTACTGCCGACGAGGATATTTTAAGTCAATCTTCATTTAAGATAGACCGCTTTGACCTCTTGCAGCTTATTATTATAATGTGAGTATGTCTCTAGAATAACAGAAAATCCATTGCATAACCGTATTATATCAGATCATATCAGTACATTGTAAAATGGTTTAATGATAATTTTTACCATGAACATTTTGGTCAGATCGATCTACTTCTACCATGTCTTGATTGCAGTGAACCTGCATTTGTATCCATGAACACCACTTACAGATTATGGTTTCTTTGTAGGGACAATAGACAAAAAAGTACCGATCTTAGCTAACAAAGCAAATTTCATTTGACAAATATGTTAATAGTGAATAGAAAATATACGTGTTACCTTCAGATTGGGTTATTCATCAGTAGTCTTAGACCAGATGCATACATGCTGTTGAAAGCCATACGCAACCCACCTTTGAAGTTTAGTAGAAGTCGCAGCTCCGAGTTTATACGAAAATTTATTTCATCCATTTTATATTTCTCTAGCTGTAACTTGAAAAGTACCACTGCTTCCTTCAACTACTGTTTGCCAGTAAACTAATGTCGAACTTTGAGAAAGCTGCGTCTCTTAGTTTATGTATGACAGCCGTGTGAATATGGGCGAACATGGAAAAAATTATTTTCGTGTCATAACTTTGAAAGGGTATTTGGCTTCGTTAAACCACAATCTGGACGAGATTTTTAGACGTTTCATTAGCATAGACGAAACAATGATCCACTGCAATATACAGGACACTAAGCAGCAGTCGAACTGTCGGCCAGCAAGGTCATGACGAAGTTTTTTGGGATTCACGTGGCATAATTCACATCAATTACTTTCAAAATAGAAAAACAATCAGCGGTGAATGAACCTTTTCAACAAAAATTTGAGGGAAAAACAAACAAATATTTGGGGAAGAAGAAAGTGTTCTTCTATCAGGGCAATGCCATGACGAAATCTCGTAAATTGGGCTAAAAATTGCTCCCTCATTTGCTATATTTTTTGAACTTAGCCTCCAGTGAATATTTCCTTGGCCCAAACGCCGAAATCATAGCTCCAGCAACTGCCTATGTTGAGTCCCTCGACAAATTGTATTATTTTTAAGGCACAGACAATTTGGAGGAACTTTGGACGAAGTGTTTTTTGATCCAAAACGAGGCTACAAGAGGCAAACTTATTGAACTACCCTCATAGTACTTATTAAGATAATCTATTTATCCTTTTCAACACTAAGTTATGTGTTTTAATAAGCCTTTAAGTTTATGTTACATTTATAGTTCACAAAGTACTGCAGGGTTTTCACTCGTTAATTTTGTATGCGGGTTGCTTCTTCTAAATAGATGGCAGGAGTTGGGCTTTCAGATTCAGTAAAACAGTAAGGCAGATATTCGGTCTAAACCAATTTCCGGAAGCTATTAGTTCCCGTTGAGCTATTGTAGAAACTCGAAATTTCAGATTTAGGTTTTTTGGTGTAATTAGAGGAAATCAAAAAAAATCAAATTCTATTTCAATATTTTTCTGCACAAATTTATTCCACGTTTTTTGAATCCATTGCAAAAATTCATTACAAAAATATAATGTATATACGTCAGCCTTATTGTGCAATACCAAAATGTATATAATTGTCCATCAAACGTCCATCTATTTTAGAATTCCATCATTCCACTTTCTTCGTAGGCTCACTCTCTCCCTGTGACCTCTTCATATGGTGAGTGTGTCCATTTTGTCTTAAAGAGAGTTGAGGTGATAAATATGGAAAACCTGACTAAGGAGGTAGATCGTGTGTGAGTTCGTTTCAGTATAAATTTTGGGTAGCAACCCACAGTTAAGAGACAAAAATTATATTGGGGAATAATGATACGGAGAAACTGAGATAAAAAACCATGTCAGGGTCGAAAAAAAAATTTAAATAAATGGGAGATTAAGAAGAGAAAAAAATAAAAAGGTCAATGACATTTAGTTAAAAGAAAGTCAGCTGATCACCTTTCGATGTGGACCAGCTGTTTTCTAGTTTTGTGTCCCAGTTAGACAGTGTTAAGGTCGTTGGATTTTTTTTGTGTGTTCAGAAGAGTGACGTGCGATGTTCTTCTCAGAGGGAGTAGTTATTAATGTTCGGACGTGAAAAATCATTTACTGTAGATAGTCAAAACCCCCTGTACCAAAAGGACTTTTTTTTCGTTCGAAGCCGTCGACGCGCAAAGTCTTTCCCGTCTTAAAAATAAAGCTACCGATCGCTTGTACATATTTCGTTAAGTCAAATTCAAGGGTTCCTTTTTTTAAGAAGCAAAAAAAAAACATGCCGCGCGCCGGGGGAATCTCTCTACGGGCAAAACAAAAAAAAAACCCGAAGTACAAAAAAAAAATGCTTAAATGAGCAAAATATTTTTTTTTTGAATACCCATCTGTATATGGATTTGCCTCAGCTGTTCTGTTATAGCGCCCATAATTAGGTATCATTTGCCAAACTGCATAAATCTTTTTTTCAACATTTTATTCAAAGGTGCAATGTTAACAAATTTTTCACGTGGAGACATGTAAATATGGAGACATGTAAATATGTCTTTATATTTTTTTTTATTATTTCGCATCGAATTTGGTACCCCAACTGGGGTATGCTAAATATGTAAAAAAAATGTAATTCCACTGAATCTGCGAATTTCATTGAAATCCGTTTTGCATATTTGATTGTTTTCAACGACATTACCATACCTACAAGTATTCGTGCTCTCAACAATAAAATTGATTATGCATATTGCTATATAGAAATAATTCGAACATTTGCAGAGATTCAAATTGCCTGCGAGAAAAATAAACAGACTCGTGAATCACGTTCTACCCTTTTGCAAGCGTATAAGAGATTCGATGTAACATACGTAAACATATAAACTTACCGATTTTATGATAAATGTCTCTTATCTTGTCACTTGACAAATTTGTTGCAGTCTTTGAAAATTCAAATCGATGGCCATTTAGGTATTGACCATTTAGGTAATTCGTAATGAAAAATCTTTGATAGTGCATTTTCGGAATTTGGATGCACATTTTGGGATGTTTATGAATCTGCCAATATTTTATAAACTTCCAATTGTATTATTGTATCACGTGGCTTTTGAGAATTCAAGTCATAAAAATTGTGAAATCGTTCAAGAGTTGCGCATTATCATCTATTTCTCCATAATCATTCAGAAAATCAACATGCTGATTTCATATTTAGATTTAATTCATGTGAGTTATTGAATTGATAAGAGGTTCTGACTATACATAGTGTTAAGATTTAATAAAATTATTGATAGTAAAAGAGCTTCAAATGCACTTGACCAAATTAACCAATGGCTTTTAAAAGCCATATATATACATAACTATCAGCTCCCATGGATAATTATTACAGGATTGGGGCTTTCAACAAATGGTAATATAACGAATGTTGAAAACTTCTCATCTTTTTAAATTTATTCCAAAGAATGGATTAATTTTTATGTATATCTGTGAATGAACAGTACAATACGCTTTGTCTCCAAAATCGAACAAACTACTTCCAAAATCTTGGGAAAAATCTAACAGAGTGCGAAAATTTAAAAGCGTTCTGGATGAATGTACACGAATTGGGTGGACGAAAACGTAATACCCACATTTCGCTTGAGGTACAAGCCTTAGCTTTTTATTTTGAGCCCCTATCTAACCTGTATTTTAAGTAATTCCATAATGCCATCATTTATGTGACAATATGTGAGGTATATTTAAATTAAAATTTATCTGTTTACAGTTCCAAGTTTCAAAGTTGTGATATGCAATTTATGTGTTTTAAACTACGGCGCATTACATTCCTCTAAGTCATATTGAAGTTTAGGCATGGGTTATACTTCAATATTGAGTTAAAATTGCATGAGTTCGCAATCATATTGAATCAAAAGGAAAATTATTAATGAGGTTCGCTTTATTAATCTCTAGTGGAACAATATTAATGCTTCACTTTTCAGAAAAGTTGCGATTTTCTGAATTATCGATCAAGCAACACTTTTTATATTTCCTGGCGCAAAAAGTATTGCATATATTTTTTTAAACTAAAATAAGCAAACATATATTGTAGTTGTAGATTGTAGTTGTAGAGCCATTATTATCTTTGATCTTTGTAGAGAGGTCAACTCATAGTCAACTGATAGTAAATTTAAGTGCACCTATTAGATTGATCACCTAATACAATAAATCCCCTTTCAGATTTGAGAATGGCTTGCTCACAATTTTGATTAAAATACTATCGGGAATACCCACGTAGCACTTTAGCCGAATCTGACTCAGATCTGTGCGTGGAGAAGTCTATAAAAAGCGATTGAAACACTTCAGCAAACATTAGTTTCAAATCAACATGTCGCTTGGAATTGTGTTTTTATTCACATTGATCGCATTGATCAACTGCTCACCAGATGAAAAATCTGACTTCGACTCGCATACCAAGAGTCCAACAAGTGTCAGTGATTGTTTTAAAGATAAATTATCTTCTGATGATAAATCGGCTGATACACAATTATCAATTGATGTGGGTATATTGTAGAATAATCAAAACGTTAATAATCATTGTTTTTTTTCTCTAAAATAGACACCGGAAAATGATGAATTACTTTTGTTTAAGTCGAAACAAAGGAGGGCCACCTGTAAGTGGGTCACAATTTTGAATCCCCAGGGACGAATTGACACAGTAAGAAGGTGTTTGTGAGGTTTCACATTATAATGATTCCAGGCGTTAATAAATTGGACTTGTATAAAGAATAAAAAGTGGAAAAAAAAATTGTTTTCTTATTCCATTTCAACGTAGAGACTCTTGCTAACACACCAATACGGTGCCGTGAAATAAAGCCAAGTGAAATAAGGTCAAATTTTTGCAAACTACGAAGTGCGAAATGGTTAAAATGAACACATTTGCCTCAATGCTTTTGATCCTTTTATCTTCAGCAACTGTCAGGCAGGCACTTACATATACCTGCAATACAGCCATGAATTAAAATACAAAAGGGTAGTAGTAATGTGTAGTTGTAACTGAAAAGCTTTTCTTTGTACAAATGTGACTCTCAGTGCTCGCTCCCACAGTGGATAAATAGCACTTCTAGGGAATTAAACCACTTGTATTAAGTAATATGTTTAAAAAAATACCTATAGCATATTTGCTACCGCTGGAAAGGTCTTGAAATGAAGTTTCTTCAGTTGAATATGATAAAAAACCCCTAACCTTGATACAATTATTTTTTTTGATAAATAAATGTTTTGATGATTTGGCCTTATTTCATGGCTCCCTCCCATACTGCTGGATATGATTAACTTTGTATGCCCAAATGTCCTTATCATTATTTGCTTAATTATGTCGCATGCGAGTGCAAATAAGTCAGGTCATACATACCCAGTTTATCCGAGAGTCCAATGTGCGTTGAAGCAATCTGCATTGGTTCGATGCGCTCGAATATACACCACTTCAAATCGCATTGAAATATTCAACACGCATAAGTTCATTCCTGCTTATAAAACGCATTGAAAATTTTTAATCGCTTTGAAATGTCATATAAACATATTCAAATCGCATTGAAACATTTTACTCTTTCGCGCTCTTATCATTCGTTCATCATCGGGCAGGTATTAGTTGTGTATCTAAAATGTGGGATTGCAAACGAAATATTTGGAAAGGCAAAGAAATAAGAACAATGTATCAGTGTTAGTGTCAAGTGTCAGTTCAATCAGCTGTTTGTTAAACTTCTCCCAATTTTCTCTAGCTCATTTTGGATAATTTCATATAAACACCAGCATTTCTACGGGTAGCTGAATTACAAAATATTAGTTCAATTTAAATGTTAAGTACCATTACAAGTTAGATAGGGTTTTCCAATAAGGACTTGACAACTTTTTTTAAATAAAACGCAAACCATTTGAGATATTTCAAAAACTTTATTATCGGCTTGAAGTACAATCAAAACATTTATGAACGGAACTCGACTTCGTTCATATGGCCACCGCGGGCACGTTTGCAGCGGTCGATTCGTTGGACCCAATTTTCAACGACTCGGCCACATAACATACTTCGGGCGAAACGGCCGCTATTTCGCGTTCAATGTTGGTTCTGAGCTCTTCCAACGCCGTCGGTGTCTTGGCATAAACCAATGACTTACGGCAGCCCCACAGAATATAGTCAAGCGGCATTAAATCGCACGAACGAGGCGGCGAATCGACTGGCCCATTTCTTGAGACTACTCGCTCACCATACTTACTCTTCAATAAATCGATTGTAGCGTGTGCTGTGTGGCTTGTGGCATCGTTCTATTGAAACCACATGTCGTCCTACATAATCGCGTACAGATCAGGTCCAAAGATTGAGGTCATTAATATACTTTTGCAGCGTGACTTCGACAAAATTAAGCGATATTGCGATGACTGGAAGTTGAAAATCAACTTTCAGAAGTCGGAAACCATTCTGTTTAGGACGCCTTTGTCTGGGGCCTCTAGGGATACCAGAAAGAATTGGCGAAAGTTTTCGATCGTGGGGCAGCATGGGCAGCCACTTGCTGGTCGAAATGTAGTCAGATACCTTGGGATCTGGCTGGATCAATTTCTGTATTTTAACAAACATATAGATGTTGCTCTGGCCAGGGCCAGAGGTGCTTTTGCCCTTACAAAGAGACTGTTTTATAACAGCCAACTCGATGCGAGAGTGAAGGTTATCTGCTACATGCCCCTTATCAGGCCCTTGTATTTGGGTGTCCCGTGTGGTTCAACGTGAGAGCAACTTTATTGGAAAAGATTCGGGTGTTTGAGAGGGCTTGTCTTAGGACTTGTCTTCGCTTATACAGAACACCAGAGTCTGAGTACATAAAATTCTATCCTAATGAGGTCTTATACAATAGGGCGAACCTAATAAGAGTGGACAATTTCATCATTAAGTTAACTCGAAGGCACGTTGCAAGAGCAATGACCTCATCGAACAACCTGATCTCCGGGGCTTATTACCCCAATTATATGTATCACGAGAGAGTTCGCTTTGACGTCTTTATTCCTCCAGAAGCGTTCCTCTATCTAGATAACAAAGGTCTGATCCAGGACAGATTTGCAGTGCCGCTTATCTTCCACGTTGCTCGAACAGCTGCGGACAGGCGACTCAACTACGACAGAGACGTCGCACATGGCAGTGCGGAGCGTCTCCGGTTCAGTAGGGCGGTAGGGAGTCGCGACATGAGGGATGTTGCTCAGCAGCACCAAAACTTTTGGTGGCTTGTTGAAGGGGAGGATGCTTCGTCGTCAAACTCCTTCAGTGATGTGTAGCTTCATGTGAAGCAAAGTGAGCCAGCCTAATTTTTTTATTAGCCATGGCCGGCTTACATAGTTTTAGGTAGGTTTAAGTTGGTTTTAAGAAAAAAAATATATAAAAACCAAAAAAAAAACAAAAATATATATATATGCATGTATTTATATATAATGTATATACATATTATGTATATATATATTTATGTATGTCTATGTTTGTGTTAGATGTAAGTAGGTTAAGTAGATTAAGATTTATTTTTAGGTAGTTTGTAGGCTTTTAGTTTTAAGTTTTATTCAAAATTAAAAAATGTCCATTTATTAAGTTTTTACTTATAATTTTCTTAGTTTTAGTATTAATTAATGTTAAAATAGGAATAAAAGTAGACTGTAAGATTCGTCGAAAGACATAGTTTAAGTGTTAGGTTTAACTTAGAGTGCCCGCATGGGGCCAGTAAGTGAGAATAAGATTATTTGTAAGTAATTTAAGCTAATTTTTAAGCGTTTTTTGTTTAGCATATTAAGAGTAAATTAAGTTAAAAAAAACAAAAATGCATAAAAACTGAAGAAACTGACCACATGTCGTCCAAGTCCATATTTTCCAATTTGGGCCATAAATAATCGGTGATCATGGCGCGATAACGCTGACCATTCACAGTAACGTGACGATCGTAATCGTCGACGAAAAATATGGCCCAATAACGCCGCCGGCATGCAAACCGCACCAAACAGTTATTTTTTGTGGATGAAGTGGTGATTCGTGAAGCACATGTGGATTTTCACCCGACCAATAACGCATATTTTGCTTATTGACGAAACCATTGAGCCAAAAATGAGCTTCGTCACTGAAGATGTTTTTGCGATGAAATTCATCATCTTGGCGCATCATCTCCAGAACCCAATCGGATAACGTACGTCGCTAATCTTGTATGGGTGTAAACCAAGATCCTTACGCAAAATACGCATAATTCTTGAAAACGCCGTGGAATTGACTGATTTGGATCGTTTGCTACGGACGCCTGAATGGCAGCGATATTTTCGACACTTCGACCAACCCGTTGTCTCACTGATACAGCAATATCACACAACGAATGTGTAGACTCAAATTTTTGTGCTAAACTTGTTATTGCCTGTCTACTAGGGCGAGAATTACGACCGAAAATTGGACTTGAACGCTCTTAAAGTTGCAGTCACCGACTCCGAATTTCCGTAGAAAATTTTAATAATTTGCAGACGTTGCTCGTTAGTGTAGTTTACCATGATGAAAATGTTGAATTTACTGAATAAATTGACAGAGACAGTTTGATGATTAGTGAAAGAGTTCGTTCACAAATTAAATTCAAAGTTGTCAAGTCCCTTTTGGAAAACCCTTTATAATATCAGTAAATTTTCCTATTGCACGGTTTCTTTTTATGCTGTTACATATGCGAAGAGTGCTCTGACCAATTCTAAAATCAAACTGTTGTTTAGGATATAAGTTTATCTTCAAAATATTTTCCCTTAAGACTTTTTCGTAAATTTTGCTAAGACCATTTAGTAACCTAATTGGTCTATAGCTTTCTGGAGTGTTACCCGCTTTTGGCATAGGTACCACTTTGGTTACTTTCCACGGATCTGGAAAATATTGAGGTTTTGAACATGAGTTGATAATGTTCGTAAAGAATTTATAGTAACTCCTATTTTAAGCGAATTTTCTAGGTAAACATTTTTTATTTGAGTATGCCAGTTTATTATTATATTTTCCAAAAAGAATTTTGTATCGGCCTTTGATATGAATTCAGGTATCGGAGTTTCAAAATTATACATATACATTGAAGGACTCGACAGTATTATTTACTGCTGCATTTGTTTTTGCATCCCCTAAATATAGAGATATATGCTTGTTATGCGCGAAATGTAGGGCAAGTTCTTTGGCTTTGCAACTGCCAGTGTAGCATGTAATATTTCTATTAGATTTGACGCAGGGCATTTGTTTATTTTTATTCGTCACAATTTTAGATATATTCCAGAAGGACTTGTAAGCTTTATCTAATGTGCCTAATTTTCTACATCTCATTTTGTTGGACTTGTATATATGTACTCGTATTTACTTATTAATTTATTAAGATGTCTTACTTCGCTTTTGTAAAAAGTTAAGTGATATATTTGCTGATTTCTTCTATGCATATTTCTTATCTTTGAGAGCTCCAGGACGGGTATTTTCAAGCAAATTCTTCAAAGCAAAGTTTTTTAAAACTTTTGGAATACTGAGATGAGTAGAGCTAAGGACATTGTCTGAAAATTCTTGAATGATAAAATCAAATCTACCTTACTTGAGATGGTTTAGAGATTCGTGGTCAGATTTTGGAGTTTAGTTTTTAATTCTATCCAGAAATTTTTCCAGTTCGTATTTTTTATATTATGAAAATATCGCCCTTTTTCTTCACCCGACCAACAGGAAAAAAAACAGGGTTATAGTCAGATGTCTCTTTAGGGACATTGGTTGTGACATTAGACTAGAAATACATATTTTTTAATTCATACAAATAAGCAGTTTACTAAAAAACTTAAAAAAAAATTATTCAAGTCTTTAATTCTAATACAATATATACGGTCTGAAACTAGTGTGAGACTGGACATCTCGAAGTCTGGTGTGCTGGTATTTTATACTCTGGATATTGTAGATATGTTAAGAAGGTCAAGGCATAATATTGCTTTCGGGTGTATTTGTTTGATCGCACCGTGTAGTTATCGGTAACGCGACTACATACATGATGTTTGAATGTAAACAGTTTCCACGGATGTGTGTTTGCTTCGTGTTAACTTATATACTATAAGTCAATAACCGGAGGATGTCAACGTGAACGGGCTGGCAATTATGTGGGACTGTGTGGATACAATACAGGTAAATAAAACGGGAAGATCAGGCAAAATATTTTATATTCATTTCATTTCATAACATTTAATATTCTTCATAAATCTATTTTTAATCTAAAGCTTTTTTCCTTATTGTACTTCTTCCTAAAATCTTTCACGGAAAATAAACAGAGTACAATTTACTCGTAATTGCTCGTTGGTTTCTAAGTTTCACTTTAATTTCTACATTTTCCAAATACCAAGTTCTTACCCTAGCCCAAGTTTCTGTGACTAATGCAATATCAATATTGTTACAATTTAGAAAATTGGTAAATTCGAGATGCTAATTTCGAATGCCTCTGGCATTCTATGTACTATTATTAAAATTGCTATTTGTTAAATTGCTTAACATTATTGTACAAGAATTTGGTAGCTAATTGTGCAATAACATTGAATTGGTCTATCTTAGTTCTATTGTATAATACATAAACGTTGTTTCGTAATCATTTCCATTACGAGCGAATTCAATTCACCTAATGATTTATTTATTTTTTTATTATTTATTTATTTGTCTATCATAACTCTTTACAATTTCTTGAAGTACCTGCGAAGCCTTTGGCTTTTCTACAGAAGATTAAATCTCTTAATTTTTAATTTAGTGAGCTTAGTCATTCCAAATTACAAGTTAATATATTGAAACTAATTTAGTATCTATAATTGATAAAACATTTAACCTATTTTGATTTTATATATCATTATTCAAAAAGAAGGTTTTAATTGTTTTTTTTTTTTCTAATTTTAAAGTTTACAGTGTTTGTTAGTTCTCTGGTAGATTGTTGATTGTTGCCGGAACGTTGTGTAGGAGTTGTCTTCTACCATATTTGTTGCAAATGCTTGATACTTGAAGCATACCTTGTGCCGGTCGTCTAGTCTTCACTTCATCATCCACTGGCTGAACAATCCGTATGTCTTCGTAGTATTCTAAAGTGAGCGTCATCTTAAAAATATCTTCTACTGTAAGGACTTTGAAGCTAGTGTCGTTCAGTATTCATAAAGTTGATATGTTTCAATGCGGATTTTTGCAGATTTTGCAGTTTTTGGATATGAATTGCCGCTGCGTTGCCCCATGCTTATCTTATAATCCGTTTGTTCCATAAGAAATGACAGTCTGATGACTCCTAAATATTTATAGCTGTCAACAACTTTGTTGACTTCTGTATTGGCACTGGGACATGCATCATTTCTCAGGTATACTGGAATTTGTGTAGATGTGAAACTGGGATTGTGAATGTGTATCATCTTGGTTTTCAACGCATTAATCACCAAGCCGATATCGTAACATCATTTGACCGCAACATCCAACTTTTCCTGTATTATTGCTGTCGCCATTTCCAGAGACCTGTGATGTACCACGGTTGGTGTGTGATCAGCGAAAGCAAACGTTTTAATCTACTTAAAAAAGCGAAGAAGTTCATTAGTGTACAAGATAAAAAGGATTGGACCTAATTTCGATCCTAAGAGGGTTGAGCTAGGCTCTCGCTACAGATGCAACTGCTTCTCGCCCTCCACCTTGCACTATATAGTTCGTTGCCATTAGGATGGCATATAACTCTGCTTGTAGGACAGACACAAGTTTTCTTAACAAGGTAGTATTATTATGTTTGCAATCTTTTCCTAAAAATTGTCTGGTCCAATTTTATTTCTGATTGGTACCTCTACCAGAGATCGAGGCAGATACCGGTAGTCATAACTATCTTTTAACCAAAGTAAGAGTGCAGTGCAAAAATTGAAAAAGCACGTGTTCTGTTGTGAACAGCAGTGCAATGGGATCCGCTAAACTAAAATTAAAGAAAAGGAGGAGGAGGAATCAATTCAAGTAAGAAACAGTTTAGGACAACTTCGCCACGGTGCCGTGCCACCGGTGGTGTAATATGGGCTCTGGTATCTACAAGAAGGAAAAGAAAATTCATAACTAATCACACTTCAATGGCAAACTCTGTAAACTCTAGGTACATTTGAAACCTGTGACCTAATATCCTTAACAATTTCCATCTGCTCTTCACAAATTTAGCTACAAGTCACAAACATAAACCTTAAGACCACTATGCTCCTGTAAAAAAAAAACGTATCATGGGACCCCCGTTAGGAACAAAGTTCCTTTCGCTTGTTTTTTGACTCCAGATGTAAAAATAAAAAATTTATTTTTTTGAAATTTTTGCTAAGTTAAATGGTAAAGTAAATAGTGCAACTCCTCTAGTCCGGAGTTCAATTATGCAAAAATTAATTATTTCATTTCGTTCAATTGAGTTGAATAATTAAGAACTCCCTTCGGAAATAAATCTGTATAAATCTTTATTTATTTTGTTATAAAATTTAAACCAAGACTTACAAACTATCGACATACATATATGATAAATAAATCTTAACTTACTTAACCTACTTATACTATCTAGCTTATTGTATATATCATACAACCTTTTTTTATAAACCACCCCTTCTTTCAGAAAAGTTATTGCCCATCTCTTTGGTTTTTTATTGGGTATCTACCCTAATCCTACCTAAATCTATGTAAACCCGCCACGGCTGAAAAACTAGGTTAACTGACTTTACTTCCTAGTGAAGCTATCTTGTACTAGAGGAATTCGACGAAGAAGCCTCCTCTCAGTCACTAGTATTCTGTATAAGCTAAGACAAGTTCTAAGTCAAGCCCTATCAAGCGCCCTAATCTTTTGCAGTAAACTTGCTCTCACTTTGAACATCCAAATAGAAGCATAGCCTGGACCTTCATCCTCGCATCGAGTTGGCTGCTATAAAACGGTCTCTCTGTAAGCCAAAAACACCTTTGACTCTGGCCAGAGTAACATCTATATGATTGTTAAAATACAGATATTGATCTATCCAGATCCCAAGGTATCTGACTGCATTTCAACAGCAATTGATTATCCAGAACTATATGCTTGTCCTCAACCCACTTAGTCAGGACTCTATGGATCACCACTGAATTCTGATTTCTGAATGATTCGAAGATCGTTTGGAGATCTTCCTTCGAGATGCATGGGGGTAGTACCCTACCGTCGGCAAAGACATTATTTGCTGTATTTGCTGAACTGGGTGAAATGCGAGATCTCATTTCGAAGGTAGAAATTGTGCACAAGGACTCGATTTTCCAGGTTATGGTTCGGGCCAATGATGTCATTCGGCTTGTACACTTCTTGGAAAGTCACTCCTACAGCCTCTACCTTCTCCTACGGGACCCTCGGTCAAAAATAAGTTGTTATCGTCAACGGCCTCATTTGGATATATGCCTGCTGCTACAAGTATTTGTTCGTTGTTCGTCATTCGGGCGATTTTAGAATGGCAGGACGTTTTGATTATTTCTCCGAAATATTTTATTTGTTTGCGGGAACATATTTGTGTTGCTGGTGTTTACAGAATTTCTGTAATTTTCTTTTATTAATGTTCAGAGGTTTTTAATCCACGACTTCAGTGTCATGATCTCCGAGTTATGTCTATCAGTAAACTGCCTGTACGAAGTTTTTAGTCCTGACTGCAGTCTACTTTCATGTCGGTGCAGAGCGTCAATAGTGCGTTGCAGAATAAGTGTTCATTGTCATTGTGTTGATACCGAGGTATTGTTTTGTCCATAGCTCGTTTAATTGTCTCGTCCATTAGTTTTAGATATCTGTCAATCTCCTCGTTCGAGAGATTTCTATTGGACGGTGGGTAGAGCGATTTCGAGGAGAGTGCTCTGGTCAGTGTTTTGGAGAAATATGTCCAACTAGGGTGCATTGTAGTTGTAGTTGTAGAAATGCCTTTGAACCAATTCTACCAATTCCGCAGTTTCGTCAGTAACAGTTATATCGGTACTGAAACCGCAATGCAATACACGAAAGTGCGTAGACAGTTTGTAGTATTTTGGTTAGTTCTCCAATCAGCCCCAGTAATGCACATTCAGTAAATTTACAGCTTCTGTAGCCGAATTGAGAGACACTGAAGAAATGATTCCTATCTCATAAGGATATCATCCTAGATTTGAAGCAAATTTCAGAAATGTTTGTGTTGCTTCAAGAATCATTGTGGTAAAGTTTAATTTAATTTTTTCTTTCTTTTTTTTTCTTTTTCTTTCTTTTTTCATTGATTTTCTTTTATTTCTCTTCGGAGCAAGTTAGATTGCATATCGAGAAAAAAACAAATCTTTGTGGTCCATTTAAAATGGGCGGGGATACAGATCCCCCAGTTGTTCATAGACCTCGGTGGAGTTTAGATGTGTTTCGGCTTGCGATTGAGTAGTAAAATCAATAAGAAAGAAATTTGATTAGTTGTATATAGGCTCCAATTACCACAGTGGCAGTGTGTTCGGTTGAGGAATCATAGATCGTGGGTTCAACTCCGAATAGAATAGAACCTTTTTTATCTTTTTCTTTTAATTTAAAAATACTGGACATATGTTCTTATTAGGAGTTTACAGTTTCGTGTTTTATCAAAAATCTTGCTGTCGAATTTTAAAAGATGCAAGAGGCCTTGTTTTCTTATTGAAGGATAAATGAGAATTGAGATTGGAAAGGTAAGAAATGAACACAAAATTCGCTCGTCCATAATGTTGAAAAACTGTAGAAAAATGGCTAAGAAAGTCTTCGGAACTCAATTCCTTGATTCCAAGCCACCACACCGCTGTGAATATATATACATCCGATGAGACGGTTCTTATATGATAATGCATACGAGTAAGACAAAATGTGTTCATAACAATCAGAGTACACGTTCTCAGGGGTTTCCTAGATGCAGAGATTGTAATAATCCAGATACACTGGTACCTAATTACATAGTCAAAGTCAGTCGTCGCTTCCTCCTTTCATCCGCAATTTCAAAATAAAATAACAGGCTGTAGAAACTATGTGAGGGAAAAGAGTATAAGTCCACCGGACAAACTTTTATCTACAACTCATTGTGTTCACATCTCAGACTTAGAAATGAGTTCATTTCTGACCCTGACTGGTGTATTTATATGTGTATTTGTATGTATTTACAGTTAAAAAAAAGAAATTATTTTTCTAATAAATCTTATTTAACCGAATCATTCCAAAGTACGTAATACATGGACTATAGCATGCCGCTCAAATTCCCAAGACAGCCTCAGTATTACGTGTACAAGATAACCAAACTCGCCACTAAATATGCACTGATTCCAAAACTTCTTTGAGTATCTCATTCAACTATTCATCTTACAACTACAGCGATAACGACCTCCCACTGCCGCGCCCCTAACAATGCGAAAACAATTCAATGAACCTGTGAACTCGTAACATTATCTAAATATGTTGAGTAATAGTCTTTGTCTTACCAGGAGGTTTATAAGGGAGGCTGCTCTCCTTCTCACAGCATTCTATAGCCACTTCCTTAGAGATGAAAGCTTCTGCCACAGGACTCCCATAAGAAGAGTGATACAAAAAATAAACGAAAAGAGAAAATCTGAAGAAACGAGATATTCGTAATCGTAGTCGTATCTGCAAACTGAAAATAGTTTTTCAGTACATCTTTGGCATCGTCGTTGTCCCACTTCCTTTATCTTAGCCACTATTCTTTTTGCATTCATTCATTTACTTGTACACACATCCGCCCTCGAGTTGTAATTGTAGTACGAGTAAGTACATGCGAGGGTAGTGTACCAGGATTGTGTTAGTTAGACAAGACACTGATAACGACTAGGAGGAATTTTTTATCTGTACTTAACCAAGCAATACGAGGTACTATCGTTTCGGTCTCCCGGGTTTCGTGCCCTCTGGCAAGGGATGTAGTGTGTGTTTCAGCAAGTGATTGGGGAGTTGGGAGCGATGGGGTTGTAAAATTGTAGAAGAAGACTCACGTAGTCATTCACAGACGACGAAGTTAAGACAGAAAGGTTGGAATGAAAGGGCAAGGAATTGCTACCGAAAGGCAATTATGTGGTACGGATGTTGCTGGCTTTGTTGTTATGGCAAATGTTTTTATTTTTTTTTTCAGTTACAAAAAAAAAGCAACGACGGGTAAGGATTGTAAAAAAGTTTGAACTTATCGGTTTTTCAAGGAAACTATGAGTGTGTAATCTGTGTGTTTTAGGGTTAATATCATTTTTTATCGGAGATCTTTGTGTATGAAATTGAAACTTTTTAAAAAGTGGCATTTGTGACCATATGACATTCTAGATAATTTATATCTCTTGTTTTTGTTTTTCCAAAATGTTTTTTAAATATTATCCCTTATCAGACCGAGTTTCAGTTGCTATATAGCATATCACTATCAGTCAAACTTATTTCAGTTTCCTGCCTTACATTTCATAGTCCGTGGCCTTGATTTCAATCTGAGCAAGAAACTCTTTCAACTTCCTTTCTTTCTAAATTCTCTATGAAAGCACAACTTTTCCACTTTTGTAGGTCGCTATGGACGTGATCTTGAGTGCACAGAACGAATCAAACGCTAAAGTTTGGTAGCGAGATGAGAGAATTCAAAGAAAATTAAAAAAAAAATCCTTACTACAACGACGTGCTGTATCGCCTTATAAAGGCGTTGAAGCTGAAATCACAACTTAATTCTGGCATTTATGATTCTCTTTCATTAATAAGTGCATGGGTAAAGACAAAGTTTATATAATAATTATATTTGATGCGGATTCAAAGTGTTGACAATATAATCATCAACACTAAATAGAAAAACCAGAATAGTGGTGGTACTTCCCTCGTTAGATGATTAGTCTTTTAGTGTGAAAAATATTTCTCCCGAAATAACCAAGACCGTTTCAATCCACTTTTGATCAAGTTGTAGAGGCGCTTGTAGATGCGGTATCTACTGATACTTTGGTCAGAAAGCTCAAATTGCTTACGAAAATTTCCCAATCATACACGTACTTACTTTGGTGACGATTAAGTCTGCGGTGGACTTGGACCCCAATCGATATATAGGGTTTTCCAATAAGGACTTGACAACTTTTTTTTAAAATAAAACGCAAACCATATGAGATATTTCAAAAACTTTATTATCGGCTTGAAGTACAATCAAAACATTTATGAACCGAACTCGACTTCGTTCATATGGCCACCGCGGTCACGTTTGCAGCGGTCGATTTATTGAACCCAATTTTCAACGACTCGGCCACACATTTTGGCCGAAACGGCCGCTATTTCGCGTTCAATGTTGGCTCTGAGCTCTTCCAACGTCGTCGGCGTGTTGGCATAAACCAATGACTTAACGTAGCCCTACAGAATATAGTCAAGCGGCTTTAAATCGCACGAACGAGGCGGCGAATCGACTGGCCCATTTCTTGAGACTACTCGCTCACCATACTTACTCTTCAATAAATCGATTGTAGCGTGTGCTGTGTGGCTTGTGGCATCGTTCTATTGAAACCACATGTCGTCCAAGCCCATATTTTCCAATTCGGGCCATAAATAATCGGTGATCATGGCGCGATAACGCTGACCATTCACAGTAACGTGACGATCGTTATCGTCGACGAAAAAATATGGCCCAATAACGCCGCCGGCATGCAAACCTCACCAAACAGTTATTTTTTGTGGATGAGGTGGTGATTCATGAAGCACATGTGGATTTTCACGCGACCAATAACGCATATTTTGCTTATTGACGAACCCATTGAGCCTAAAATGAGCTTCGTCACTGAAGATGATTTTGCGATGAAATTCATCATCTTGGCGCATCTTCTCCAGAACCCAATCGGATAACGTACGTCGCTAATCTTGTATGGGTGTAAACCAATATCCTTACGCAAAATACGCCATAATGTGGTCTGAGCGATGCCCAATTCTTGAGAACGCCGTGGAATTGACTGATTTGAATCGTTTGCTACGGACGCCTGACCGGCAGCGATATTTTCGACATTTCCACCAACCCGTTGTCTAACTGACACGGCAACATCACACAACGAATATGTAGACTCAAATGTTTGCACTAAACTTGTTATTGCCTGTCTACTAGGGCGACAAAATTTGAGTTAACGCTCTTAAAGTTACTGTCAACGACTCCGATTTTTGGTAGAAAATTTTAATAATTTGCAGACGTTGCTCGTTAGTGTACTTTACCACGATGAAAATGTTTAGTTTACTGAATAAATTGACAGTGACGGTGTGATGATTAGTGGAAGAGTGCGTTTGCAAATTAAATTCAAATTTGTCAAGTCCCTATTGGAAAACCCTTTAGTTCTCCAGTGAATTGGTTTAGGTCTCTCTCCCTTTTTAATTGCGCTACCTGAAATAGGGCTCTCTACTGCTGCATTTTCCGTCAGTGATCGATTCAAAGATTTCTCGGGCTTAAGCACAGATACTCATGGGCCAGTTTTCTAAGCAGATGAATCCTTACTATTTTAGCTAAGTTCATTTCTATGTATAGCCCGTATAGTACCTGGTTAAAACTTTGATCTTCACCCTCTACCGTACTAGACAGAGATTAATCAAAGCGACCAAACGCATCGTGAACTTTTATTGTCCATGTCATCGTGATATGTCTTTGTGATATAGATGTTAACAACAGCGCTATTTTGTTTGGTCGGAAGAGGGACCAAAATATGCTATTGGTGAAAGGTCTTCGAATGAGATCTGAGGTGTTGCTATTGTTTTTATTAACTGTAGATTTTAGGTAAACAAATGTCTTGAATACTGTCGTGCTTCCAGTCTTGGACTGTAGACAACTACCAACAGAGTTGGTAGTTTAAATTTAAATTTAAGCATAGTGTTTAAATTTACAACAGTGATAAAAGTTAGATTGAGAATTCTATATAATAAAGATCCCAAGACACCGGAAGAGAGTTCTCACGAAAATTACAGTTACAAAGCGAAAATATTTTCTACACATTCTGATTGTACATTAGAACATATTCGGTGAGTCATAATAACGAGCTCTATAGATACATTATTATTATTTCGAGGGATCTTTACAAATGAATTTGTAAAGTCCGGAATTTTCACGCCGGGGTACTATGCCCATGTGGCGCTAGTCAACAGCACGCGGTGTACCGAGTTCCCATGTGGTCCCCCATCTATAGATACATTTGTACAAGTGTCCATCCATAATAACTAAACTGAAATTTCTTCACCAATCATAGGTGTAAAAATATCTAAAAAATGTTGACGTTCCCTTGCCACAGTGGCTTCCAACATAAAATTGGACGTTTTCCAATAATACCAAAAAAGGAGAGCACCTCCTCTAACTTAACAAGTGATTTCCCAAATTTAGGAAAATAAAGCAAAAAGAACCCTTTCCTTAGACTCATTAATCATGTCCCTCGCTCTTTTCATAAACAGTATGCGAGGGTATGGACGAGTATGCTTTTGAATTAATTACCTCAAACCATATCTAATAAGGACCGACTATGTGTAGCTTTCCAACAGAATCCTGAATCCTTTCTTGCCAATAGCAATGGTATGATATTCGTAAATATTTGAAATCCGTTGCTCATCAAGAACAGGTATTCGAAAAGTTTTCTCTCTATATTTGTACACGCACGTATATGATATTCCTACGTACAGTTGCTAGTTAAGGATTTTCAAATATACTATAAGCTCAAGGAAACATTTCAAACTACGGCCGGATGTGAATGTAAATGAAATCACATCCATCCATGTGACTTCACACTGTTGGCTTTAGTCTATGCAATAAAACACACAATCACGCATAGTGGAAAACAGAGTTGTAAACGATACATAGCCCACTTTTTTACAGTTTCACTATTCAGTATTCAGATATTCTTTCAGATGGTTTTTAGTGGAAGGGATCTAAGGAACAAACAAGCAAGCAAAAACATAACAAGACAAAAGGAATGCAGATGTTTCACAAATGGATGTTTAAATCTCTGGAAAATTATTCTATACCTTCATCTAGATTTTGATGTTAGTTCTGCGAACTTTATAAATCCCGATGGCTTGGATAAATATACATGCGATTCGCAGTACAATCAACCCAACTTCCTTTTAGTAACAACAAATCTATATATCCAGTAGCAGGCTATTCTACAAACCCGAACCGAACAAAGTTTTTTTCATTTTATCCTACTCTCTGTAGGACAAAAATGTGAAGGTGAAATCCTTTTGTTTCGTTGAAATTTCAATTTGAGTAAATCTGGTGAAAATTATTTGCCATGCCATTCATTCCTTTCATCCCTTCTACGGTGCCCATCTTTGCACCATTTTGTTCGTGGGAAAAAGGGAAAACTTGTAGATTCCGTTCGGGTGCAAGTGAGAATCTGATGGCATCCCGCTGATGATGTTTATGACGACGTAGGGATGATAATACCAGAGGATCTGAATCTAGATTTTAACAAAACCACCTCCTACCACATCCATTAAACCCTGACATGCATACTCGCATACTTGTATCGGCATATAGCGCCATCCTTAATTTACGCTCGAGGAAGCTCCGAACTGAGCGAACACAAAGTAGAGATATGTACTATATGTGTACTTGAATATGGTATAGGGATATATACTCGTGAATTTGCGCACAAGGGTGATGAAGGAGTTTTCGCACCCTCTCCTAATGTTGTGGTTACTAATGTTATGTGCTTTAGGACTCATATGTATGTATGAAGAGTGTACTGCCGCCATTACCTGTATGCCACTGAATCGGACAGATGAAAATAAAACCCCGAGAAAATGTATTTTCTCAGTCGACAGAGACAAGGATCGTTAGGTGGTTGCTGTTGTAACATGTTTTGATGCCTAGGGCGGATGGTATAAAGCACTTTAGTCCCCTAGGGCGCCATACAAATAACCAGCCATCCAATATCAGATGACGTCAGATACCAACCAACCACCGAGCAGTGTGACCAGATGATTTCAGAGGAATATTTTGTACTTGTCTGAAATATTGAATCTCTAGTTACACAACCATTCCAGAATTGACGGACTCTGAAGGACTAATGAACATTGGTTCTGACAATCGTTTGATTCTGATTTTTATAAGGGATGTACACCATCTTGACTGCAATACCGACCTGCTTTGAATTTGGTTGAAGAATCGGCATAATGAGATGCTCCGGGGTAGTATGAATTATAATTTTAAAATTCCACTTATCAGTTTACTTGAAAAGAGCTAAAAGACGCATGTTTGGTTTGGGGCAGATATCTGCAATTTAAAAGAAATGATTAAGCAAGCACTTTTCCAATCCCTTCCAGCATTAGGGAAGAGTAAAAATGGTCCGTATGTTTGTATGTGGTCACACTGCCTAGTAAGATACCGGGCTTAAGCTGGCCCATGCAGTTAAGTAAGTAAGTCCATGTTCTCTTTCAAAGCAATAATTGCTCAATCAAGTACTCTTGCAGTATTAGTTAAGAAGCCCGATCGTGAAATGCTATTTATTAGATAAGATAAAGTGGAACACGCAATGAGAGGTTCCACGGTATTTTGAAACTATTTTTCCCTAGAGCCCTTGGATTCCTAAAAGGCGGAAGTAAAGCTGAAATCAAGCCTGTGAACTTAAGCAGGTCATTGATCTGATTTAATTTTGTGTCTGGGGTATTCAAAATGGCATCAAAGAAATATTTACCTAGTGCGCAATTTATGGCTTTGGATAATACCGAGTATCAGTAAGGAAAGTGAAGAAATATTTTATTTTCGTTTGCTTCTCCTAAATTTTGGCACTTTCAGTTATGTATGACAGATTGCTAATTTGACTGCATGCGGGCTTATTGGACGCTAGTCTAGTGAAGTCTACCTATTATTGTATTTTAGGTCCTGAGTTCTGGATGTGTTGTTTGCTGGCCGAATTTTATTTGCAGTTGGGCAATTGATCAGATTCGTTCACTTAGACTTTGCCTTTGAAGTCGAGTGAATTCTACTTATTATTGTATTTTATGTCCTGAATTCTGGATGTGTTGTCTGCTGGCTGAATTTGATTTGCAGTTGACTTTTATTTGCAAACTTTTCCTCTGAGGCAAAGTTCCAGATGATTCTTCTTCCTCTGCGGATGATATCAAAAAGATGGAACAGCGTCGCGCTAGTTTGTCAGCTTTCTCAATCCCCTGTGTATCTGTATTTGGGGACACCGTGGAAAATGATTATTAAACTACAGTTAGATGCTGTCCTGAGTACCTAATATTTAGCTATTGGTTAGTTAGGCGTAGAAGTCTGAAAGTGGAAACTTCGGTGTTCATGGTGAAAGAATTATTTTTCTAGTACCCAGATTCTTTTCCATGATTTTACTTATGACATCAATAAGCATTTTCTATCCTAATACAAACACTTTATCCACAAGCACTCTAATTCAGTCACTATCTTCTCCGGACACGTTTCGTAAAGCACATCAAATAGTACCAATTTTTGGATGTAATTGCACTTCAATAATCGTTTGTAGATTTCCATCAAGCCAAATATTGGGCAATCTCGTTTTCGGTCGAGTTAGAGCTTGCAAGCGAATACCTTTGCGCAAAATCTCCCATAAAGTGCATGTGCCCAGCTCTAATTGTTGTGTATGAAGGCGAACCAGGACACCCGGGTCTTCTAAAATACTGCACTCCGCAGCAGCAACAGCTTCACCGTAGAAGCACTCTACATTGCCTCTGCGGATATGTATTATCAAATTATCAGGTGCAAAAATAATCTATATTTAGTCCTATTATGTTACTGGTATATGCTAAGATGGATGAATATTTGAAACATAAAATAAAATTATTTTCGAAGTAAATTTATACAATTTGCAAGCGTTGTTCTGGCGTAAGTGTTCTGTTTTTGTGATGAAACAAAAACAAATCATCTAACAACAAACCTCCAAAAATTACAAAGCAGGTCTTCGAAACCTGTGATGAAACAAAAACAAATCATCTAACAACAAACCTCCAAAAATTACAAAGCAGGTCTTCGAAACCTGAATTTCAACAAGCAATTGAACCGTAAAATTAAAAACCATCCACAAAAATATCAACAAATCCACCGGGCGAGGAGCCAGCCTCACAATAGACGGGATTTCAATGGAAATATGTAGTTTTAGATATATTTAAAGGTGTAACCTATTACAGCGACTAAAAAAACGAGGATGTAGTACCATAGTACTTATGTATGTTATATGGCCATAACCTAGGTGGAGTTATAAACAATGTTCCCGAATGTCCTCTTAAAACATTCTAATCGTTCCCAGCTTTCTAATAACACATCCGTCATAAGCATCCATATACAATATATTTTCGTGTTCTTAAATATTTTTTTTTCTGCTCTCTTTGGGAAGTTTTCCAAAATGTCAAGATGTCTGGACCCATATGTCTTCACATAACTCAGAATTTCTCTAACACCACTTTACCCGATGAATATCCGGTTTTAGTAGCGTCTTGTGTGCTAAATCTCCTTTGGTGTCCCATAATATCTTCCATGAATGATTATCGAAATAGGCTTCAAAGAATTAAAGTAGTCTTTGTGTATTTTTCTTTAAAGTCAGTTAACTTATAATAATTAAACGTCTTCACGGCACCTTTAGCTACAGATGAAAGTAAAGCAATTAAGTAAAAAAAGGTTCGCAGTTAACATATTCGAGTTATTTTTGACTATTAAATTCCACTATGGTCACACTGAATTCATCAACCACACATAACATATAGAAATATAGTAAAAGAGAAAGTGTCAGGTAAATCGGTTTCCATATGCGAAATTCGTGGCAAATATCCTCGAATTTGAGTGTATTAAGAGAGCCATGGAATGGCGTAAAGATTTACCGAGATTTTACGCTGAAATATCGGCAGGTGGATTAAAAGTGTTGAAGGACAACAAAAGCGACGCGCCCTAAAGTCTGCATGAGCTGGTGAAAGTGAAATGAGACTCTACCTTGAAGGAGATTTTATTTTTTCCATTTTTCGTCTTTGTGTGAATTTTGCTTTGCAACAAAAACAAAACGCTGTAATGGGAATGTTTTTGTTTCGGTTCAGTGGTTACGATAATGATAACGGTAAAAGAGCTTAGCTTTACACTTGGCTTGATCTTAACATACACTTATTGGGGTTTGTTTCAGAGGCGAGCCGCTTTAAAGTGTGAGGTATTACAAATAGCACCTCACAAAGGAGAGCCTATCAAAAGGACCTCTTTAAGAGAATTTTTTCCACAAGTTGAAGGAGATTGAAGGTGTGAGGTTTTGCTTCAATGCATTTAGACAAAGTTTGGAAGCAATTAAAAAAACCATCCGGCTGAGTGCTAACAAACCGATGGCTTGAGTATACTCGTATGTATGATATATTTGTATGTATTTCCCATAGGGAGTAATGCTTGTATGTACGAGTACCAAATAACCTGGTATATACGAGTACATATGCTTGATGTGTTTGCAGTGACTACATGTAAGAACATTAATGAATCTTTCTCGTGAAAGAATAGGATATCTCTAAGTGCAGACATTTCAATATATCACGTAAAGAACGCGCGTTGTTTGGATACAACTTATGATTTTTGTTTATCTTAAGAACACTTTACGGAAATGTTGCAAATGGAAGGCATTACAAAACTGCATTTATTATACTTTTCTTGACAATTTCCTTTGGTCTGGTCTAAATGGACTTAAATTGAGTGTCCTTATTATTTTAAATCAATTCGAGGTAAGTATCTGTGTATTCATCGTGAAGTCTATACTCTATAAGGCTTCTCTATGCATTAGGATGCACTTTAAGTGATTTGACTTCATAATAAAGGTCAAGTTGGGTAGCTAAGGAAAAACGTAGACTGAAATCTGGATGTCACAAGTTTTTCAACGCCTTCGCACATCTTTTGGTGATAAATTCATAGTGCTTGTTTTGAGAGTTCATAAAATGAAACATAAACGAGTTGGCGTAAGTGGAAACTTTTGTACAATGTTGTCTTGAATTTTAAATTTATTGAGAAAAAAGAACTTTCATACCATGTCCATTATATATGTATGTATATGAACTTTGGGGTTAGTTCGTATATAAATGTTCGCTTGGAAGTAGTCCAGCACTTGCACTTGTGTATCATAAACTTTAGAAAGGTGACAATGAAACATTTAGAGTATGTTTAAAATATTCACATCTACACCTGAAATTCAATTGAAGCCGATACAACTGCAGACAAACAACATAGCACACCGTTGATATAACCTACATCGAATGGATATGACTTTACAGAAATCGATATGATCCACTCCGGTTCGCAATGTATTAAAAAAAATATCATTGAAGTAAATTTATAAACGCGATTGGATATGGCCTTCAGTTATGGGCATCGTTATTACAAGCCTTGGCGAAATTATTTTGGAAAATATTCGTACATTTATATATAACAAATCTTCAAATTGAATTAAAACGCATCTGAACGCAACGATAGTGTAAACATATACGTGAGAAAGGAGGAAAGATTCGATAAGGAATTTGTTTTTTTAAGAGCTTTTCTAGAGTAATAATAGGAAGTAGTTAGACCGTCCAACTATTAGTTACGATACTAGTACTAGTCAATGATGTAGGAAATTTAGATTAAAGATAGACAGTGAGCTCCGTATAGGTTAGAGCAAACAGAAAGCCATCAGTGCGGTTATGTTTAGCAAGCGGAAATCAAAAGTATATAGGCCTAGCATCTTGTGAGAAATGGATTTTGTGATGATCAATGATCACATCTGGATCAGTCTCGCAGATAATTAGAGAGATTCTAAAGAAAGTGATAAAACTTTGGTGCCTGTGCATCGCTGATCCAATAGCTACGAGTACATGCCGCATCTCAGCCACCTTACGTTAACACATACGACACATTAAGCAATGTAAAGGATGTCAAAAGAAGATATCGCGGTCGATAAATGTTTCGGTTTGAATGAATATGATGCATATATTGGAAAAGTTTCTTCTTCTAGTTTTAATCTATCTTTAACGATGGTTGCATCAGGAAACAGAGAACAATTTATTTAGAGATTTCAGCAAGGTTTATTCTATAAACAGGGCAATAACAAGGCAAAGTGTTAGAGAGATGGATTGAGAACTGATGGAGGAACAGGTGCATTAGTATTTAAGTCAAGATAAAGGAATACATGGACAAAGGTATCAGGCAATTGTACGCCAAAACTTGTGCCATGTGTGAAAGATGTATTTATTACAGAAATTGAAACATAGTTAGAATGTCAAATAAAAGCAGCCATAATGGCACTTGATACCTGGCCCTAGATATTATGGGTAGCAAATCTCAAGCTAAACGGCGAAACTCTTCATAGGCTGTAGATTTTTCTACTAGAAAGAAAAATTTATCTGTGGGAAGCAAAACCTCATAGAATCTTTCAGAACTTCCAAGATATGAGGCAAGATGATAAGCTCTGCAACAACTACCTATGGATTAGTCCAACTCAGAATAACCTATGAATCACAATTGATTTTCCAACGGGGCATTGCGGACGTAGGCAATACGTGTGGAAAGTATGTGTATGAGATGAATGTGTCTCTCAATTCTGCACGCTCTGAGGATCAAATTAAGATTAAATACTTGGCCAAATTTTAAATACTCATTAACGATATATCAATCAGACGTTCTCCGCTCATTCTATGATTCAGGATGATATCCTTTTCTAATTCCCAAAATAGTTCCAGAAGAGAAAAGAAACGTCTCCAAGTAGCCAGTAGAAAGCATCAAAGTTCATATGCTTGCAATGCACTATTTAATGATGTCGAGAAAATTGGGAGAAAGTGGATTTTGTCGGCATAGAGCTAGCAAATAAAGAGAAAATAGCAAATATGAATTAAGAAAGCCCATCCAACATAGATTGTAACAATCTGCCTTTGACACCCTCGTTTCGAAGGATATTGGTAGGTATCATAGTAATATTCTCATATAAAATATGAAATATGTATAGGACCACAATGGGGCAAGAACTTCGAGTGTAAAAAAAACTACGTCTATGGATTTGGTTGTTTGTATGGTTTCTTATTACTAGGTTACCAAGAGCTTTTTTGATTGTGCCGAATTCACTCATGATGAGAGTCCGAGTTCACTATTATGGTCTAAACTCGAACAGTTTTCAACCATTGGATTGAAGTTTCGGTAAATTTGTTCTAGTTAGACTCTCTATTGTAGGCATGTGCTTTGACGCAATAACTCCGCGACTCAGGTTGCTGTGGGAATTGGAATTCGAAGACTAACTTTGCCTAAAATCTGAGGCATGATGGAAATATGTATATATTTAGCAATTAAATGAAAAACTGCAGCTCTACACTTCATCTGGTAAACTTCTTATGGCACGGAATTGACATGCCAAAAACTTGTGGTAGGGGCGTCTCGTGTACTGTTAAGCTGCATTGAATCCCTTACTAAAGCTTCTCAGCAATTTCAAGAATGCAGGATTTTCTGAGCACAATCAGATGACTGAGTGAATTTCGTCTCGTCTGGGTTTAAAGTCACAAAGAAATTGTGCAATATGAGCAAATCTCAGAGCAATAATTCTCAGCTCACTTGAACTCGTGTTAGAACAGCATGTACCTCAGGAATCTATAAAGAATACCACGGAGAATGATCAGATAAATGGTTCCCAATGCAACTTAAAGCCAGCGCTATTCCTGTAGTTCCTGCTCTGAAAATATTGTACCATATCACCTAAGTGTATAAAGCATAAGTAACATCACCACTTGCGATGCTTACTATGAGGCACTAGCTTAAGTAATCTTCGGCTTACGGCCATTATTTGCTTGGCTATGCCGGAAGTTGTTAAATAATAGTGATATAACATGCTCCTGGGAAAATAAACCTTTAAGTGGTGTATGTTAGTTAGTCGGAACTAATGAACGGAGATATTAATTTTCTGCCAAGGCACTTTGCCTGTGGCAATATAACAATTAATAGTATGGAGTCTACCTTGCTTGGTACGATACCTGGAAAGAACGGACTGATGATCCAAATACGAAACAAAAATAACAATGTAGCATCTGTGGCTTGGATGTTAGGATTCCTAAAAGTTGTCAGAAAACTGACCATAAGGGAACATAAAGTCTCATCGAAAAACTTGTTTACGAACTCTTTAACACAATTTATGAACAATATTCTTAACTTGGCAATAAAATTGTTTTGCGTAACTAACACACCCAAAGTTGGAGAATAATATCGTTTGTAGGATAGATTTTGAAAATAGAACAATGCCAACATATGGCGGCGTCAGGGTTATACCGGCTTCTAAATAAAAAAAAAGCCAAACAGATTGACCACATTGCGTGCTCTGTTTGTAAAAATTCAGAGTGTAACTACTAGTGAGTGAAACTTGGCCTCCATTGTCCTTCGATAGCTTCGAAAGAGCTCTACAACAGTCTAATTAAATGCATTATGCCAAGGGGAAATATTTGAAGTTAGTTAGGGAGAAGCCAAAAGGAAAAATAAATGAACATATTGTTCTTACTTACTATAAATAAAAAACTTAAGGTCTCAGGGCATAAAAGGATTATTCTAAGGAAATAAATTTCTGACAGAAAGCTAGAAAAATGAAGATGGAAACCTCGTAATAGAATAAAGTCGGTGCTGAAAATAGGAGGACCTCATATCTTCAAATTAAAATGTTGACCTAAAACCAAAGCCTACTTGATCGTGATGCAATCGGTTCAGAAACATTTTCAAGCTCATGATGTATAACCAGATCTATTTAAAACAACTGCATGTGATGTGATTTGTCAGAGGAGGCAAAACTTGTAATAACGGGCTACAGCGAACAAAAAGAAACACTTGAGGTAACGCACGAACAACTATGTTCTTATTATCCTTCTAAAAATGTTTAAACGCGACAGCGGCGCGCAGTGGCTTATTTTGAGTTGTTTGCTTGCAATAATCATAACACTTAAATGAATAAAGATATCGTGAGAACTTTATTTTTGCTTAAAGGGCTATTCTAAGGTCTATGAAATTAGTGAAATTTGAGAAAAATGGTTTACAGGGTATTTCAGAACCTTCTGCGGAAATGAGAATTTCTCACCCCTGGAGTTAAACATAATAGTTTACTTTGAACATATACAAAAATCTATGATTGAAATAGTAATAGGGTATCCAAAAGCTAATCCGAGCAAATCATTTGTGAATTAAGGTAAATGAGCCATTTCTTAAATTTTTTTCTTTTTATGTGGTACATCAGAGTCCATAATAAAATATTGCAGTGATTCGTTTCAAGTCAAATATTGGGGAAAAAAGTAGATTGACCAAAAATTCAGATATTATAAAAAATCTGATTTCTTCGAGACTTTCCTCCACATCCGGGGTTATGTCTAATAGACTTATCATTTCTGGAGTCCATTGGGTTTTGCAATTATTTTCGATTCTGACATACCTTAACAAAGAAATGAGTGGGTTCGATAAGGCTACAAATATCTTGAAAATATCTTCATCCTGCCGCTCCCTTGAAACCTTGGTCTGCTCGTATTTTCATGTCTAACAGGTTGTTCAATAATTTTTGTCATTCGATAAGAAGAACTAAGTTATATGGTTTGAAATACTTTTTATTATTCAATACAATCTCTCTGAACTTCAATGAACTTTTTCTGGATTCCACTCCTGAAGTGAGAATCCGGAAGACTGTTAAAATACTCTTCCACGGAAGCTATTACATTTCGTTCGATGAAAATCGTTTTCCACGCATGAATTTTTTGAGATGTGAGAACAGGTAGTAAGTCAGAGAAAGCTAAATCTGTTGAATAGGGTGGATGTTGCAACAATTCATACTTTAATTCACTATTCAATGATTTTCGCCATGGTTTTTTGAGCTGTGTGAGAGGGTGCGTTGTTTTGATAAAAAATGATTTTTTGAGTTTTAATTTTTGTTTATTATTTATGTATGAGTTTATTTTTTACCAGGTTGGAGGTAATCCACGAACAAAATTCCTTTTCCATCCCAAAAAAACTGATACTAACATCGTCTTGGCCGATTTTTGAACTTATGATCATGGTGGTAAACACAAGTCTCGTTCATAGTGATGAAACGATGCACAAAGTCCTTCTTATTATTTCTAAAACACTCCCAATATTGCTATGAAATTCACATTCAAAAGTGATTTTGTTCCATTCGAATTAGCGAATGCGGCACACAGCTTTTTGAAACCCAAAGCTTCAGAAAAATATTGCTAATACTGTCTAATGAGATGCCTAGGGCTTCTACTAAATATATCCCGGTTAATCGACGATCTTCCAAAAACACATCCTGTAGTTTTACTACGATTTCTGACGTTGAAGCACATTTTGGACGTCCTTCACATGGATAGTCTTCAAGATTTGTGCGACCACGTTTCATTTCAGCAACCCATCTTTCTACTGTTTTAACTTTAACATCAGTTCATGAATTTGTTCCCAAAAATAAGAATTTTATTACTGCACGATGTTAATTTTTTTCCATTGTAAAGAAAACACTTAACACATTTACATGAAACTTCGAGCGGGTTCATAAAAAAGTACTAACATTTTTAGTAAAATAAAACGACGAACTTAGCAGCGCCATCTCTTATCGAACGACGAAACTTATTGAACACTCTGGTACATTTCTTGAAGTCTTTATTTTTGGATTGATGAGCATCTTCTGATAATTTTCAAGATGTAACGATTGGTACTTGATTTTGTTCTGACTATGAGTCAAAATTTCATGAATTTAAAAAGAACTCGTGGTTGACAACTATCCCTATTTCTTCATTAACTTTATATTCAATAGGTTGAAGATTTTCAATTTGACTTTTGGTATCGTTGACTGTTTCCTTTGCATATTGTAACATTATGGATCAACAAAAATGAAATATTCGCCATTTGAACTGATAAGATTCTGTGGAACAACTGAATCCAGAAACATGTTTGCATCTGTTTCACCATCTGGTTTATTTATTTTATGCTTGTAAACACCTGGCCCAGATTATCCATCACAGCAATACAATACTTACAATAGTGCAATTAATTCCCTCTTGCTATACTTGATAGGATCCTTTTGTGGAGTAGAAATGCTTTGTTTTATTCTTTTGACTCGCAGTGAACTTGCGACGGGGACTGCTTTGGTTACATTAGCTTTAATCTTTACATGATCCTTACTATACTTTATTGCTAAGGCATTAGAAAAATCTTCAGTGGTTATGTTTTCGGCAGCATTAATTAGTTTTTGTATTTTGGTGAACGTCGAGCACACAGTTATTGATTTCCTTGGCCTTCCTCTTGATGACTTTCATGTACATACTTGTTAAATCCACATTTCTTCTGTTTTTACAGTATGGATATGGAGACAATTTTCCAACCATTCCTCGTGCTTTTTGCAATTTTTTCTCCATCTATACTATATGTTGTCACCCATTTTGGTTCAATATACGCATAAATTGACCATAACTGTTTTCCAATTTCGGACACCTTTCCACTTGACATAAAATTTTACTGGACAGCTGGTAATCATTTTTTACCGCATACATGAACTCTTTTTTATTCGAAACCGTGACAAAATTTTCAAATAAATTACCGTACGAAAGGTCTATTTTATCATTTTAGCTAATATTTTCTAATACAACCGTTTGCTTTAATGATGTAATTTGTATCGCACGACGTTTAAGTTTATGATTTTTCAAAGCGCTGTACTTCTTCAATGAAACACAGAGAAAAAAAAAACTAAATTTGGCTGACTTCTTCAAACCAAATCCAAATCTCTCTAGTACAAAGGGCCGCAAGTTGAAGCAGCTGATCTCTAAGTATACTATATATATACAAATACATAGGAATTAATTTTCTTTTAAGTTTAGCTCTAATCCTTTCGGACCTTTTTTTAAACACAGTTTTAAAAATGTGGCAGGAATAGAGTTTAAAAAAAATTTAATGAAACACTTTTAAAAAAATTAGAAAAATGACTGCGTTCATTTTTAGTTTTACAAATGAACAGATATATCACACAAAATTAAAAAGTTATGATTTTTTTTTTAAATCCTTTGCCTAGCTTTTACACTCAAACCCAAAAATATATTTATAAAAAAAATCAATTTTTAAGTGACTCTAAAAACTCAAGCCAGTCACTCTACAAGCGAAACTATCGATTCAATAGAAATATTTTTTCGATTATCAGACCTCCAGACATTTTTTAACCCAGTCAATTTATTTATTTATTTATTTATTTATAAACATTAACAAACAATTAAAAGTTTTTAAGAGCACTAGCATCAAAGGCTTCTTCATAAGAAGACATAAGTAGTACGTATGTAGGTGATAAATTTAATATACGTTAAACTTTTGTTAGCTATTATAGTTATTTTTTTTATCAATTTTTAATTTTGTGAAGGTAGAGTAGTTTATGAGATCATTTTTGTAATTTGGATCTTGAAGTATTTTCAGTATCGTTTGCTGATTTTTATTGATAGGTTGAAGAGGAATACTGTCTGAAAGACAACATGGTCCCAAAAGGAGAGATAACGTGATGATGCCGTTGCATTTTGGGCATATCGGGTGTACTTCTTTTTTTAAAAGATATTGGTGTGCCAGCTGAGTGTGTCCCTGGCGCAGAAGAATGAAGTTGAGTATTTTCGGCTTAGATATTTTTTTTTTTTTTGTTTTGTTTATTTATTTAGTGGATAATCCACCATTTAATATCATTAAAATTTACAAAAATTACATAGAACTTACATCTAGTTTTATACTTAGGAAAATAACAATCAAAAATAAAAAATAAAACTTATATTTATCTATAAGGAAAATTGTATTTTACAAAATGAATCACTTTTCTTTTGAATGTGGCAAAATTCATTTCATTTTTTAATTCATCTGGCATTGCGTTAAAAAGATTAAAGCCTTTATATACAATACTATTTTGCATAGCATTTGAACGGTATGATGGCAATCGTAAGTCATTTTCATTTCGTAAATAGTATATTTACATATCGAACATATCGCATGTATTTTTTTAAGTAAAAAGGTAACATATTAAATTTTATTTTGAATATAAAACATAAAACATTGACCAAAATTCTTTGCGTGACACTTAACTATTTTAGCATATTTAACATAAAAGAAACCGATGTATATCTACTAAGTTTTAAAATTATCCTCATTGCTTTATTTTGTAATCGCTGTATATTTAATAACAGGTTATCACTACACAAGAATAAAATTGACGAACAGTACTCAAAATGTGGCTTGATCATTACATTAAATATATTTATTGCACTTAGTGTTGAAATCTTACTACGTATTCTACTTAGGAAGTATATTTTTTTTGATACTTTTTTGATAATATAATTAATATGCAAATTAAACTTTAATCTATTATCAATAATAACACCTAAATATTTGATCTCTCCGACTTGTTCCAACAATTGGTTTTCTACCTTTAAGTTAAGACTATGACTACAATTAAATAACATACATTTCGATTTTGACACATTCAACTTTAGTTTGTTTATCTTCAGCCATCTGTTTAGATTAAATAGGTCATGTTGTATCTTTTGTTCACACTCCTTTATGATTTTTCCCGATATAAAAAGAAGGGCATCGTCCGCAAATAGTACTATCTTTGAGTGCTTTAGTATACTTTTTATGTCGTTGATGTAAATTATAAAAAGGAGCGCACCTAGGATTGAACCTTGAGGAACGCCAACATTTGTTTCAGCTTTTTCGGATGACACGCCATTTACAACGGCTCGTTGGGTACGACCACTCAGGAATGACTCAAACCAATTTAATTCATTGTTAATAATGCCATAATTTTTTAATTTAGACAAGAGGATACTTCTGTCGATAGTCTCGAACGCTCTTTTGAGGTCAAGAAAAACAGCTATGACAAAATTGTTTTCCGCGATTTCCTCTTTCCAGTTTATTATGACATTATTCAGCGCTGATTCACAGGAGTGCATTCGTCTAAATCCAGATTATTTGATTCGAAATACTCCTCTAATTGTATTTTGACTACTTTTTCTAAAATTTTTTCATGAACAGGAAGTGCATTAACGGGACGAAAATTTTCACAAAGAACGGTACCTGGGATTTTTTCAATAGGTGTTGTAGAAATGTTGTAGAAAAGACTGATTTTTTTGGCGTTGATGGTTTGATTACTGTTTTTTTTTTATTGGGTCCATTTCTGTGCTTGATATTCTTTAATCCGTTGAGGACTTTTCTTGTAAAGGATTCGAACATGAATATTAGAGAGATATGAGTTAGGTTTGCAGCAATGTCAGCGAGTTCGTTGTCTAAAATCCCAACGTTACCTGGCAACAACATTAACTTTATTTTAGAAAGTGTTTTTATGAACATGTCTCGAATCTTGGTAATTATGATATAATCGTGCTTTGTGTTGAGGACAGCTTTAACGACAGAAAGACTATCAGAGCAGATAGTCCATTTTCAGGCAGTGTGCGAGAACTCTTTAACACATTCATATACGGCTTGGGCTTCTGTTGAAAATATTGACGCTCTGTTTGAAAGGATGCCTCGTATAATAATCGGTCCATTGTGTGTTGTGATTGCGAACGACGAACTATCAGCGGTTTTTTAACCGTCTGTGTATATAAACTTCCACGCTTTAGACGTATGGTCACTGAATATTTCTTGAAACACCTTCTTATAGACCAGACTACAGGTATTTTTTTTTTGTTTCCGGAACTCATGGAGCTGCAGTATGATGGAAGATGAATCCAGGTTCCAAGGTGGCGAGGAAGGCGGATATTTTTGCAAATCGTTTAAATGGAACTTCCAAAGTTTGTGCCATTTTTCAGGTGTTATGTATAGCTGAGGGAATTCTCTTCTGCCGTTTGTGTTTAATAGCTTGAGCTATGTCTTTGTCAGTAATCGAATCCGTTTGAAAAGAGTTTGGCTATTAATTAAAGTGACACTTCGAAATATTTGGTCAGGTGCGCCTAAAACATATCTGCACCTGCTAGATAAGATTCAAAATCGTGCAATAAAACTCATAGCTGATCCTAACATCACTCAGTCAATGGACACCCTCGATGACCGACGAAATGTCTTGTGTCTGATTTTGTTTTATCTCTATTACCACCATCATTGCTCCATTGAAATCGTCAGTAGCATTCCACCCCTTCACCCATAAAACTCGTTTCGTTACGAATGCTCATCAGTATACCCTCAATCCCACTTTCGGGCATACTCTGAAGTATTGTGATTCGTTCCTCAGCCGAAAAACTCGCCGTGGAATGCCTTGGCGAGCTCTCTATTTCCTAGTCATTATAATATTCAGACATTTAAAACCAACGTGTATCGGTACCTATCCTTCTTCACTCCCTAATTTTCCTTCGTCCGTGCGGTGTCCAAACATTTTAAGAGTACCTTAACCCCTTGAGAGCACGCTGCTTTAAAAAAAAAATCTTCGATTTAATGTAAACCAGCTTCAGCCAGGATGTTTTTTATAGTGCTTGTGGGAAAAGCTCCTATCCTCCTTCTTGCTTCGTTTGATTATAATTTTTGTAGATTTAGGGCAAGGGCCATCTTACTTAACACTAAAGTTTTGATGATATAAAATAAAATATTGACGACATATATTTAATAATATTGTGCCTTAATGCCAGCGATTTTTAAAGAAATATACAGTGGGATTTCCAATAATACCTATTGTTTACAAGAAGACCTAGGACACTTAGTGATATTTTCAATTACTATGTTTCTACAGATGGATTTGAACCGGATATGGAAGACCATTCATTAAGATCATTGTGCTTACATAAAATGTACGCATCATTAGCATACACACAGTGATCTAAATCTTTATATTTAGATATTATAACACTAATCTCATCAAAGGTGATGGCGAAGAGAATAACAGAAAGAGGAGATCCTTGGGGATTCCATTTTCAAGGGGTAAGACTTTTGAAAAATTATTTCCAATTTTCACGCAAAGTTTTCTTTTAGTTAGGAATGATTTTATGTATTTAAAAATATTGGCCAACTCCCCATTCAATAAGTTGTATATCGATTTGATCGACAGCACCTACGGCTGGTGATTGAAAGGAAACTGGTTTATAGTGGGCAGGTGTTGGAGGGGGTTGAGATGTAACTTGTTATGCTCTTTCGGAGAAAATACAAGATAAGGGGTTTGCTTGAGTTGCATTTTGTAGGTTGTAAAGCCATTTTGCCTCACCGATAATGCACTTATTGATTGTCATTTTTCAGCATTTCCTTATTTTGCATATATTTTGGACATGTTTTTGTTGTGGAAGGGTGCTTCTCAAGACAATTATCGCGCTTAATACGTGTGCATTTCAATAGATCATGAGGGGGAAGATTGCAGTTTTCACATATTTTGCTTTTGGAACATCGATTATTGGTGTGACAAAACAAAACGAAAACAACTGACAATTTCGGCACCTCATTGGAGAGTGCACATATTCCTTGACCCCGGTTTTATACACACCAATTTCTACAGTTTGCGAGATTTGATATAAATCGAAAGTAAATAGAACTAGCCCTGTTGGTTGAATTTTATTTTCAATTTTTTTTTTGTAAATTTATGTACTTAAACCACGCCTTGTGCTTTCATTTCAATTTCGTTCTCTGTTACATTTATGAGAAAGAGTACATTTACCATGCCCTTTGAAGAATTCAAAGTTTTATGAAGTCTACATTCACAGAGCATTGATTGGCTATGATGGTAATTTTGAGGAACTTATCTGCAGATTTTTGGCTTCTGGCAAGTATGAGAATACTACCATCTCTGAGTTGTGAAATATTTTCATACTCGGTGCTGACAGAGTCGATAAATTTTCTTAACAAAAATATACTCACTGCGGTGATTGGTTAATCTGAGTTTTTCTGCAAAATGACCACGAATTTAGGGTTTTTGAGTTACATGGCAAATCAGGAAACTCCTCGAAGCTATAGAGTTTTGGTAAATGGGTCCGTGCCTGGGTTTAGATAAAGGTACTATTTATTCTAGAAAAAGGGAATGATTAACGCGATTGTGAAAAAAATAATAGAAAACAACAGGTAGAATAGGGCAAAATGAGGCAAAAAATTTGTAGAAAGTACACTTCTGATAGATCTCACAGCGAAAAAACAATTAAATAACAAGATATTTCCGCTTCAAAATTCAGACTACGACTGTGTTGCCTGTCAATTTAAAAATCTTGCATTATACATAGACCCATCCAAAAATTGCATTATGCAAGCACTTTTGCCTAAATAGGACAATTTATACGAGACGCTGTCATTTACAAATCCAGTTGGTATCGAGGTTCACGGAGTAAAACCGATTCTCCTGCCAATTATTTTAGAAAATGTATGATAAAACCGCGATGTGTCTGCTCTCCACCTTTCCGCTCTACATCCTGAAACAGAAGATTTAAGTTTTGTTACAATTCAAATTAGAAAAATATATTATCTGGTTCTTCATCATCTATCACACCAACCTACTGCATACTCCTAAATAAGTTTTGCCAAACTGATTCTTCTAGAATCTTTTTTCTTTGCTTTAAACAAGGCAGCGTTATTAGTGCTTCATATTTAAGAATTTCCTCCTTCATTCTGATCCCAACTACTGCTTGCATTTCTAATTAAAAAATTTTTGCCCGCAATTTGTTTTTCTTTTTGTACTTCCTCCACTACTATCAATCATCAACAGAGAGAATTGGTCTCCAAAGAAAGGTCCTAGTACGAGTAAATATCTGCTGGCACTTTATAATGCAGAATTCCTTGCTAACATCAATTTCCTATTCAATTCTATTTAGCTTTGTTAAATCACAAATTATCAACCATCACATGCACATCCTTCATGTTGAATGAACTCTAAAAATCATGACGAAATGCCCGCATCTTAAGACTTATAAATTTATTATGAGTGCTTAGTACGAACCCATCCTTGATCTAAAATTGAAGGAAAATCCAATTTCCGCTTGGCTTTTGATTCGCTTGAATTTTTTAAGACACCTTATGGAACAGCATTCGTACCTACACTATTACTGAAAAATATTTCAAGAGTTACTTTGTCTGACCGGAAAAAGAATATGACAGAAAAAAAGGTTTTAAAATTATTTATCAGCATCTTCCATAGAGTCGGTGACAATTTCAGCAGCAGACCAAACGAAGGGATTCAAATTTGCTTGAGAGAATTTATTTTTTCCCCACGTCAGTCCAGATGTCAGTTAGTTTAGTGGAGGGTGGATTTTTATAGCATCCACCTCAAGGTGATTGTGACAAATGGCACTATAGAATACACTCCCCATAGCTAACAGAGTAGCCCTATGAGTATATTCTTTTTCTGTCTTCGTCACTTTTAAGGAATATTATTCTATATATCCAGAGATGGATTATGATTCATATTAATTGAAGTGCATGACATCTGTAACTATCATACTTTGAGGATCTGTCACACTTTCTTTAAATAAAAATTTCTGCAGCCGACATAAACTAAACCCAAAACTTTTAAAGATTCATGACTTTTAAATGGACTCCAAGAGAATGGAAATTGCGAGAAAACGAATATGGTATAAATCAAACGTGTCTTTCGAATTAAGAGGACATCAACGAAACGACAAAGATTGAAAGTTTTCAGAAAGAAAATCTTTTGCCAAGTGGTGCCAAAACAGGAAGACAAATCTTTTTCAAATCTGCTTGAACAAATTTAATGGAACAAATTTGTTGAAATAAATTCTTGATGGAAATTTGTGTGTGACTTGAATTGATTTACGACAGATAGATTTTTGTTTGGTGAAGACACAATCCAGGAAAGACCATTTGGATGGTACTTCTTACATCGTAATGATTTCTTATGTACACTAAATAACAATCTGATTGTCAAGCATTCCCGAAACTCAATATTATTCAATGGGAAAAAACTATGAAGGACTGTCGATTAGTCTTAGGATACTTTCTATATTTGTTCGTCATAATCATAGGAGCAACTCCATCCATAGCTGAGGTAATTAAAGGGAAATTAACTCAGATTACGCAATAGGTAGGGACGAATATCAGGGTTGACTTCGTTTCCATTAGTAGGTTTGGTCATTAGGTTATCGTTAATATGATGAGCATTTAATGTGATATCAAGGATTTCCCTATTTCAGTCAAAGCGTATAGCTTATTATCAGTAGGTTTAATAATCAGAAATACATTCTCCTGAGATACTCTATATGACAGGAACCAAATCAGTTTATTTTGTCCCGGAAAGCTCGGTTGTATTTAGGAATAATGGTAGTGTTATTATAATACGTAGGGCTCGGAATTTAGAAAATGCCCTCAGACACCTAGAAGAAATATGGAGACCTAAGAAATGCTCATAGTACCGTCTATAAGGAAATATGATAAATTGAACAAAAAGACGGCCGAGAAGCTGTGACTGGATTTTTCAATGGGGCAATTGTTTTTTTCTCTGCCGGAGCAAGAGCATTCAGACAAAGAACTAGTCCATTGTACTCCTTGTAAGTTACTTTTAATGGAATTTTTCCGTCTTTTAAAGAAAAATATAGTGCCTACAGTACTAATAACTTACACATCAATGCCCGGTACCGGCAGCATGATCCGGGCGTAAGCCGGACATTCATAGACGTAGTGCTTTATAGCCAGCGTCCAACGATGTTGAATCACTAATGCCCACCACATTTAAGTGCTATACTTAGCAAAAGTGTAGTGTTCCATCACGACGCCACGACGTTGGAAAGCATTCGTTTGGTCTGGCGGCAACCTAGAGACTCATGTCATCTGCAGTTGTGCTCATATGAAACCTAACTGTCAATGAAAGCCCTAACCAAGGACGCCGGCAAACTTAAAGTAGATTCGGGTCCTAAAAAATCTCCTCTGAAAGCTGATTTCAGTGCAGTCTTGCATTCTCGAACTACTCGTAGCTTGGAATTCGTAGAAGGAGTTAGCAAAGTGCAGCTTGGCTGTCGCTACAAATGGAGCCATTCCTGAGTCAGATTCTGTCCGAAGGAAGTCTTAGTCACAAGGAAAGTCGATTTCGAACTTTTTCTGCAGCAGGAGGCTTGGTGTCATTCTGAAAGACCAGAATCATAAGACAGTCGGTGCCCAAAGTCGTCAAAGCCAGCTCCAGTGCGTGTTGTATCAAAGACCAATTATTTTTAACCGGAAGGTAGCCTTGAGAGTGCAGCTCGTAATATGAATATCAAAAGGAGGGAAATTCATCAACGCATCTAGAGCAGAGCCAAGCGTGCTAGAGAAAGCCCCATGCAGCCGATACAGACCGTTTTTTGGAGTCTAGTAAAATCAACAATAACCTGTTTTCGTGACATCTTGTTCCAACCAATATCTTCGGATAAGGACAAAGTAGATACAGAAGTTCGGATTTGTGCATGGGATGCTCCGCCTTTGAATAGGCCATGTGCAGTTAGGACAGTTACAAAGCAGATATCATAGCCATCCATGAAGTCTAGTGGGATGAGCCAACAAAAAAATCGAGCCAAAAGTATATACTTCATGTCCTTCATATCGTGTGAACGCCTAAAACTATTTATCAAGATCTGGTTGAACCCTATCAGTGTGGTTTTACGACGAAAAGTCCACAACAGGGTTAGGGACAGTCGAATGATGCTGAAGCAGAAGTGAGACTTTGAATTTTTGCGAGGACGTAAATGGAACGTTACAGGCAAAAAATCCTAAGCCAGCTGTTAGGTTAAAGCTTTAGACATGTTTGCCAGATCATGATATAATTTCTAACAATAATATATACGATCGCATTACGCTTATTGTTAATTCAACAGACAAGAGCTGTCAAAAGGAGGACTAGGTTTTTTTTCCCACTTGCTCCTACAGTTGGTCACTTTTGATGCCAACGGCCAATGAGTGGTGTGCATTTATTGCATGCACAAACAAATCTCGTTGTCAACATCTCTTTAAGGAATTTTGTACCTTAGGTGAAGTTTACTAATACATGCCTGTCTACAATACCTTGAGTTGACGTGCTTACGAAGCATAGACTTTAGACAATATACCGATTAAAATTGCACAGGTCAATGTACGCATAACCATATTTAGGTATATATACAGGACTTTCTACTCATTTCCCTTGATTGCAATTTCATCTATGCAAATCTTTTTGACATGTAATCCCTCCAGGACATCCTACTTCTCCTTTTTAAATCTATTTAAATTCCAAAATGTAATATTAATTTGTGCCAAGGTTTCAAAAATGATTAAGGTGATCCTAGTGTCCCAATTCTATGCAATCATTTCTCTGCACACCGCAGCCTACTATGGATTGATTTTGTGCAACATCCGGACATGACACGTGATTTGATTTTACCACTCACAATGAATTACTAGGGGTGGGGTCGAAGGGGTCATTTAACCTATGACTCTGTACTGCCTTTAAGTGAAGAGTTCATGAAAATCACTCAAGCAGTACAAGAAGAATGATTCGTTCCACCTCATTGAGGTTATGTTATCCACCAATGCGGAAGTAGTAATTACTAGCTCCGGTTGATGGGGTACCTAAGGAATAAGGTGTAGGTAGCTGTTGTAATGCTATCTACAATACTGTGGTAATAGTGCTATAGAATACAATACTTTTCCTGACCTCCTGATAAAAAAAATCTGATATAATAATGGCACAAACATTATCGTGTCCATTTTTCCTAACCCAGGAGGCTTCCATTTCCCCCCAACTTTTATTGGTTTGACCCATGTTTTCCACTGTATTTTCTTATTTTTTTCTCCCTATTCTTCGCTTATTTATTTCCATTTATTTCTTGGAAATACTGCTGGCTCGTGTAAAGTACTCATATGTCAGTTACTCCAATGGGATCCTTCAATTTTGTTGATTCGCTTTGCGCGCTTTGGAAAATTATTGTTCGCTCTCCTCCTTTCATTCGGTCAATGAGTCGAATGAAGTTTTCTGATTTAATGGTCTGGGACTGCTGTAGTCTAAAGACCAGAGTTCAGAGCCCAGGGAGTGGGAGTGAGGGTGAGTGAACCGATTGACGATGTCAGAGTTATAAATACCAATCGATACTTTGTTGTTGTTGAAACTTTTCAATAGATTCGAGCACAGGCAATAGCGCACTCCCAGCACGAGGCGCAACTTTAAATAAAGTTACGCTCTACCCCTAGCAAGCAAGTTTTCGCATAAAACTGTGTAAATTTAAAAAAGTTGACAAACTGAGATGGTGATAAAAAAAGTCGTAAAGCGTACACATTGCCTATAAAAAATATTTGACCCATGGGCGAAAGTGGAATTTAAAAAAACAAAAAAATCTGATGAAACATCCGCTTTTTGGTGCCTGTGTTTTTTGGCATGAAAATTGCTATTAATCACGATGTCAGGGAAGAACAGTATAGGACAGCATAAAAGATGGCAACAAGATTAGTTGAAGCTGGAGGGAAAGTGCATGGAAATATGTATTCAACAAGAGGTACGAATACATTTAATTATATTGGGTAAGTTAATGGAATCGAGTACTACCTGATGGGCTGTTGATGTGGCCTTCGCTTTAGGACTACATTCCGAGAACTTGGTATAAGTTCAATTTCTCTGAATATTGTATTCTTGAATTGACAAACTGCATGTCTTAGTCATTATTTATAAAACAGATATAATGCCATAAAGATGAGCATTGAAGTGATCGAATTTGCGTTTAATTTAATTTAAATAAATATGTGTTTATTCGCCGGATTGGATATATCCTTTCCATTTTTGGTGATAAGTTGAACTTATGGATAATGTGCGTTATTCATTGCATTATTAAACTGGGTTGTGTCAATGACCACCGCTTCTAGAGGAAGATGTCGAAGCACGATGTTCGGAATACCATCGGTCCCCACTGATTTCTTAACTCTGATTGTATCGAAGATCTCATGGAGTCCTTCCTTCGAAATGAACGGGGGTAGGTCACCCTCTCTGGCAATGACATTATTTGCCATATTTTCGTCGCTAAACCGGGTGAAACCAGGGCCGTCTGATCGCCAATTCTCTACTTCATTTCGAATGTTGCAGTTGTGCACCAAGACGCGATTGTCCAGGTCATAATTAGAGCCAATGGTATCAGTGGCCTTGTATACTTCCTGGAAAGTCGCCCCTATAGCCTCAACCTTCTCCTGTGAATCCTTGATCACAAAGAAGTCGCCATCGTCAACGGCTTCATTTGGATCAATACCTGCTATTGTCAGTAACCGTTCGTTGTCTGTTGTCCGGGCTATTTTAAGGTACTGAAGGACGTTTTGATTTTTTCTCCGAAATAGTTTATTTATTTGCATGAACATATTCGAGTTGCTGGTGCTTACAGCCCGAACCTTATTGTTCCAATACAAACTTACAGAAATTCTGTAATAAAACGTTTGAAGATTTTTAATTGACAACTTCAATGTCCTAATCTCCGGTTCTTGTCTGTCAGTTAACTGTCTGTACAATTTTTGAGTCTTGGCAGAAGTCTACTTTTCTGGCGGTGTAGTGCGTCAATGGTAGGATTGCGGAACAGATCTTCGTTAGTCGTACGGCGATAGCGCGGTATTGTGGCGTCCATAGTTTCTTTAATTGTCTCGTCCATTTGTTTTAGGTAATTGTCGATTTCCTCGTTTGACAAATTCTTATTGGACGGTGGGTGGAGCGTGTTCGAGGAGAGTGCTCTTGTTAAGGTTGCGGAGAAGTGTGTCCATCGAGTCTTACTGTAGTTGTAAAAATACCTTTGGACAAACTCCTCCAATTCCGCAATTTCGTTGGGAACTGTAACTTCGGTGCTACAACCGCAATGGTCACTCTCATACACGAATGTGCCCAGACAGTTTAGCGTTTGTAAATTCGTACCTGTCAGTCGTATACGTTCGTCATATAGCAGTAGATCCAAATAAGACCCGCCTCTGGGAAACGACGGGTTATCCGTCGCGTTAAGACCGAGTCTGTACATGATATCGTGCTGACCCCACCAATCGAGTAGTAGGTTCCTTGTAGTATTTGGCAAATTATTTCCCCAATCTCTGTGTCTAGCGTTGAAATCTCCCTCGATTCCAGCCTCAGAAGTTGAAAAAGCGTTTCGAGCTCTGTAATGAATAGCGTGGATTGTGAAGCCTTAGGTGCATAAACAGAGGCCAAGTACAGCTGCTTTCCATTGCGGAGCGGTATGTAAATGACGACTGCCTCCAATACCCGGAACCTGCGCAACACTCCCTTGTACACTCTGTGAAATTGTATACCTTGTTTAATGAAAATCGCGACACCGCCTTCACGCTTAGATCTGGGCCGATTTCTTCTTCTAACAATATAATTATTGTACTCCAGTTTGTGCTTATCGGTGAGCTTGGTTTCGGTAGCGAAAAGCACATCAGGACTTTGGTCTTGTAGCAATTTAAACATTGCGGCTCTTCGTTGTCCTAATCAGTGAATTAACATTCACCGCAAGGATCTTCAAAGGTTGCTCCACCATGTGCGTACCCATTACGACATGTGTTGCGTTAGGCCCGGCAGCGGCGGGTAGACCTGGTCCACCCGCTTGGCCTATTCTTGTACCTGCTGTTGCAGCTGAGCGATCTGCCCTTGGATTGTGAGCAAGATGGACAGCATGTTAGGTGCAGTTTCCGTTGTTCTCGGCATTGGCGCCGGAGAAGCAACAGTCGCTTGCTGTACCGTAGCCCCCCTACCCGACTCCATTTGGTCGTAGGAAATTTGGGACGTGACGGCTGGTGTTTGAAAACGTTCACCTGGAACGTTTGACCTCCATCTTCTGCTGCCGAGCCAGTTTTGCTTTTTTAATGTCAGTGAACTTAGGACAACCCCGATAGTTTACGGTGTGTCCCACGTTCCCACATAACACGCATGAGAGCTTCATCCAATCGGATACTCCGTCCCTACCCAGAGCACACTCCTCGGAACTGTGGTTCTTTGCGCACTTCACGCATCGAGTCTGCATTTCTTTTAGGAGCTCTTTCACTTTCGCGTAGCCCTCAACTGTATTACAGTGGATGACATGGCGATCGTTTTCCAATCGCTTAATATTAAAATTATTACCAATGACCAACTTACACAGGTCCTTGGTTGCATTCACCTCTAATTAATAGGTGTTGATAGGAGGCACCTTCTCCTTCTTCTTCTGCTGGTGCTGTTATTGCCCCTGCTGCTGTTGTTGCTGCTGCTGCTCTTGTTGCTGCTGCTGCTGTTGTTGCTGCTATTGTTTCTTAGTCTTTTGTTGTTGTAGCACTTGTGCTATTGTATTTGTTTGAAGTTGTTACTTTAGCTTTTAAGCAAGCTGCGTCTGCTGTTGTTGTTGGGATTGCTCTTGCTCTTCCCTCTTCCTTCTTACCATTTGCTTTTCTTTTATGGCCAGTACTCTTTGCTGTAGCATTTTGATGCTGCTGCCTATTGACTCCATTTCTTCCGATTCGGTTGCTGCCAATGAAGCGAAGTTGTTCCCTTCCCTCATTCCGCCTAGCAGCTTTACGGTGGACGTTGGTAGCGTGGGACGTTGTACTAAGTTAGAAGTTGGCTTTAGCTTCCTCCTTCTCTTAGCCGTTGCTCTTTGGCTTGAACCGCTTGAAGCCTCACCTGATAATTCAGCAGGTCCCTCTATTGTCATAGCGGACCGCTCTCCACAATCCATCACGTGCTGTTTACTACAACACTTATTGTTAAAATTCTTATTTTAACTAAAAATGAAATAAGAAAAGTATCTGCACGACCCGGGGTCGAACCCACAACCCTTGCTGTCTCAAGCGAACACACTATCACTTTGCTAATTGGAGCCTTAATCAAATTTGTCAAATGTCTTAATTAAGGGAACCACTTCTCGCTTTCTAGCCGAAACACGTTTAAACTCCGCGGAGGTCTATGAACGACTCTGACCCATTTACTGAAATTAACTAGAAGGTGTACGACATACCCTCTTTATGAATGTGAAGAGCACGGTGGTTCAGTATAACTTTTGATGTGGATAGCAATCTCTCTTCAATCTCAAATTCGAAGTTAGAGTTTTGATCGCTGCATAAAACAGTATATTTTATTTTATCTCGTGCTCTTTTTTCTTTTTCTGTAGAAGCCGTTGATCTTCCCGTCTCTTCTGTTCGCAGAGCTCACGAGCAGCACTCCTTCTTTTGTACAGCGCCGCTTTATAGGCTTCTTGTTTAGCTTCATGTGCTCGCGTCAGTCTTTATCAAACTAGTGAATTCTTGGTGGTGGTCGGGTGAAACCCAGAACATTATTTGCAGCATCTCTGATGGCACGTTTGAAGCGATACCACTGGTCTTCGGTATTTGATGCTAGCGGCATAGGAGCATAGGAGCAGCATACGCGTTCGGCGAGGATTCCGGCGGTCTTTTACAATTGCAGTTTTTCTACGTTTTGTCTTCTCACAGTAGTTTTTCCTTTTTGTGACCCATGGGAAATTCGCATTCGCACATTAGCTGCAACAAGCCTTACGTCTGTCAATGATCATGTCCCCTTGTGCATATTGAGATGATGAAACCGTGTGCTTGCTGTAGTAATATTTCGTCCCACCGCGAAGTCAATAAGCCTAAGGCCGTTGAAAGTCGTTGTTTAGGATTCAGAAATATACATGTTCGTTAATACCATTATTTGTTTGTAACTTGAATAACTCTCCCTCTGTTTTGAATTCTTTGTTAAATTTTTGCTTGACTCACTGTATTGTTAAATAATCACCAACCTGTATCTCATTGTTACATGTTATTATATAAATCCAATCTACAACAACAGTGTGCATAGATCACACCACCGATCGTACCACCATCGATCACACCACAGATCGGACCACCATCGATCGTACCATCGACCATCATCATCCAACTACGCACAAAGAAGAAGACGCAAAATTGTTGTTGCAGTTACCACGCACAATTTATAGCACTGCGTGGGAGCAAGGTTAGATGGGTTGAAGAAGCTTAGACATTGTCACAACTGATTGAAATCTCAAGGAATAAAGACGTTAAATAAAATTGTTTGCTTTCTTTTTTTTGGTTGTAATTATCTTTTTTTTTCGATTGTGGTAGCAAGTACTTCTTGTTCGTTTTTTTTATCGGTTGCTCCACAAATCCAAAGTTGAATCCAATACATAAAAGTGGTCCTTCGAGCCGGATTTCTAAAATTCGTAACAAACAGTTTAAATTTTTTTGTGAAGTGCAAACCCTTGAATTAATATACTCTTTTAATATGAGTTCGCTAAAACAAAAGTTCGGCAATGTTAAGGGTCGTTTAACTCGTACGCGTGATTTTGTGGACTCTATCGAAGAAAGTACTACCCTAGAAATGCTAGAGATTCGATTGAAAAATCTTAAAGACTCGTGGTCTGAATTCTCTGAGTTATATACAAAGATTATAGAAAGTGTTTCAGATGAACAATTCGAAGGGTATGAGAACGAATTTGGTCTTTATGAAACGCGCTTTTTCGAATCACATTCGCGTATAACGTCAGCAATGCGAAGCAGACAGGCAGATCAAAAATCAAATGCAAATTATTCGGTCGTTGAACAACTCGCTCGTCAGCAATCCACGTTTTTGGAAAAAATAAATGCCACGTCAGAAGATTCGCCCATTCAACTTCCAAAGTTTACTGTGCCAATTTTCTCGGGTGACTACAAGGATTGGCCTTCCTTTCGAGATTCATTTACCGGTTCCGTTGATAATAAGAAAAATCTGTCGGCCACACAAAAATTCCATTATCTTAAGTCGTTTCTACGTGATGACGCGGCAAACCTAATAAAACATATGGCAATATCTGAGGCCAATTACCTAGAAGCGTGGGAACGTTTAGAAAGCAGATATGATCGCGTTCATCTTATCGTCCAATCATTCATCCAAACATTTTTAAATCTTCCAACTGTAACATCCGGGAATGTAAAAGGTTTGCGTAAGTTGTCAGACGGGGCAGATGAAGTAATTCGTGGCTTGAACGCATTAAAGTCGAACGGTCGCGATCCTTGGCTTGTGTATTTATTATTAAATAAAGTTGACAGTGAAACGAAACAAAGTTGGGCTGAACACAATGGTGGGGTAGATAGTCCAGAGTTCAGTGAATTGCTTCAATTCTTGGAGGCAAGATGTAATGCATTAGAATCGTGCCAAACGTTGGCCAGAACAAGTCCATCGCGTAATCGAAACCAACCGAAAATTCGCACTCATGTCACTGAAGCGTCGCAAGTGCCTCCACAATGCCCAAAATGTAACGAACAGCACATACTGTCTCAATGTCCTCGGTTTACTCAGCTAAGTGTTGATACGCGTCGGTCATTTGTTAAAGACAATTCCTTATGCTTTAATTGCCTTCGGGCAGGACATTCTGCAAAAAAGTGTCGGTCGAATTTTTCGTGTCGCGAATGCAAATCCCGTCATCATTCCCTTGTTCACCTGCCGGGACAAAATAACCCTACTTCTTCTTCGTTGAACTCTTCGTCATCAAACTTGTCTTCACACACTCTCGGGATTCCTATTGTCAGCAATCATCTGCACCATGTAAGCTTGTGTAAGCAAACTATTCTTCCTACTATCGTCGCACAGGTAAAAAATAATCAGGGAAATCTGGTTGCCTGCAGAATATTATTAGACTCTGGGTCTCAAAACTCATTTATAACCGAATCGTTTGCGCAGAAACTTGGAATTCGACGAGAACATGCTCGCGTTCCTATTCGCGGAGTATCAACAACAGATGCAGGTCATACAAGAGGTATCGTTTCAATTAAGCTTTATTCTCGGATTAATCAAGATTACTTGTGTGTTGATGCATTTATTCTTAGCAAGCTTACATCTAATCTTCCTTCACAGCCGTTCGATAGTTCTTCTTGGTCTCATATCCGCGATTTAGACTTAGCAGATCCTGAATTCAACATCCCAAAACCAGTTGACATGTTGCTTGGGGCCGATAAATTCTGGTATGTAATTAAAGAAGATCAAATTCAGGGTCCCACAGGAGTCCCAGTAGCCCAAAATACAATGTTTGGCTGGGTTGTAACGGGACAGATACTCGATTCGAACTCTATTTCTCGGCCGGTTATTTCATCTCTACTCTCCACTCTTGATGTCGATGGACTTTTGCAACGCTTTTGGGAACTTGATGAGGTATCTTCTTCGAAAATCGATTTATGTCATAACGATGAAGCCGAAATAAACTTTCGTAAAACCTTTACCCGATCACTTGACGGGAAGTATGTAGTTCAGCTTCCATTTAAAGTTTCCTCCCCGGTTTTTGGTAACTCTTTAAAGTCTGCTGTGAATCGCTTATATGCAATGGAACGTAGATTTCAAAGAGATTCGAAGTTGCGTGATATGTATACTAACTTCATGCAAGAATATCAAGATCTCGGCCATATGACTCGTATTCCACCTTCTGAACTAGAAAACAATCCTGGGAAGTATTTTTATCTCCCTCATCATGCTGTGCTCAAACCGGACAGTTCTACCACAAAACTGAGGGTCGTTTTCGATGGGTCAGCCAAGGACTCGGATGGTAAATCACTAAACAGCCAGTTGTTAGTAGGTCCTCCCATTCAACGAGATTTGATCGGAGTTTGTTTGCGTTTTCGGCAGTTTAAGTACGTTTTCACTGCCGATGTAGTAAAAATGTTTCGTCAAATATGGGTTGCAGATGAACATTGCGATTATCAACGTATCGTTTGGAGAAATAATGCTAGTGATAACATCGAACATTATCGGTTACGGACCGTAACATATGGTACCTCGTCGGCTCCGTTTCTTTCTGTTCGGGTCTTAAAGCAACTGTCAGAAAACTACAAAAACCAATATCCCAGATCGGCTCATGTTCTCTGTGAGAACGTTTACGTAGATGACATCATGGCGGGTGCAAATTCGATTGATGATCTGATGAGCTTGCAGTCCGAACTGGTATCCTTGTTATCAAAGGCTCAATTTCAGCTTCGAAAATGGAATTCAAACTGCTGGTCTCTGCTCTCTCGATTGCCAAAAGAAGATTGCCAATATTCACCATTTGAAACAGATTGCTCGGAATCATTAATCAAGGTGCTGGGTTTGTATTGGGACCCTAACACAGACCAATTTTCGTTTCGGATGACGGAATCTCGCTTCAATCCAACCCCAACTCGACGTTCTCTTCTATCTGAAATCTCTCGCATTTTTGATCCTTTAGGATTCTTAGCGCCATCGGTTATCTTATTTAAAATGTTATTTCAGCAGTTGTGGTCTTCGGAGCTCAAACTTGATTGGGATGATCCACTTCCGTCACAGTTGGCTGACAAGTGGATAAGATATCAGAAGGAACTTCACTATTTTGAACAGATTCGGATACCACGCAACGTCTTTTCATCACTAGAAGAAGTAGAACTACATGGGTTTGCAGATGCATCATCACTGGCATACGCTGCTGTTGTGTATGTGCGTTCTAAAATCGGAATGCGTCAATATAGAACCGTCCTCGTAGCAGCGAAAACCAAGGTAGCTCCCCTTAAACCTGTCTCCATTCCACGGCTAGAATTATGTGCTGCTCTCTTGCTTTGTAAACTGATAAGTATGGTAAGGTCGTCAATAACAATGAACGTCAAAATCTTAGCCTGGACCGACTCGGAAATAGTTCTTCATTGGTTGGCCTCTCCACCTCGTCGCTGGAATTCATTCGTTGCGAACCGCACAGCACAAATACTCGAATCCATTCCGCGATATGCCTGGAATCATATTGCATCCGAATGGAACCCAGCCGATTGTGCGTCGCGCGGTGTAATCCCATCAGCTTTAAACAACCATTCTTTATGGTGGTCAGGACCCTCCTGGCTATCGTTGCCCTCGGATCGTTGGCCAACGTTTAGTCTGGTGTCCCCAGAGAACAAATTAAGCCATATAGAAGAAAGGAATGTCGCCCAACTAACATTTATAACGTACACCCCCGCGGAGCCGCTTCATAACCTCATACTAAAGATATCGTCGTGGACTCGGTTAGTCCGAATTGTAGCATATGTTGTTCGTTTCCTATCAAATTGTCGTCCTAACAAATTCGAAAAAAACTTAAGTGGCCTGACATTTAACGAAATTCAAAATTCGAAAATTTTAATCTTAAAATGTGTGCAAACAATCGCGTTTGGAAGTGATATAAATCTGCTTGCAAATAAACGACCCCTTCCCCATAAATCAAACCTTTTGCGGTACACCCCATTTATTGACACTAACGGACTCCTACGAGTCGGTGGGCGTATTAAAAATGCTAATTTAACCTTTAATATCAAACATCCTATACTTCTTCCAAATAATCTGGTCTCTCCCCATATAGTAAAGGATATTCACAACAAATATCAACATCCAGGAGTCTCAGAAACATTTGTGATAGTCCGCCAGAGGTATTGGATACTAAGCAGCCGCAACTTGATTCGCAAAGTAGTTCATCAGTGTAAGGCATGCTTCGAACAACGCAAAACGATGACTCAACAACTTATGGGTGACCTGCCTTCACCACGCGTTCAAGCTAGTCGACCATTTTTAAACAGCGGATGTGACTATGCTGGTCCATTTACCATCAAACTCTCTCGAGGTCGAAATCCACGATTATCGAAAGCATATATGGCGCTCTTTGTGTGTATGAGCACCAAAGCAATTCACTTGGAGTTAGTGAGTGATCTAACGACCGATGCATTTCTAGCTGCCTTCAGACGTTTTGTCGCTAGACGTGGGAAGTGTTCTAATGTATATAGTGACAACGGCACGAACTTCCAAGGGGCACGACGTTGCTTAAACGAAATGCAGAGGTTAACAACATCACAATCTCACAACGAAGACATAGCTGCATCGCTTGCTTTGGATGGTACCGAATGGCATTTTATTCCCCCTTCAGCTCCACACTTCGGCGGATTGTGGGAAGCCGGAGTGCGATCAGTCAAACTTCATTTACGAAGAGTCATTGGATCATCTATTCTCACTTTTGAAGAGTTGTACACAGTTCTTACTCAAATCGAAAGTGTTTTGAACTCTCGCCCTCTTTGTGCAATCTCTGATGAAGATTTAAATCCACTAACCCCCGCACATTTTCTTATAGGCGAACCATATACCACTGTTCCAGAACCAAGCTATCTTGATGTCCCACAAAGCCGTTTGTCACACTGGAATCACCTTCAAAGCATGGTCCAAGGGTTTTGGAAACGATGGCATTTGGAATATATAACATCACTTCAAGAACGTCCCAAATGGCAGAACATCAACAGAGACTTAGAAGTTGGGGATTTGGTAGTCATCAAAGAACCAAACCTTCCACCAGCCAAGTGGCTTCTTGGCCGTATAGAAGTTGTCCATCCAGGTTCAGATGACAAGATACGAGTCGCTACGATAAGAACGAGTCGCGGAACATTCATTCGGCCAGTAACCAAACTTTCCGCTCTACCCTTGTCCTGAAACATCGTTCCAGGGGCGGCGGGATGTTTAGGATTCAGAAATATACATGTTCGTTAATACCATTATTTGTTTGTAACTTGAATAACTCTCCCTCTGTTTTGAATTCTTTGTTAAATTTTTGCTTGACTCACTGTATTGTTAAATAATCACCAACCTGTATCTCATTGTTACATGTTATTATATAAATCCAATCTACAACAACAGTGTGCATAGATCACACCACCGATCGTACCACCATCGATCACACCACAGATCGGACCACCATCGATCGTACCATCGACCATCATCATCCAACTACGCACAAAGAAGAAGACGCAAAATTGTTGTTGCAGTTACCACGCACAATTTATAGCACTGCGTGGGAGCAAGGTTAGATGGGTTGAAGAAGCTTAGACATTGTCACAACTGATTGAAATCTCAAGGAATAAAGACGTTAAATAAAATTGTTTGCTTTCTTTTTTTTGGTTGTAATTATCTTTTTTTTTCGATTGTGGTAGCAAGTACTTCTTGTTCGTTTTTTTTATCGGTTGCTCCACAAATCCAAAGTTGAATCCAATACAGTCGTGGTGTCGCGCGCTCGCCAACTGTCCCACCAAAGATTCCCTCCTTTCCTATCCTGAAATAGGCAATGTTACACTTCGCACATTGCTCATATTCATATGTCTTGTCCAGGTGCTCGTGGAAACATTCTTTGATTTCGTCGTCCTTGTCTTGCGTTCGTTCATGAGCTCATATTAGGCTTATGTTAGCGAATTTAGCCTAGATGAGGATTGCCATAATATTCTCGCTCACGTGTTGGAAGCTCAGTAGATATTGTCTATCAATCCTGTAGCACAGGGACTGGGGAGCACTGACGCCAGGTCAATGAACTTAATGTGTGGTTCAGTGGTTTAAGGAATTTTTGTGGCGTCCATGGTGCCAGGTGACCTTACTGTGGGTCGAGCAAGGACGCGGTGAGGTATTTGGGATTGAGGCTTGACACACTAGAGTTACAACATCACTCAGTAGATTAATGGCGAACATAGGTGGTCCAACGCCAAGTAAGCGCAGGCTATTAATGTCGACAACGCATGCCATTCTCCTATATGGAAGTGAGATCTGGGCAGACGCGCTTCGACAAGAAAAGTACCGGAAGCAGATGGCGGCAGTACAAAGACGTGGAGCTGTATGCGTGGCTAGCTCTTACCGAACGGTGTCGGAACCAGGCGTCCTTGTAGTCGCAGGAGTGACTCCCATCGATCTACTAGCGGCACAAAGGAAGTACGTCCACTAAAACAGGGCGGAAATCGGATTGGAAGCGGCAATCGACCAAGCAGAACAGCAAACGATACGGAAGTGGCAAGAGCGCTGGATCTCGGAAAGCAGAGGAAGGTGGACAGCGAGGCTGATAAGAAATGTGGCTGAATGGAAAGACCGCAAACACGGGGAGGTCAACCACTTCGTCGCCCAGTTCCTTACTGGACGCGGAAATTTCAAAGGTTTTTTACATAGGATCGGCAAAACGGATAGCCCAGCCTGCCAGTATGGCGACTCCCCAGCAGACGACGTACATCACACATTTTTTGCCTGCAGAAGATGGGAAGCCCAACACACAGCACTGGAAAACAGCATTGGTGCCTTCAACCCAGAAAACATAGTGGATAAAATGCTGACGAGTGACCTGAACTGGGGAAGAATTTGCCAGTTAGTGGCAGATATTCTCAGAAGAAAGAAAAGAGAAGAAGAATAATACCGGGAAAGCACGTAAACCCGAAAGGGTGTAGGATCATAGCCCCTTGAAGTAATGCGAAGAGCGGTCCCAGGGGGTTGTGTCAGAAGCCACAGGGTTGGGAGGAGTTTTAGTCCGTATGATCCGAAACATCCGGAGAGAGCCGGGCACACGGGGATGGTCAACGCCAATAGACCTCCTTATTTAAGGCATTTCACCTCCCCCACAAGGACAAAAAAAAAATGTAGGTCAGTGGGTCAATATGTTTCTTTTATGTGGTTGTGTCAATGTTTTTTTTATTGTTGGTTGTTGCTGTTGTAGTTTTGGAATCGTGCAGTGATATGAGGAATGTGATTAGATATGGAGTTGGGGTGCGCGGGGGTCCAAGGTGCCAGGTCAATGAACGTAATGTGGATATTTTGTGGTTTTTGTTGATGTGGTTTTGGAAGCGTGCGATGATACGACGAATGTGATAAGACATATGGTATGTGATTGTTTTTCGCTGATATAAATCTCGGGTGTTTGTGTAACCGCATAAAAAAAAAAGACTTGCATTTTAAGGTCATTGCTTTTGACACACATTGTCATCGGTCGGGAATCGTTTTCGTATGGTGGTATTTGGAATGTTTTATGGGAATGTGTATTTCGGGCATTGTTCCGTGGTAAATTGGCGGTGGTGAGATTTTCGTTTTTCGTAAGTAGGTCAGTAAGTTTTCTTTCCACATTGTTTGGAAACGCTACTTAAAGTAGTGAATGGTATAAAACACTTTCAAACTATTGACCGAAAAGTGATTGTATTTAATGAGAAAGATATGAGTAATAACAAATGCTTAGTTTGGGGATAATCAAAATTTGTGGCAAGAATTGTGGTTGATGCTCATCGTGTGTACTGTTCATGTGTACCCATAAAGAGACATTTGTGATAAAAAGAAATTACAATTAAATGTTTTGGATTCAGAAAATAAAATCTGGTGACAATATTCATAGTGGAAATATTGTAGGATTTTAAGAGTAATCACATATTGATGAAAATTTATCAGTTTATTTAACGGCTGGTGATCTATGTAAAAGCTTATTCCTAAACATGCGTAGAGAGGAAGCCGTACCGCAAATTGTGTAGTCAATACAATATTCATTTAATGCCGGTGAATATCTTAGAACTGAGGTAGCTGGTGATGCAATAACGTTAGTAGGTTACACGAATGATGGTGTCAGGCGTATGAAGATTTTAAATCATTTTCAAAATTAATAGATGAACTTGGACTAAGACTTAGAATTGATAGTAATACTAGAGAATGCACGCTACTCCATCAAGGTCGGTAAAGATCTCACCGAGACCTTTGATGTCCAGAAAGGATTTAGACAAGGCGATGCGCTGTCATGGGATTTTTTCAACATCATACTTGAAAGAAGAGTCACTATCTTTCAAAAGTCCGTCCAACTACTCGCATACGCCGACGATATTGACATTTTCGGGAGAAAGCAGAGTGATGTCAGTGGTGCTTTCGCGAGTATTGAGATAGAAGCGGCGAAAATGGGTTTAGCGGTCAACAAGGCCAAGACCAAGTATATGTTTTCAAGCAAAAAGCACAACCAAAACCGACGTCTCGGGTAGAACGTCACCCTCGACAGGTATAACTTTGACGTAGTTAAGGACTTTGTCTACTTAGGTTCCGCTATAAATACAGACAACGACACCAGCGCTGAGATCAAACGAAGAATAACTCTTGCCAACCGCTGTTTCTTTGGGCTAAGAAGGCAACTGAGCAGCAAAGCCCTCTCTCGGACAACAAAAGTTACCCTTTATAAGACCTTAATAATCTCGGTCCTGCTCTATTGCGCAGGCATGGACATTATCAAAAATTAATGCGGGTGTTCTTGGTTGCTTCGAGAGAAAAATTCTTCGAGCGATCTTCGGTCCCGTCTGCATTGACGGTGAATGCAGGAGGAGATACAATAATGAACTCTACGGACTGTACAGCGACATCGGCCTAACCAGAAGAGTGAAAATCCAAAGACTGCGATGGCTGGGTCATGTAGAGCGTACGGACACCAATGTTCTGGTCCCGAAAGTTTTCGAATCCGCTCCCGAGGGACAGCGCAGTAGAGGAAGGCCAAGACTTAGGTGGCACACGGTAGTGGAAGGGGACCTCAGCCAGCTTAGCATGCGAAACTGGAGGCAGCTAGATAGGGATAAAGCTGTAAGTAAGTAAGTAAAACTAGTGCATGCTAATTATTATTTTTTGAATAATGGAGAACATAAATGTGTCATTATTTTCAAAGCCGGTTCATGAATTTTTAGTAGATAACAAAGAAAATTTGATAGATAATCATTACAGTGAGATTTTAAAATAATATATTAAAATAAAATAGATTAAAATAAAAGCACTGATTTCAAGAACTTTATTCTAATATCGTTTTATCGTTCGTACTGTGTATAGCTACTAGGGAGAAAAAATAAAGAAATGTACAAGTTTTTTTTGCTGTTAACCTGTCTTTCATTAGATTTATTGCAAGCTAGTCCAATACCAATAAATTTGTCTGTTGATCGTGATAATAAAGACAGTCTGGAATTTATGTTGCTGTTGCTCAATAATGATACTTTAAAAATTGATTTGTATTTTCAATTAATGGAACTTGTTGAATCGCAGCTGCCACCATATCGTAAAATGATAAGAACAAATATTTCACCGTTGAGGAGGTAATAGAAGTATTCAGATTTTATCAGAAAGGAGAATAATATTGCTAGAATAATAGAAAGCGAACCAAAATTGTACTGGCACTTTAAAAAGTTAGAATGTGGAAATATAGAAGTAACTATCCGATCCACATATGATAGCAATTATAAAAATCGTACATTGAACATTAGCTGTCTCGAATACTGTGAATATGAAACCGAAAGAATTATGAGCAATGGTGAAATTAAAATGTTTTTCTACGAAAGACTTAAATTATCGAACAGACGTTGAAATGATTAATGTTAAAGCATACAAGCTGACTTATGAAATGATGATTTTATAAATATTAGTCATCAGAGAGTATGTCAGAACATTCAACAAGGCATCTACTACCCAAAACTATCGAAATATTCCTTGTGGTTTTTGTTCTTCCTATATGCTACCCAGTGTGTTCCAGGTCCTAAGCAATCATCCAGATTAACGATACTATATTCTCGTTGTAGAGGACATTTTGGAAGATTATCTACCATAAAAACTCCTCTAAAATGAGGTAAATTTTGGGAGTATTTCTTCGAGTCAACATCCGTGACTGCCCGCCTTTGCTAGTTTTTTGGTTGTGAACTGTGAACAAGACCGTATTATTTTTTATGTTGCTTAATAAATAGACCTTTTCCCATTTCAATGGATTCCATTGTTTGATTATGACGTTTCGTTTCCTCTAATTGTTTCCGTTAATTGTTTTTGAGCAGCTTTTGCTTGATAAATTGTTTTTGCTATAGAACTGCCACCGGTTGCCGTGGTTCCGAAAGCTCCAAGGGCTGTAATTATTGGAATAAGGGGAAGGACACCACCAACCTTAGGTATCGGTATAATACATGGAATTTTAATGGCAGACTTTTTTCATCTAACTGTATTATTTACTACTTTCTGACCAATTTGCACTGCATTTTTAATACTTTCAGGATTCTTTCCATGGAGTACTTTTTTCGCATTCCTTACAGCCTGATCGAAGAGGTTACTTTCCTTTACCGCTTTCATAGTTCTCTTCCGGTGGACCCCAGTGTTTTTACCCAATCCGAATTTTACTTTGGCCTTCATAGCGTTTGTTACTAAACATGCGTTTTTGCACTCCGAAAAATCACTATCTTTGGACTTAATTCGAGACCAGGCTTTTTCAGCTAATATTTGATTAGCTATATGGCATTTGCTTATATCGTTTGTTTGAGAATAACCAATATCATATCCACTGCAACCAACACCTAATGCATTGATTCATTTATCACCTCTCCCTAAACGTTCCTTAAGCTTAGTGGCAGGCCTACAAAATTGATACCCGGGTATATGAAGTTCAAAAGGTAGGGAATTTATTCAATTATTTATGAGACCTCTTCCAACTATTGTACGTTTCGATTGTGACTGTACTTGTTTGTGTAAAATATCACAATTTAATTCATTGTTGTTGAAAGTAATGTATTACACTGAAATAGGTTTATAAAAGTAAATGTTTTTAAAGTTAATAAATTAATAGATACGATGCATTTCAGTAAACAACATAAAAATATATGTGTTCAAAGCTTAGATTTGTCAAAAAAAAAACTTTTGCAAATTCAATAAGTCTCAATTGTTGGGCCATCAATGTGATGTGATGATTAGTTTAATAGAGATCCCGAATGGAATTAAATTTAAGAACACATATTTATATTCCAAATCATTACAACAGTCTTAATATGAGTACTTGCAACAGTTAATAAAACCCATAAAAGGTATTGGGCTTTACACGTTTTCCGCAAGCAAACAGGTCAGGTAATGAAGTCAGTTTTTGCTTCGTATCACCTGACGAAGCAAAAATTATATTCGGTGATGTCGCATGTGAAAAGCAGGACAATATAAGATCGATAGTTTTTATTTATGTCAAACCTATACGTGAATTACTAAACATTTGATACGGGCTAATGCAAATATGATTGTTATATTTAAACAAGATGAAATGAATATAAAGGACCATGTGGGTGCGGACATGACCTTTGAAAAATTCAGCAATCTTTATGGCACATATGCAAGGTTATATATTGAATTAAAATCAGTTTTACTAGCTTTTTATTTAGTATAGCATAGATTTTTCAAGCTGGAACAGTACAAATCTGAACCTATAATGCAGATCTGATAAAAGCTGATCTGATAAAAACTTTGATTTGATGAAAGATGATCCTTTTAAGTAGAGGAAAAATTAATGAGAAACTATTGAAAGAAAAGGAAAAGGTTTAAAAGAGTCAAAATTGTAAGCAAGTAGCTTATACTCCTGAAGTAGACCTACTTCTAGCAGTTTCAGAACATCAGTATTGAGTAACATCAGAACAAGGATATTTAGTTATCGAAGTAAAGAGTTAGCTTTTCCATTTCATTTTCTCGATTAACGGTAGCAAAACCTGGAAACAGAGCTTGAAACGATAGTACAACATCCTCGTTGACCATGAATCTGTCAGTAAGATTTCGTATTAGAGAATCTAGATAGGGAATAAGTATAGAAACTCTAAAATAATCTTCAGAACTTGATGTTTCTGGATTGGAGCGTGTTGTTTGTTTCAATGAAATCCTCGGAGCTGTTATGTTAACTTCAAATAAATCCTCGGCAAGTTGTGATGCGGATTGAAAAGCGTCTCTGAAAAAATCTCTGTCATTAAGTCATATGTTTTTAAGGGATTTTAAGACTTTTTTTGTTTGATTTATTGCTGACTAAATTCAAAGATTCATTTTGTAGGAAAATTGATAAGAGTAGCGTTAAACTAAAAAGTTTTTCGCATACAATGAGGCTTACCAGGAAATCACTTCTTTGAATTGCTGCCGAGAGAGTTGATGCTTTTGAAGACATCGCCCACGTCTTAGTGGATATTTCTTCAAGACTAATCGCAATACATGTGAAGAGCTCTATAAATGAGATAATGTTGTCATGCCTTTCAATAAACCTTGTTTCACAAAGGCGCAAAAGTGTTTTTTTCTGCTTTATGGCGTTTTGGAAAGTCTTATTTGCATTTCAATGGTTTCGGATGAAATTGGCTATTTCGCTTACTACACCGAATATCGTGATACGTAATCATATGGCTTAAGAGTTTATCAATTCTGCTTAAAGTTTTTAAGCAATTACTACATTGTTGGTTATTACCATGCACGTTTAAAACATGTCTTCTTAAATTTATATTTAAAGAAACATATCAAATAAAACCTTTTATTTTTTTTCTTTATTTTAACACACACAAACGTTAGAGCCTAATTTAAATGAACTAGCAGCTTATACGAGTGATGAACGTTTTCATTTGAAAGTGTTTTTTACCTTTCGCTCTTTTAAGTAGCATTTCCAAACAATGTGGAAAGAAAACCTAGTGACCTGTTTATGAAAAAATCTTATCACCGCCATTGTATCACAGAACAATGACCCGAAATACACATACGTACACAAACACCCGAAATTTATTTCAGCGAATAACAATCGCATACCGCATATCTTATCACATGCCTCATATAACACACGCTTCCAAAACCACATCAACAACAACCATAAAAAAAAACACAAAAGACCACCATAACTACAAAAATGAATTACATTAAGGTCATTGACCTGGCGCCAGTGCTTCCCGCTCCCTCTGCTCCAGGATTGGTAAATAGTATCCACCAAGCTCAACACTTCTTGGCTAAGTCCACCGCTTATCACAAATCCGCATCGGAATTTTTCATATTGCAATCACCATAGTATATGTTATGTCAGAGTCTTTCATCCTTCTATGTCCAGCCCATCCCATCGCACTTCCTGGATGGCATTGATATTTGCGTGATAACAATTAAGCCTCTGCTAATTGCTCGGCTGCACGTGGTCTGCTAAGGGTCCGAACATTCCAGGTGCAAATGCGATGGTAGTTGTGCTTTAAATGTTTGCTAGGGACGTCAACATTGCCTGAATTTTTAACCGGGTCTATTAGTTGCTTCGTTACATATTCTAATCTATGTATATTTTAATGTATGTAAGTTGCGATAATTTCTCTTCAACAACTAGCCTCATGCACAACTAATTCTGAGCATGTTGGTTAAAGCTTAGATTATGAATAGAATTTCCTTTTAGAGAAGATCCAGAAATACCTTATCGTCACGCATGGCTTTCTATGATTGAAATAGTTCCTTTGCCCAATTATCCGTAGAAAGATTCCCGACCTTGTTCAGAGCAGGATTTGGTATGTTTTTCAATAATAGTCTATAGAGTTTTAATTTCGTTTTCTTTAAAAGTTGATCTGCGTACTTTTTGGAGAGAGTCTTGTGGTTATGTGTGCTGCTGCGAGATTGGCTGAGAATTTTGTAAAATGTTTACCGTAATTCTCTATTGAGTGTTATAAGCCAGTTAATTGGTAGATACTTACTAAACATTTGAATCCCGAAATTTCTTACTATACACCAGCTCCTATACCGAGATAAAACGATGGCACAGTGGCTAGATATCTGCTAATTTCCTATAAATATTTATAATAGTGTTGCATCTCATACCAATTTGGCTTCAGTGCTAGAAAGATGGTTTCAATTGGGTTAATATTCCAGTGGGTTAGAGATATTCCCTCGCTTAGTAAGGGTGTAGTGATATGAAATTTGTCGTAGTCCCTATTGCAGCTAAATACTGTTGTGAATATTCAACTCGTACAATATACGAGACATTTTCCATATATTGTAGAGAATTACAGATAAACTTGCTAGACATAATCCAATAACATACTTATAACATACAAAATTTCAATGAAAAATTAGAAATGAATTCGTTCAAAATACGCTATACCGAAATAAATCTTACTTGTATTAAAATAGTTTTGTATAAAAAACTTTCCTCTTGATTAACTTCGAAAGAATGGCAACTTTCATATACGAAAAATATATTTGTCTCATTATTTTTATTAATCAGGACATGTGTCCTCAATTAAATAATTTACCACTACAAAAGCCACAAGAAAAGATCACCCATGCGATAAATACTCTTCTAATTGTATTACAAATTCCCTAATATCCAAAATCCTTTCTCCCAGGTGCTCTACCAATCTAGTATGGTCTACATAGATACAAATATGTACGTGGATACTTAATCCACAAAATGTGATTCCAAAGAAAGAGAAATATAAGAAGAAGAATTACTAGTCGTTGTTAGAACCTGAGGCACATTGCCCACCCTGCCATGAAATCTAATCGTCATAGTCCAGCAACCTTCCTTCGATGTCCTGTATTTCCAGTTCACCCAAAAATTCGTTTGTTCTTTCATTAATATTAATTTAAGGGTAAAATGATTTTCTAAAACTTACTCATACCCAAACTCTCACATTTTGCTTACATTTGTTGGATCCGTTGGATCTGTTGTACGAGTAGATCTATGTATCTGTACATTTATATTTATGTATACATATCTGGATATTTGTATGAATGTGTTCATATGCTGGAAGAAGAATCCAACTAAAGATAGAGAAAGGGACAGTACTAAATTGTTTTGTCAATTAAAAAAAACCTGACACAGAATACATGGTTCGAGGGTTCTGGCAGAAGATAATATACTCCTACATCCGTACTCTCTCATGAAAGACACCGGATACACATCTCCTACAGAATACCATTCGCCCCATCCCACATAGACGATGGCAAATAATAGTAAGTGCAAAAGCCGAACACGTGGGGACACATGAGGCTTTTTTACGGCCTCCTTTTACTGGTCATTAATGTTATTTCTGGAAAAATTCTTTGTCCCCCCACAGGGACAGCTTTTGATTAGAGCCAGAGCATATGGATGTAATTCTCTTTGTGAAACATGTGAATGTAATTTGTGTCCTGTAAGATTGAATTATCGGTCTTTTTGCTTTGAATATATGTACGAGTATGTGGAAATATTGTACTTTTCATGCAGAGGGTTGCGTCCAATTTTGGAGAGTGAGTTCACATTTTAAGTTCTTTTCGAAAGGCTAGTCGTCTTATTATGACTTTGGAAATTGTTTTATTATGTGTGGATAAGTGCTAACGCACGAGTTGAATACCCTGTAATATTTAATTAAAGCTGTTGTTGTAATGGGATTACCAGTGATTTACCCAAACAATATTTATCGACTAACTATAAAACTGTTATTAGAGAATTGTTGGTCTAAATGGAGGTACACAAATCTAATCTAATCTAACCTAGGATAGATTTAAGGTATTAGCAAAATAATGCTGGATCTGGGAATAATCTGAACTTATGAGATATGAAATGAGCTTAGAAGATTTTGACAGTAATTGACGATCATTGAATCAGTACTTAATGGCAGTAAAAATTGTACAACGACCTTTGCAGTATGACCTTGACGTCTAGTTCTTACATGAAGAATCACTCTTTCGAAGCATACTAAAAATGAACCGCTATAGTTGCTCTTAAGACCATTTCCGTGCGATAATCCCAAATGGCCAAAATTTTCACAATAAGAATTTTGAAAAGATGTTACTCTAATTTACTTTCTACGGAAAATCAAACAATTTTTTTGGTCGTTTCATTTACATTTAAACTGAGACGTGTAAATACAGTAATAAAAAACACCTAGGCCCCATCAGGTATGCTGAAGCTTCCAAAAACGGCTTTGCGGTTTGCCCATGATGTATGTTTTTTTTTTTTTTTTTTTTTTTTTTTTTTTTTTTTTTTTTTTTTGACATACATACTCGTATGTATAGTATATTTTTGATCTGTGGAAATTTCAATGTTCCTTTAAATTAATTTTAAGTGAACTGTTTAAAAGATATTTAGAAGATTTCCTCACATTTGCATTCCACCACGGAAGATAAGTTTTTTAGAGGACTTTTCTTGTCAATGCACGTCCGCTTAAAATATTTTGTTAAGAGAACATAAAGGCTATGAACAGTTTTATCTGCCTTTTGTTTTTCTCTAAGCTAAGGTGGAATTTTGATGAATTCACCAAGCGTGTCGCGCTGGGTTTTCTCGGATCCTTGGCTCCTTCCGGCAAAGACATTGCTTCCGGTTTGAAATTCAATGTTCCTTTAGACTGACATCTGAAATACTCGTACATTCCAGTTCATCTCATAAAGGAACCTATCGGATGGGATTAAGTCGTTTTTTTGCTATCTACTTCCGTAACTAATAATGGCTGGCAGCCAATTTTGTTAATAAAGACGTTAGGCTTTATGAAGTTTAAAGTCCAGGAGATGATTGCCGTTCACGCTCCACTTATGAGTATTACCCAAAAGTTGTTGGTTTCATCGCAACAAATAAAACAGCATTCCGTGAGCTTTGCTGCTGCCCTTGGCTGTAAGTGGTGGGTGCTGGCACTGAACACATAAAATAACACATAAAAGAACATAAAAGAACATAATGGGGTTTGAGAATTTTCTTACGACAGAAAAGGAGAATTTTGCTGTTGGCCGCTTAAATAGTTCAGCTGGGAAGCAGTCAGCCTGGGTGGCCCTTTTGGGCTTATGTTTGGATATTTTAATCCTAATATGATCGAAGTTAGATGGATGGGAATATTGCCCATCACCATCTATGTCATTAAATGATTCATTCAGCGTGATAGCGCTATATTGCTCGTTGTCCCCGTTTTACCATCAGCAGAAATATTTTTCCATAACCTAAACACCAACTGTAATTTTCAGATGGAAAAGATGGAAAAAGCACATTGATACTGACAGACCCAAGCGCATTTGTGGATGCTGGTGATCCCCCTTGTATCCAGTTTGCATTAATTCATTGCCAAAGGTGATAAGCGTTGTCCTCTGCTTGTGCTGCCAAAGATGACTTCCTTATCTAGCTTTATATAATTGAGGATGAGTTGTGCTTTAGACATTGTTAAGGTACATATTTATCTTGCTGTGGTTCTACATATTTCCCTTCCTCGTAGGATCATGAATTCAAGCGGTCAATTTGCTTAAACGAAATCTGTGCATATGCTGATGTAGTCAGTAGCTATTCATTGCTTATCAACTTTTTATGGTTATTTTAAAAATTAACAAATTTTAAATAGCGGTTTAGTTTCTGAATGCACAAATCACAATCCTAAAGAGAAAAGACCTTTTCGAATCTTTTGGCGAAAAAAAGAGTTAATAATCTTTTCGATGTTTTGCTTGGTAAACCTGAGCGCTGCCGTTGGCACATAAGAAACTCATTCGCTTATTTCGATGTCAAAAAACATAACATAGCATATGATATGTAATACATGAATTTACATAATATATTACTTCTGCTAGGCTTTTTCTAGGAATATATCTTTTGACCAGAAAGAAATGGCTCTTTTCGATCAACAAATTGTTTTTTTCTGGCCATTGGTTCAAATTCTTATATTGTTTTCAGCTCACGTTGGCTCCCTTGGATATGTTTTTAATGTTAATTCTAAAAAACGAAACTAGCTTTAGGAATACGCATACCCTCAGAATATGCGTACGTGTATACGAGTTTTTCAATGATTCAGTTTACTAACAATTACAGCATCAGGAACTTCACACCAAAGGAAACTATAAGTTTGCTAAATATCACAAATTCACATTTTGCACACATAATGACTTTTACATCCTAATTGTGCACCTTAATGGCGCTGCTAATGATAGTGGGTACGAATTTCTACTCTCAAACTTTCTATAACGCATATCACTGCTACTACTTTTGATTTAGAATTTTTAATTTAATTTTCTGGTGAATTCATGAAACTCACAATTCCACTATCTCTTTTCTTTGCAGGCCAGTGCCGAAATCCACATTCAAATTAACCACGCTGACAGGAGAAATGATCTCAAATGCTGAAGGGAAGAACGAAATCTAGCGCGTCGCATATTCACGTTCCAGAGAGAATCCTACTACCCGACTCTACTACAAGGTAATTTCTTACAAATACAGATACCTACATATAAGCCGTACTGCTGGTAATTTTGTAAAATACTGGAGAAAGGGTACACGTTTAAACCCGTCTAGGACATTAACTCAACCATTTTGTGCATAGTTTGGGTTTCTCATCTGATTCGGATAGTGGGATGTGTAGATTCCATGATGATAATGTTGATGTTGACGACGTAAAAAAGAAGATTCTACTAACATAGTTGTTATCCCTCATTTTGAAGTTAATTGATGGATACAGTTTAGTGGCCGCATTTTGTTTTCCCCAGACCAGTTGGTGTATGTGATTTGTATAATTTTGTTGTGCTGTTGTATTCCATATTCCGTTTCAGATACTATTTTTTGCTCTTCCATTTGTTGTCCAGTTAATACCCTGGCCACCCTTTAATCAGATAAAATCGTGCACATAACTTATCATTTTGTGCAAATTAAATGGGAGTAGACATAGTCTTCGTTATATGTAGTCATGGTCATGGACATGGATATTGAACAGCATTCTTGAAAACACGTACCTCAGTACAAACACACAAACACGGTTATCTACATCCCTCTTTTTTAGTGTACACTTACATAGCATAGTCCAAATGTATCATTTTAGTGTTTTTGACATGAGAGAAAAATGTGTGAACGAAAATCTATTGACAAAAAAAAGTTGTTCTGAAAATCAGAGTTCCCACTTTAAGGAGTTTTTTTTTGGAGTTGCATTGTATAAAAGAGGGAGTAGGTTTAGTGTTAGGAACGAAATTTTTTACTTTTTATTTAAAATGGCAAGAAATTATTTTCTTTACTTTGTCACTGCTTTAGAAATATCACACCTTTGAAAGGTTTCGACGTGCTAATATGTAGTTTAGATTTTGTAAAGACCTCACGTACGATAGCTAGTTAGATAACCGCAGTACTGTAATTAATCAGATAAATAAAGATTGGTATAAAACTTTAAAGAACGGGCAGTTATTCTACCACATTTTGTTATAATTGTAAGCGGAAGACTAGCGCATAATTATAAACTTAGGAAGAATAGGACATTATTGCGTTTTTTTTTTTAAAAGCTGCAAATAGAGAACTCTTTCAACATATATATTAACATAAGCACTGTAAGAACAAACGATTGAGTTCGAATTTAAGTATTTTATTTCTATTCAACTTCTGCCAGTAGATTTCAATGCATGGTAACAAAATATGACTTCATTCAAATATGGATGGATTAACCCAATTTTCCATGACTGGTCGATATACTAGCAATATCACATATTATTATTTTTATTTTTTAAATTTATTTATGTATTTATTTTATTTAAAATAGTTTTTTTTTGTACTATATTTGTACTCAATAGTTTAAATACATTATAAATATGCGTATGCGGAAATATTTTTGCGCATGCTTATAAATAGTTTGACCGAAATAGCTATTGTTCACAATGTAAATAACAAATATTTCTTAATATATAAATATATAAACAATAGTAAGAAAAATACTTTGAAAAATACAAGCTCTCGAAACCGAGAGTGCCACAATTGTATGAGATTGACAGAACTGTGATTTAAGAATTCTAGAAACGCTAACAAAATGTCTAGTGGAATCAACACTAACTGTAGTTATCATTTATTCTGACAGAATTATAACCCGAACAATTTTAGAATATTTAAAAAGTATAAATGCTTGATTGGAAGTACAAAAGTCTAAAGAACAGTTCAAAGCTTGTCCAACGTTCTCTTAAACCAACACCAAACAGTCAATTTTTTCGTATACAATAACTGCTCTGGCTGTTCGCTTGGCCATACAAAAATTTTGCGTAGCCATTTAACTAAAAATATGTCTCTTCACTGGAAATGATTTTTCGGTGAAAACCCATTTTCAATAGAACCAATTCAGCGAAACCTCGTCATGCATAGTGGTTCAGAGATTCCATATTGGAAAAATAGGGCGATTCTAACGAAAAACTTTACATGCAGTGGGTTATTATTAGCTTAGTTTTTGTCCTAAAAATATTGTTACTTCAGATCTTTCACAACATTACAAAAGCAATGTTACTTATTGCTCAGAACCAGACTCAACCGAAACATGGGTTTACATTTTATGTAGATTCTTAAGCCCGATGTAAAGTTAAGAGGTCGGAGCATTAGAGCTTAGAATTTTTTATAGTTACTTTCAGAACTTTACTTTGCTCATAAGATCTGTAGTATCTTACCAATATAGAGAATAATACACTTACCACGCTCGTTTGAACCTCTGATAGGAATGATAATTTTGGAGACACTTCTATTGTGCAAGGTTGCGAAGATAAAATCCAAGTTTAAATTATCTATGGTTATTTCGAGGTCAATGAACACTAGATAAAGCACCGACTTCTATGTACTCATTGTTATGCAAGGTGTTGATAAGTTCTACCCCGACACTTATTGTCTGCGTATTCACAATAGGTAGAACTTTCTTCGATTCCCTATCTTCTACTACCAGTTTCCTGATATTTCCCTTCTTCATATCTTCCCAGATTTTAGATTTTATAACCAATGAAATGAAGAATGTTTGAATGAAAGAATTCGTGCCATTTAAAAGGATTTGACAGAAATGATTTTAATGTCCATCTCTTTGTGTGTTTTATTATTTTAGGCATCGGATAGCGGTTTGGGAGATTTGTTGCTTCGAAGTGCTCTTTAATTCATCTTAAGTCAGAAAATTACCATTTAGTCCTTATATTTTACTTATCGATAAGTTTCTAAGTGGTCTTTTAGGCGGTCTTAATGTCAGAGACTTTGAATGATCACAGGACTTTCATGTCTTTTAATCATATGTACTCTAAAGTATGTTTAGGAACCCATGTGCACACTATGGTAGTAAATCTTGCCAATTAACTATACGGACCTTTTGACTGTGATAATAGTTATATATTGTTGTCCATTTAGGATTCAAAATCGACATATTTTCCGGTAAAGTTGACCAAGTAAATATTTCTACCACTTGGGGCGTGATGAGATTCAGTGGAATATTTTAAGGAAATGACGTAATTGTCGAGTTTGATTTGATGCCACTTTTAGGAAAACAGATGAATTAATACCCAGTGTGTTGAGAATACCACAAAACTTAGCCAACGGCCATCGTCTGGTCCGTCTGAACACTCTGTACCTGTAACGAAATTGCTCCGTCAAATCAGCACTACATTTTGTCTTATTGTAGAGTTCAACTATCTCAGGTATCAAGTTCCTTGCATCAAGATAGATTCATGGATAGAGACAACAAGGAGACAGTTTTTTTCATTTGAATTTTGGAGGACAGTATGACGATAGCGCAATCTCATCAGAGAAATCAAATTGTCCTGTATTGCTATCGCGGTGGTCTTCGCGTATTTAAAATCTTCACTTTTTTTTGTAACAATTTCATTGCTACTGGTATGGTAATTATGTTGACCAGATATCGCAAGTGAGATTTATGATAGTGTCTCCGTTGAGGAGTTGACTCTATAAACTTCATGTTGTAAAAATGCGCATAAGGAATATTTATTTTATTTTCAAAGGAATGAATGTGTAAAGTCCGGGATTTTACGCCTGGGTACTATGCCTATATGACGTTTGTCGACAGCAGGCGGTGTAGCGAGTTCCCATGTGGTCCCCCATCTAGGTACTTACCGCGCCCAACATTCGCCAGAAACCGAAATACGAGTATACAAAAGCTGTGGAGTCGCATAACATAAAAAAATTTATGACATATATATCAAGCCTACTCGGAATACTCATTTTAAATATACGAGTACATCTGCCTCTCAACCGCAATAACATTTCGTCAAAAATACAGTAATTCGAAGGACTATACACCTTACACGAAACACTGAAAATCTGATCTAAAAGGCTCTCTTATCTTCGACGTTATTCTCTCACAGAGCGTTTGCCAAAGCGCAAACAGCTTGTAACGAACTGATACCTTGCTTGATTCATAGTGGTATGAAATAAACCAACACTGAACTCATTGTCGAATAATTCCTTAGTAGTGACATGATTCATCCTTAAAACCTCTGCTGAATAGTACAGTCCAAAAAATATTTGTTTTCGTAGCAAAATTGTGTTCATGGAACTCGATGAATCCTCAAAAACAGTTTGTCTTTTTATTATAGTCTCTCTGTCTTTCGGCTTCTACAATATGTAATGTTTTAACTAACTAGAGCTCTAGGGCAGCCGGAAGTTACAATATTATATGTATGTATATATCGGACCTCTACTTAGTGTGCTAGAGCCCTTTAAAATCTCGTAGTTAACAAAACATTCACGAAAGTTTAAATTTTGCATCACGCTGGAGCCCAGGCTAATTTTTAAGGGTTTAGAGCTTAAAACCTTAAGACCTATTCAATAGCTCTTTATTCTTCAATATGGAGAGTAGACGCACTTCCACAAAATCCAAACAAATGGCAACTCTGGTATAGACAAAAAAGTGTCCTTGCCAATCTATCTTAATCCTTCTTTTTGTGTTTGTGGTCCAAGAGAAAGTTAATTTAACCAAACCATAGCGAAAGATACATATACTATATGTACACATATTATCGCAAAGATGCTGTGTCATCTTTTTCATTTCAAGTCACACCAAGCCAGCAAAATAATATGACAAAAATATGAAAAAAAGAAAAATGTTTTATGGTCGTTTTTGTGGTCGTAGTATGTGTCAGGAGATGACGTGTCCTATAGAATCCCGTCAGAAGCCATACTAAGCGCATTTGTACATCACTATCAGGAGATCCTCAACTCGATGCCTTAAAAAAATAAAATAGAGAAAAAAACAACAACAAAGTTCTCAGGGTGTTATGATTTTCAGATTACTTCCGCCGAGGTTCTTAACATGGACCTACGAGTGAACCTGGATATCTTGTTTCTACAATATGACATGCCGCATGCTACCATTTCCCGCCTAATTTTTATCCCAGTTCTCGATTTTTATTTGTCGGCCTCCTAATTAGCAATCTGTGCGTAGGAGTGATTAATTATTGACGGGTAATAAATGAAACGAACAGGACACGTATAGTGTATCTGTATGGCGAGAGTGTATTCTTATTTGATGACTTGTTGGTGGGTGTGTTTTTAATCATCACCAACAATGACACGAGAAATATATTGGCGTTGTTGTTATTTTTGTTGTTGTTTTGGCAGTTTCATGTACGAGTATAGTACGAGATTAATTTGTCAAACGGTGATTAGTAATGGGTAATTTGTATGAATGGTGGGGAAAGTGTTCTAACGGATTTGTCCTGCCATGCATGTTAAGAAAGATTTAATTGACATATTCGTAGTATCTATGAACATGTACGATTACGTACATATGCGGTTCGAGCTAAATTTATTGGAGTTTGCAAAGAATTTAAATGGGGTTGGAAAAACATTTGCAATTAAAGAATAAAATATGAGTGCAACCGATGGTGATAGAAACTGATCAATATAGAGAAGGGAGATAGAAACGAAAAATAATTACTTTTCGTTATTGGATGTTCGAATGAAGAAGACTGGTGCAGAATACATATGTTATACGATGCTGCTATGAGTTGCTTTATATGGATGTATAGGTAGTTTCGAGAAAAAGAGATAGGGTTTTTGAAAACCTTCAATTCATAACATTTAATTGATCTTGAACTGGGCTTTTCGGAATTTGCATTCAACATGTTGCTTTCAATTTGTCTTCTTTTATTCTGCTATATGTATGTAAAGAGTGACCAGATAAGAAAGATAGGAAAAATTTTTAAAGAAAGCAACAACGGTGTGAGATATAAAATTGATTCCGGCTTTATTGTGAAGCTACGTTCATGTCATTTTGTACTTAATATCACATAATTCAAATGGCAGCCTCGGCTTCGCTGGCATTGCTGCAAGCGGTCGCCCGTCTAATGCAATGGCACCAGAACTCCTGCCGCACATAAATAAACTTTCCCTGTGACCAGAACTAGTCTCGGTCAGAATCTAAGACAGGAAAAGAATGTAGTGGGGTCTTCACGGATGGCTCCAAAACCGATATATTATATGTCGCTGTGGTCTTTCTGGAGGGCAAGAACATTAGATTCCACATCTCGTTAGGAAAAGATGCGTCTGTCTTCCAAGCGGAGATATACGCAATCGTGATGGCAACGAACTATGCCGTGAAAAATAGGTTAGGAAGGCGAAACATTTTCATCTGTAGCGACAGCCAAGCAGAGCTTGGAGTCTTACTACACGATCTTACGGCTTCCAAGCTAGTTTGAAAATGCAAGACTTCATTGAACGCAGTCGAAAGGCTAAACTTACTGAGTCTTGCCTAAATACCAGATTACAATCACGGGAAATGAAATCGCCCATAATCGTGGAGTGTTTTCGAAATCCGAACATACGATCAGTCCGCCTGCGTCCTTGGTTAGGGCTTCCGTTGATAGTTGGGTTTTATATGAGCATCACTGTAGATAGCATGACTCTGCAAGTTTCCGGTAGTCCAAACGAATGCTTCTCGGCAGGTTTTCTACTGTCTGTCAGTAGGAAAGACGGCTCGCTGCCTACTTGCATCGTGGCGGGGCACTGCACTTTTACTAAACATCTAAATGTGCTGAGCATAAAAGATACAACTTACTGCGAAGCTTGCTGTGGAAGTGGTGGTAGCGAGGCACTGCACTTTTACTAAACATGTAAATGTGCTGAGCATAAAAGATACAACTTACTGCCAAGCTTGCTGTGGAAGTGGTGACGACACCGCGGCCTACTCTGCAGTCTACAAGTACTCTGCGTTGACCTATTAGGTTCTGGGACTATAGGCACTTTACCGCTCATGCGCTTACTCATCTTTTTTCAAAAGACTGAGAAATTTCAGTTAAAGAAACATACAAGGCGTATAATGGACTAGTCCTTTGTCCGAGTGCTCTGTTCCGACAAGAAAATAGGCGCTACGTCGGTAGTTGGGGTAGCTGTAATATAGTTTAATGTTAGCGTATCTCTCCACGATATTCAGTCTTCTCTTGCCTCTGATTGGAGGTTAAGTTTTTGACATAAAATTCGGATCCTTATTATGCGTAGCATTTCATTCACATTTTCATTTATATAAATTTTCTTTTTTTTTTTGCCATCGAGGGTTTTTGTAAGGTGGATTACCACACGATGTCGAAAGCAAAAACCGTCAATGAAAATCACCATTCACATTTTATAAGTCCACCACCCAAAATCGACCACCAGAAATATCTCAGATAATCATTTCTATGGTTTTCGGTGGAATACAGAAGAGCTGAGAGAAACTCTCCGTATGTCCTTTTCCCCATCCTGCTGCATTCATGTTCTTAAAAAGAGAAATAGAAATTATAAATTCCTTTCGAAACTTATGCCCTGACTTGATTCGGTTTGAGGACCACAATATCAGTTTCTTCCAACTGAGGGGTTAGATAGGAATGTTATGTTCCTCCGTAATTTATTTAATGGGTGCAGAACTGATTTTCCACCATCATGCTGGAATTGTTCGCGTACACTGTTTGCTGTAGTACTGCCACGCTTGTCACCACTATAAATTTGGCATAGATTTTGTATTCTGTAATTAGTTTTTGTCGAAGCTTTCTGGTGGAAGTGGCACGGCAATCCCATCCAAGGACACTTGGTCCTACTTGATTCTCCTCTTTCGTCCGTAATTTATTCTGAAATTATGAATTTTAAAGATGTGTTTTACGCATTTTCTTTCTGATTCAATAATAAAATAAGAAAATGTTTTCTCTTTGCAATTGTTTTGGGAGGATTTGTCCTGTATTTTTTTGCTTTTGATTTCTGCCAAGAGGAATAATATGAGATATGCTTTACTTTATATGGGCTCTGGATAATAAGCTGGATTATGTGCTTTAGAGCGTACAGGAGTCAACATTAAAGGAGCGGTAAAATATTTTTTTTTCTATATGTACTTACATACCTATAACTCGTATATGTATATTTTTTCTCTGTTTTGCAAGAATGATAGAATGGATGCATGGCATTGACGGTTGACGGTATGGTACCGGCTATGGCAGGCAACCTAAGGTAGAGGTTAGGATGGTTTTTGCCATTAATATTTTAATGTATAAAATTAGCGTTGGGTTTTTGTTTTATAATTATAACCACTGGTTGCGGTATGGTGAACAATTGGAAGCTACCAAGATCTTTGTTTTTGATGAAAGTTAACTACTTTCCCTTTTTCCGGGAATTTTCAATTAAATCTCTGATTGAAGTGGTTTGACTAGGAAACTTTTTAATGGAAATCTGAAGAAAACAAAGTGTAAGGTTTTGTTCAGGTAATTCGAGAGAGATTTCTATGAATTTTCTTGGTTTCCTGTGAAATTGAATCACATGTTCCTACTTGGCCGACATCGACTGTGATCAATCTTTGTGAAACGAAAATAAGAATTCACCTTACTCTGCGAGTTTTGTTCTTTTCTCTGGAAATTCCGATTAAGGAAAAACAGATCATTATATTGCACTAGCTCTCCGACTAAATTTAAGATTACTTTAAGATATCAAAATATATGAATGATATAGCTATCTATCATATTTAAAATATGCCTATTGTCGGAGCAGAATGAGGAAAGATTCTTAGACCTTGGTAAATATCATTTTACTTTATTAAGAAAAAATTGTTTAGCTCTCGAAATCGGCATTGATTATATTACAAACGCGAAGCAAACAAATCAGCCACTAATTTTCAAAAAAACTAAGCTAAATAATGACAACATTGCAACAAGATGGGCGTTTTTTGCAAAAAACGCCGATTTTTGTTAAAAAATTCTCTTCCAATGGCTTGGTAGTAAATAGTAGGGAGACAACTATTATTTCAACTGAATAAATTGGATTTATCTGTCATTAATTAGTGTTTTTTAAGCTTCCAATTCTAGCACAACCAAAAACAAACTAAGAGCACACTATTCTATACACATTCGTAGACAATGCACAATGATGGTAGGTGGTCATCTAGTGATGCTACTATAAAACGGCTTTTAACATCTATGAAAAATATACATACTTGTATTTTTTTATTATTATTATCACTAATGACTCCCTTATTCTCAAAATGTATCAATAATTACTAAGGTTTTGTTGACATGGCCATTGCCGTGACCCCAGATGTAGGTATAAATATAAATTTGAATCTTTAAATGCATTTTCAAAAAAAAAAACTATTACATTTTCATACACGGGTTTTTCAATTTAAATTTATTAAAATAACCAATTTGTACATTAAGACATTGTCTCTTATAGTACTAAGTAATGATATTTAGTAACAAAATGTTTATTGTAAACAGGCAAGGGAAAAAATATAACAAAAAAAATTCAAAAATGATAAATTTTAATAGTGGTTATAATGATAATAGTAAAGTAAAATACTACTCGTAAAAACGAAAAAGAAAGAAAAAAAAACAGGGGAGAGGAAATAAGATAATAGAGAAATTGGAGAAAGACTGAGGCAGATTTGATAGCAAAGAGATATGTTAAGAAGAAAAGTACACATTCAAGGCAGTTTTGATGCTAGCAGTGTTTGATAAGCACTTTATATGGGATGGTAAGTTATTCCATAGTCTAATAGCATAAATGAAAAATAAACGCGATGAATTGAGGTATTTGTAACGCTGAGTGCTAATGTTGAAAGTTCTTCTGGAAAGGGATAATTCCAGTTTGGAGTAAAGATATTTGGGTTGAATTGTATTTATAGTTTGACGTAAAAATACGCAATTTCTGAAATCAAGGTATTTTCTCAATTTACAGCCAAGAAACCGGCATGATAATTCCGAGATTCTATCGTATCGTTGCCTTACATAAACATACCGAACAGCATTATTATAAGCAACCTGGAGCTTACGAAAAGATAGTGAGTCAAGGTCGCTGTAAACAGCTGCGGATATGAGCAAGTGAGTGGCTGAAATCCAAAGTTTACTCAAGCATCCGTACACGCGACCAACAACGATATTAACATGCTTGTAACCAGAAAGCTTTCGGCTTATGGTGGTACCAAGACTTGTAGCCACCACAACTAACCTAATCTTACTACCGACTTAGGAACTAGCCTTATCTGAAAAGTTTTGTTTGATATCGAAATTACTTTGAATTTTTTTGGGGTTTAACTATTTAGTTGCCCATTCAACAATAGAAGCGAAATCCTTATTTATTAGTGGCACTAGTTCACCCATTTTTTTAACCGGATGAGATAGGTAAAGTTGAAAATCGTCAGCATAGAAATGAATAAGTGCGTGCTTACAAATCGATGCTAAGTCATTTATGTACATACAGAACAAAATTGGACCCAATATTGATCCTTGAGGAACCCGTTGAGAAACTGACCGGACACCTGTGCGGTTGTTACCAACAACGACTATTTGTGACCGTCCACATATAAAGTTTCGAATGGGCCTTACAGCTCTTTCACTAGAACCATAGTAATGGTGCAGTTTCCAACAAAGAATGGTATGATTCACTCTGTCAAAAGCCTTAGAGAAATCAAGCAGCGTCATAAATCCTTTGTCAAAATCTGGCCTGATGTCATCCAACATTTTTACCATGGCGAAAGGAGAGCTGTGGTTCTTCCTAAAGCCCGATTGGAATGGGCTCAACAGGGAATTTTCAGCCAAGTGTTTCTGAATTTGTGACTCTATTACTTTTTCAAAGACCTTAGACTGTCAAGGTAAGATGCTAATAGGTCTGTAGTCAGAAGCATCGGAACCAGTGGTCTTTTCAAGAACAGATACAGACTTAGCACATTTCCATGTCAGAGGAGTAGTAGATGTTGCTATACAAGAATTGATTATATGTGTTAGATGGCCTATGACGTGCGGAAAAATAAGTTTTATGAAGCGTAGTGGCAAGCCGTCTTCACCAAAAGCATTTGATTTTAAATATATAATACTAAGGACATCAACCTCCGGAACTACTTTAAAATAAATTTCCTGTTGAAGCCTCTGCTGTAGACAACGTCATACTCGAAACAATCGGCAGCAACATCATTTGAAAAAAAAAAACAGTCGTTCATTTCATCTAAATCAATAGCGCAGCTCTTGTCACTACTCACACCAATGTCAACTTGGCGTAGATTTTTCCACTGTACCTTGGAGGGTAAGGAAGTGCTCAGTTTAGATAAATAGTAGTAGTCGCTTAGATGCACGAACAGCATCGATTGAAGCGTTACGAGCAACTTTGTACCTGTTCCAGTTAATCGCGGTTTGGCTCTGCTTCCACTTACTGTACAGTCTGTTTCGCTTCTTTAGCACACCAACCACCCCTTCCGTGAACCAGGAAATCGCACTCATTATTAATCATTATTAATCATTTAGTAATTGCATTACAAGCATCTGGAAAATGATTAGCTTTCCATTTGGATCGGCAACCATTCTGCACCTCAACCATGGGACCGAGTTTGCTGCGATTGTTAGTGCTTCATGGCTTATTGATGAATAATTCCTATAAACAAATGATCTTGAGGAAGACTTGAGGTTAAAGATAACATTGTAGATACAGAATTGAAGATCATGTTCACTGACACCTCCGAGAGATCTGACCAAACAGTAAGATAGAAAGACATACAGAACTTAATTTCTTTCCGCGTAACTGGAGAATTTGATGACAATAGAAGAAGAACCGGAGTTGTTGTTGTTGTTCTCGTTCAATCAACTTTTTGTACGAAAAGTGTTCTTAAGGATTGGTGACTTGCACTCAATTGTGTGATACTCGTATAAACTGTTAAAAATAGTTTTTAAATTTTCGTCTTGGTGTTGCGGTGTACCAAAGCGTATAGAACAGCGTCAGCGGCAATCTCTTTCCTCTCAATGCTGGTTAGCTGCCGCTGAAGATCAATTATTTCCCAATTTGTTGCCTTCGTAGTGTTATTATGGTTAATACGTGCGTTGCTCCTTGGTGCATTTGTAATCTGTATCCTTAAGCTACTTCTTTAAAGCAGGTAGAATAAAAAGTATCATGGATAACGCTTCAGAAGAATTCATTGTAATTAACTTGCATATATGTATATATATTTTTTTAAATAAAATACAAATACATGAGCTAAGAATCTTTAGATATTTTAATGGCTCTATATCGGGCGGCTTCTTTGCCGAATGCGATGAGAGGTTTCCATCTTATGCTTTCGTTCAGCTCTGAGTAGACAAAAAAGAACCTTCTGGTCTCCCTGAAGACAGGGCATATTGCTATAAAATAAAAAAACATCTTCCCGAGTTACATAATTTGCAATATAAAGGAAGATCATCTCTATGAGGCTTAAAGTTCAAATCTAGCATTTCCTATCTGACCTTAAAAATTGTTGATATTTTGGAATCACTATATTCGTCGCAGAAATAATTGAGTTCTCTCAAATCGTAGTTAAGAACGCAATAATACCGTCTATAAGGAAATGACTGAGCTTGTTCCTTAAACTCCTCTCTCCTTTTTTCATCCAGTGTCCTAATAAAGTGTACAGATTTTTTTTGGCAATCATTCAAATTATCAAGCGAAATTTTAAATCGCAGGTTGTATCTCCTTGCCAAAAGCTGTTACTTTTTATAAAACAAAGTTTTGGCAAATGGTTCGCCGGGTAAGATATTGTCCTAATAACGTAATCAAAATGAAGGATTAAAGTTGTAATGAATAATGGCGACATTCCACTTTCGAGTAGAAGTATGTAGTTTGGACAGGTAGACGGTAGCTTAAACAGTCTTCTCAGGAAAAATCTAAGTAATTTTTCAACGCCTTCACACTGTTCATAACCACAATTTTGCGCTAAGTAAAACATAACTGAAGTTGCCTCAAACAGTTTATACTTTGCACGATGGCTGAGTTCACTTGCACTAATGCAAGACTTTCATGTGCAATTAAGCATAACGCTTTTTATGTTGATCTAGAAACGAGTGCTTTTGTCTAAATCCTGCTTGAAAATCACTGAGCAAGTTTGCATTGTTGACCCACGATGAGAGTCTTGCATACAGAACAGATGAGAAAATCTTCAAAGAGCAATTCCAGAACGAAATACCTCTGTAATTCTCGGCAGATTTATGTCACCTTATTTTTAGAGTGGAAATATAATCGCTTTTCGACAGCTTTGGGGTAAAATATTGCAATTAAATATTTGGTTGAATGAAGAAGTCAGTCTGGCTAAAGCCTATATAGCTATCACCAGTGAGAAAGGTTGTTAGCTAACTGACTTCAGTTGCGCACTACAAGATAGCTAACGTCCCATGTCAAATGTAAAATGTTCGAGCATCTGAAACGAGCAAAGATACCTGCATCTGAAATCTGAATATCACAGGACTAACATGTAGATCCATGAAGCAGCACCGATTCAGTTTTATTTCTGGGATAAGAATTAGAAGTGGAACTCATGTGAGTGAAAAACTTACTTATATATGACGACACCTGCAAGCTTTGTAGGTACTCACATACCTAATACCAAAAACAGTTTTTTTTTACCGGTAAACTTTTCGATAAAGATACCTTTATAAACAATGGAGTTCATTTTGACAGTGCAACTTCCGACGGCGAAGATTTTGTAAAGTCTTGCACACTGGAGTCCAAGTTTCGGAAAAACTTAACATGTTTTCCGGCATTTTAAGAATAGTCACACCCCGCTGAGGGTTAATTTCTTTAAAAAAAAGGAAAACAACAGGATTTGCAAACATTAGTACGGAACTGACGGCTAGACATATGTTAAGAATATTCTCCGCACTGAGGTTTGTAAGAAATGTCTCACTTACATTACATATACAGAAAATTGTTACTTCCGCTATCAACGGCAACTCACATTAAGCTACTGAAAAAACGGAACACATACACAATACCAAACTCAAAATACGCACAGCGGTCAACATCCTTATTTCGATAAAGGATAAAACAGTTCAAACATTCAACACTCGGCTTCATGGTAATTGCGATTTCATTTCGCCATAGAATAGACAAACAACCCTATTCCCCTGCTCAACTTAACACCTTCTATAAAATTCAGCGGAAAGCTCTATTATGTACAGTGTACACACTTAATAATCGCTAGATTAAAGACACCAGCTGCAGATGGTAGCTATTTTTGGCTGCGCGCGTGATCATTTTTGATGTAGCCTAGGCCTAGATCAGGTCAACAGTGACACCAGTAAACAATACGTCTACCTTGGTTTCGCATGCCAACGTTCGAAGGTATTACCAAACCTGTGTCCTTTAAGGCGCTGACTGGCATTATTCCAGCCCATCGAATGGTAATAAACGAATAAAGCTACGAGCATATTACGAAGCTTTAATAAATAGACATAATAATATACATTGCAGAACAAACAGATCTACTCATCAGCTGTGTTTTATACTTAGATGTCATTGTGTCGTGTCCACACACATAGCCAAAAAAAACCAACTTGGCTGGATTGTCTTGGGAAAGCGCTCAGATACTCCTAAGTAATTCTGGCTATAATATACTGACTTTACGACACCAATTGAAGATCATGAATTAAACCCAAGAAGTTCAGATCAATATTTAACACTTTTTTTATTAATACATAGATTAGAAGTAATAAAGAGTCATGTCTAGTTTTGGCATTCCTTCCAAATTCGTCATATTGTGCAGAGTGATTATGGGGAACACTCGCTGCTTCATAAATGTTGGGGCCATAGACCTTTGATGTAAAAGGACTAAGTTTAAACAAGGTAATGTGCTGTCTATTTAATATCATTCATAAGTAATTACGAGTATATTCTGTCATCACAAAAAAACAAATATAATTTTGATGAATTTTGTTTACCTTGATTCTTTTCAACTTTTATGGTGACACCTCATCAGAAATCAAACGAAGAGTTACATTCGCCAATTGCTAATCCTTTGGCTTAAAATGACAATTCAGTAATAATACCTTCGCAAGAAGCACTAAGGGCACTCTACATGTATATGACTTTTATCATCACAATCCTGATTTATGGTGCAGAGGCATGGACGTTACCGAAGGCGGATGGTTCCGTTCTCATTGACGCGCTTTAGAGGAGATACTATAACAGTGAACTCTACGAGCTGTATAGCGAAATTGACCTGGTCGGAAAAATGGATGGCTAGGATACGTAAGCGAATAAATATTAAAATTTTGACCAAACAAATTTTCAACACCATTTCTAAAAGACTTGGAGAAAATTGTTTAAGGGCTGCGAAAACTGGGGATGTTTATTTACTGAGGTCCAGACCCACTTCTGGACTAAAGTACCATCTACATACGTGAATAAGTTTAAATTCTCACTTACATATTTGCTTGCGCAAGAAAAAGTGGGTTACTTTGCCGGTTCTTTATGATTATACTATAGGCTATATTTGTACATTAAATATGCATAAACTTATGCAAGCTATAAACAATTAGGTTTTTATTTTTTCTGCAAACTTAATTGAGTAACCTCCACAGTTTCAGTTTCACATGACTTTTGGACACTTTACGCAATTTCAGCACTTTAATATATCTCTGGATTATCCACTTCCGTCATCGGTATTTTTGTTTTAATTCAAATGAAACGAAATCCCATACCGGTAGTTAGGGGTGGAGGAGATTTCTCCTGATTACTTTTCGAATCTATTTCGAAATTTCAAATGCTGTTTCAGAGAGATATACGTTCGTTTTGCTTACGGAGCCTATTGCTTGCCAAGTAACATCCATGTCTGTCGAAAAAAATTCACATGTCATACGTTCTCGTATGTACGAGTATAAATAAATTTCCAAAGCAAATTTTGCCATTTAACTGGGAGTTATTTACCTGACCTTGTTACGATTACCCTTTCTCTGATATCTTTCTTTTAAATAACATCATCACGTAAACTCTGCCAATTTCATAAAAAGAAATACTCACAAATGAAATGTCCATTCAGCAATACATAAAATGAATTGCGGCAAGTAGAAAGTTTTTAAGCTTTCAGTTTTTTTTTAATCAAAATTTCTGAAGATGTAATACGAATATGAGGATTTTTTTTCCATTTAACAATTTTTTAACTAGCCACTACAAGTATATTCGTACAATGCATTTATATACAATAGTTTTTTTTTCATACATACGCCTTTAAAAAGAAATTGGCAATAGTGTTCAAATATTTGTATATATTCGAATTTATATGCTCCGTAATTCCTACTGGAACCGTATATTGGTTCAGAACAATGTTTCGAACAATAGCTCTCAGGTTTGTGTTTTTTTTTCGTTGCGTAAATGAAATTGTATAACTGCACACTGGAGAATAATTGTGTCTGCCATAAAAGGATTTCATATATATTCTGAACATTTTTGGATGTTAATTTAAGTAAGAAACTCTGTTCTTCGTATTTTAATGAAAGGCACGTGAATGGTGCCTTTATTATGTTTTTCAATGGTATTCAGCTCTAATTAACATCACAATTAGATACACACACGGATAAATATTTTTTACTTTTCCTTTCGAATACTAACAGAATGCAATCTTCCTTGACGGAGTAAGATAGTTTTATGGGAAGACTTGTACCTAAAGCAATGACATCTAAAATCCTAGACTTAATTAGAGACTACTCACTATTTTTAAATTCTAGAGCGCTAAGCAGTTTGTAATTATATTACTTCTGAATATCTCTTCACGGTATAGAAAGGGGAATACCCCCATGGATGACTACAAAAGATTCATTACTTCCTTCAAAATGACATCTATTCCAACTTGCAGTTTGTCAACCTTAAAAAAACGTCAGTGCCTCAATATATTTCCTTAAATGTCTGTAAGTGCAGTCTTTTATGCAGAGTTTGAGTAAAAGTTTAGTCTGGGATTATAATTACAAAGTTTTGTTAAACATTTTTATGACTATGTCTTTTTATATGCCATTGACGAACAGCGACTTTGAGCGTATTTCTGGAACGGAAACTTTCATTGTGTTGAATGACAAACTTTTCTTAAAAGTGGAGCAAATTATTGACGGCATACCTTCAATTTGTGTTCTATAAAAGAAGCAGCAATTTAAGATATTTCAATAATGCAGTAGGATGAGGAGGTGTTGCAAAAGAGGTAGGGGTTGTCTCGAAAATGGCAAGAAAGGTTTTGTGTGTGTATTAAGTTACGGTAAAGCCATGGCCTTTATACACAATTTTTCAGAAAACAAGCAAACGGAAATCATTCTGGAGTTTTTCAACAAATTTGCCGATGCGAATAAGAGCTATCCATAAATATAGCTCGAATCGTATGTATATTTGCTGCACAATGCTTGAGTTTTTCAGCACACGAGCTATTGCACTTTTATGCTTTGCTGTTTTTCTAGCTTTCTGGTGCTGTTCAGAATTAGGGAAAATCTTTTTTCCGACTAGAGTAGTCGATCATGGGCTTCTGTTATGAATATTCTGCAAAATCCGCTAGATTATTTCAAAGCAAATTCTTCCAGCTCGTCCTTTAAATGTTCCTTTAAACACATCCAGTCCCATGCGCTTTTTGGGGAAAGTTTGTGAGCATAAATTTGTAGTATAAGAACCTTTCTTTCTGCGAACTGTTATAATGTGGGTATTTGTTTTATGACTGATTTTGTGGGTGAAATTAAGGGGTTTCCATCCACGGCGTCACGGCCTATGATTCCCTACGTACGAATCTTTAAAAATACCAAAAAAACAGCAACAACCGATACACAAATAGTCCCGCTGCAAAAATAAACAAAAAAGTGAACTGCTCAGAACAAAGGCATAATGTACGGTACGTAACATACGAAAACGTAAGTATAGGAAATTGGTTCATGTCCTCTTATTTTTTGTTTCTTCTGTGTAGTCTCCGGACTTAAATACAACTACTCCATACCTGAATAACTGGCAGATCATTTACAATTTACAAATTCCGCCAAGAATGCTTTACAAAGAAAGACCAGCAAGGAGTTAAAATATTTGAAAGATAGTATAGGTCCAAGAACAAAAACCTGAGGCAATCCTACTTAAAATACTTAACAACACTTCTGACATCATCAATCTCTAAACTATGTACTCGTATGTTTTTTAGGAAGACATCAAAGCCACATCTTAGATCGATTTTGGAGCCATCCTTGAAGACTCGACTATATACTTTCCATTCCAGAGAGATTCACCGATTTTGTCTTAGAGCAGAGCCATAAGTTTGTTTCACCGGGCAATGAACTTGACACTTTTCGGTGTCAAGTGTCATGTCTTGCCGGAAGCTATTTTATATTGCCAAAAAGCGGACAACATTTTGAAGGGTTTTCAACAAACAGGTTTAATCTGGGATAACAATAAAATACCTAGCTTCGTTAGGAAAGCCGACGGTGAAGCCTTTACGTACTAGTGGGTCGGTCTGCTTAGCTTCTTCCTATTTCCAGTGCACAGGTCGTCTAATCGATTTAGGGCTGTCTGCGAATTCTCGAATTCCTTTACTGTGACATGTTGGCCGTTGTCAGTACTCACCAGCATTGTTCTAATCCACGAAACTTGTGATTTGTCTACGCAGAGTTACATATGTAGGCAAATGTTACGTAGCCGAAAGCAAACTCAATGTCAACATAAATGCCAAATGTGTCTTCAATTTTGCCCATCACATTTTCAACATAACAGAAGTCAGACTGATTGATCTAAACTTTGTGGATGACCTTGTATCAAGTGGTAGTGTAGCGTTCAAGCCCAACCGCGCTCGAAGACATTACTTTTTAAGGCAACCAGAATCATGTGAAATTGCTTAGATTGTATTCTAATGTAATTATACTAAAAATTTAGTCTCGCCGTTAAATGTTGGATGCCAGCCCTGGATCGAAATAGCCACTGAGCGCAAAAATCTTTCTTTTTCTCTATCAAATTTTCCAAAAAAATTTAACACATACTCTGACATTTTGCAGGTAACTAGTCATAGGATGACGAAGTAGTCCTCGTATTTAATGGAACTTATGTACGAGTATTTTACTACAACCGATGGCAGATACCAGCTACGTAGGGCTTGTTGTTCAGGTCACTTGCAGCTTCAATGAAATGAGCTGGTTGTGACCTGGTCCTGATCAGTTGAGTCCCATTCATGAGCCAGAGTGTTTCTGCTCTTATTTTTTTTTTTTCAGTCGTTCGCAGATCTCTGCAGAGTAAAGACGTGTTTCGGCTTTTTCTAAACAAAATAAAAATAGTGAATGAGTTTTTATAACAAATTAGTTGCAACTTCGTTAACTGACTCGGTAGCCCGGCGGTTAGCGGCGTTTGTCATCGAATTGTGGGACACGGGTTCGAATACCGGGCCAAACTAAGAACTTTTTTTTGTTTTTGTTTTCTCCTCAAATTGTGCGACTAAAAACAAAACCAACAAATAAAAGGAAAGAAATCACGTGATGGATGGTGGAGAGCGTTCCGCTCTTCCCATAACGGGACTTATAAAAGGCAACAATACGGTTGCTGGTGCCATGGCGAAAGCCGCCAAAGAAGGAGTAGGTTGCGAACCCCTCCTAATTTAAGAAAAAAAAAAGTGACATATTGAAACCTAAAGGAGATAAAGTTGTGGCCCAATATGAGGGGGGCAATAACAACTTTATTACCAGCAGTATACTAAAGCTGGAAGAAAAAGTGCTTGCAATTAAGCAGAAACAAACTGCGCGCAGGCAGAGGGAGCAATCAAAAGTGGAGAGCTCCCAACAACAAAAGCTACAACAACAACTGCAGCAACAACAAAACCAGCAGCAGCAGAAACAACAACTGCAGCAAACAATACAGCAGCAGCAGAAACACCAACAGCTGCAAAAACAACAAAAGCTGAAACCACAGCAGCTGAAAAAACAGCAGCAGCAGCAACACCAACAATAACAATAACAACAACAACAACAACACCAACAACAGCAGCAGCAGCAGCAACAGCAGCAGCGGAAGAAGAAGGAGAAGGTGCCTTCTATCAACACCTATAAATTAGAGGTAAATGAAACCAAGGACCTGTGTAAGTTGGTCATTGGTAATACTCGTAATTTTAATATTAAGCGATTGGGGAACGATCGCCATGACATCCACTGTAATACAGTGGAGGGCTACGCGAAAGTGAAAGAGCTCCTAAAGGAAACGACGACGGAGCACTACTCATTCATACCAAAGTGTGAAAAGCGGCAATCTATGCTGCTGAAGGGGTTGGAACCGTCTTCTGATCCTGAGGAGATCCTGGCACTGCTCAAAGAGAAGGAGTGCGAAGGACTCAAATTTGTAGGGGTAAAGCCATTTACCACAGCTAGAGCCAGGTGGGAGAAACGGAGTCTGCCGTGCACCTTCCTGGTGAAACTCAGTCCCGAAAGCCGTCTGGATAGTCTAAGGAGTATCAATGTTCTAGACTACCAGGTGGTTCACTGGCAAAAACTAAAAAGGAGCGAAGGCGTTATACAATGCGTTCGCTGCCAAAGGTTCGGGCACGCCGTGTCGAACTGCCAAATGCAGCCTCGATGCGTGAAGTGCGCTAATAACCACAGTTCCGAAGAATGTCCTCTGGGTGTTGACGGAGAATCCGATAGGTCGCAGCTCTCGTGCGTGTTATGTGGAAACGTGGGACACACCGCAAACTATCGGGATTGTCCTAAGTTCGCTGACATTAAGAAAGCAAAACTGGCTCGGCAGCAGAAGGTGGAGGTCAAACGTCCACCTGTTAGGTTTCAAACACCAGCCGTCACGTCCCAAATTTCCTACGCCCAAATGGCATCAGGTAGGGGGGCTATGGTACAGCAAGCGACTGTTGCTTCTCCGCGCCGATGCCGAGAACAACAGATGCTGCACCTAACATGCTGGCCATCTTGCTCGCAATCCAAGGGCAGATGGATCAGCTGCAAAAGCAGGTTCAAGAACAGGCCAAGCGGGTGGACCAGATCTACGCGCGGCTGCCGGGACTAGCGCAACACATGTCGTAATGGGTACGCACGTGGTGGAGCAAACTTTGAAGGTCCTTGCGGTGAATGTTAATTCATTGATTAGAATCGAACGAAGAGCCGCGATGTTTAAATTGCTACAAGACCAAAGTCCTGATGTGCTTTTCACTACCGAAACCAAGCTCACCGATAAGCACAAACTGGAGTACAATAATTATATTGTTAGAAGAAGAAATCGGCCCAGATCCAAACGTGGATGCGGTGTCGCGATCTTCATTAAAGAAGATATAAAATTTCACAGAGTGTACAAGGGAGTGTTGCGCAGGTTCCAGGTGTTAGAGGCAGTCGTCATTTACGTCCCGCTCCGTAGTGGAAAGCGGCTGTACTTGGCCTCTGTTTATGCACCTGAGGCTTCATAATCCACTCTATTCATTACAGAGCTCGACACGCTTTTTCGACTTCTGAGGCTGGAATCGGGGGAGAATTATTTTATAATCGGCGGGGATTTCAACACTAAACACAGAGATTGGGGAAATAATTTGCCAAATACTAGAGGGAACCTACTACTCGATTGGTGGGGTTAGCACGATATCATGTACAGATTCGGTCTTAAAGCGACGGATAACCCGTCGTTTCCCAGAGACTAGTCTTATTTGGAACTACTGCTGCACGACGAACTTATACGACTGACAGGTATGAACTTACAAACGCTAAACTGTCTGCGCACATTCGTGTATGACAGCGACCATTGCGGTTTTACCACCGAATTACAGAGTACAGAATTGGAGGAGTTTGTCCAAACATATACTTACAACTACAGTAAGACTCGACAGACACGCTTCTCCGCAACTTTGACAAGAGCACTCTACTCGAACACAATAATACTACTGACACACTGCACCGCCAGAAAAGTAGACTTCTGTCAAAACTTACAAATTTGTACGTACAGACAAGACCCGCAGATTAGGACACTGAAGTCGTCAATTAAAAATCTTCAAACGTTAATAAAAGAGAATTACAGAATTTCTGTAAGTTCATATTGGAACAACAAAGTTCGGGCTGTAAATATCAGCAACCCGAATATGTTCCTGCAAATAAATAAACTATTTCGTAGAAAAAATCAAAACGTCCTTCAGTGTCTTCAAATAGCCCGGACAACAGACAACGAAAGGATACTTACAATAGCAGGAATTGATCCGAGTGAGGCCGCTGATGATGACGACTTCTTTGTGATCAAGGATCCACAGGAGAAGGTTGCGGCCATAGGGGACGACTTTCCACGAAGTACATAAGGCCACTGATACCATTGGCCCTAATTATGACCTGGACAATCGCGTCTTAGTGGACAACTGCTACATTCGAAATGAAATAGAGAATTGGCGATCCAACGGCTCTGGTTTCACCCGGTTTAGCCGCGAAAATATGGCAAATAATTTCATTGCCAGAGAGGGTGACTTACCCCCGTTCATTTCGAAGGAAGTACTCCATGAAATCTTCGACACAATCAGAGTTAAGAAATCAGTGGGGACCGATGGTATTCCGAACATCGTACTTCGACATCTTCCTCTCGAAGCGATGGACATTTACACCACCCTTTTTAATAATGCAATGAATAATGCACATTATCCAGCGCATTGGAAAACGGCGGTGGTTCAACCTATCCCCAAAAAGGGAAAGGATATATCCAATCCGGCGAATCTCCGGTCGATAAGCCTCCTTCCGAATATCAGTAAGGTTTTTGAAAGGGTAATCAATAGAGCTCTGTCTAGGTGGGTTGAGGACAAACATATAGTTCCGGATAATCAATTCTGTTTTAAGGCGGGATATGATATCTCACATGCCGCGTCTAAACTGGTGTCCAATATCCAATGGAATAAAGTCAAAAAACAATGCACTGGTGCCTGCCTTGTTGACTTGGAGAAGGCCTTCGACACCGTATGGTTAGAGGGTATTTTCTATAAGCTGACTCGGTTGGGGATCAGTAAACCACTCTTGTACATTCTTTATAATATGCTAACCAACAGACAGTTCATCGTGAAAAATGGTGATGTGACTTCTGTTGGAATATTTCAAATTAAAAATGGTCTTCAGCAAGGCGCAGTCAATTCGCCGATCGTTTTCAACATTTATACAAGCGACTTAATAGGTTCACTTCACCATACTATTGCGTACGCAGACGATTTGATAGCGTACAGAACAGGTCCAAAAATCGAGGTCATTAATACTCTCTTGCAGCGTGACTTCGATAAGATAAGACGATTTTGCGATGCCTGGAAGTTGAAAATCAACTTTCAGAAGTCGGAAACCATTCTCTTTAGGACGCCGTTGTCTATAGCCTCAAGGGATACCAGAAAAAATTGGAGAAAGTTCTCGATTATTGGACAACACGGACAGCCTCTTGCCTGTCGAAATGTAGTCAGATACCTTGGAATCTGGCTAGATCAGTTTCTATATTTTGGCAAAAATGTAGATGCTGCTCTGGCCAGAGCTAAAGGTGCTTTTGCCCTTAAAAAGAGACTGTTTTATAGCAGCCAACTCGATGCGAGGGTAAAGGTAATCTGCTACATGGCACTTATCAGGCCAATGCTCGTATTTGTCTGTCCCGTGTGGTTCAATGTAAGAGCAAGCTTAATGGAAAATATTCGGGTGTTTGAGAGGGCTTGTCTTAGGCCTTGTCTTCGCTTGTACAGAACACTAGAGTCGGAGTACAAGAAATTGTATCCTAATGAGGTCCTTTACAACAGGGCGAACCTAATACGAGTGGACAACTTCGTAATTAAGCTGACTCGAAGGCACATTGCGAGAGCAATGACCTCGACGAATAACCTGATATCTGGGGCTTACTACCCCAATTACCTTTACCACGAGAGTGTGTGCTGTGACGGCTTCGTTCCACCGGAAGCATTCCTCTACCTTGATCAGATAGGGTTGATCCAGGATCTATCAGCGGTCCCGTTAATCTTCCATGTCGCTCGGACAGCTGGGGACAGGCGACTCAACTACAACAGAGACGTCGCACACGGCAGTGTGGATCGTCTCAAGTTCAATAGCGCGGTGGGGAATCCCGATAAACGGGATGTCGTTCGGCAGCACCAGCATTTCTGGTGTTTGAATGATGGAGAAGATGTTTTGTCGTCGTTTCCGTCAATTACGGGCTAGCCTCACTAATGAGGCAGAGCTGAGCAATATATTTGCTTTGTAAATAGCGATGGCCAGCTTACATAGGTTTAGGTTAGCATTTAAGTAATATATACATATGTTAGTATATACAAAGGTATATGCTAATATATGTATATTATTGTGTATAATGTCTATGTGTGTTTTGTGTATGTACGAGTAGGTTAAGTAGACTAAGGTTTATTTTAAGTTAGATATTAAGTTTTTATAAAAAAACAAAAAAAAAGTCCATATGCTAAGTTTTTTCTTAATGAATATTTTTTCTTAGCCTTAAGTATACAATATAAATAATTCTAAATAAAATGTAAGTAAAGTCGAAAGACATAGATATAAGTATTTAAAGTAGCTTAGAGTGCCTGTGTGGGGCCAGTAAGTTAGTATAAGATTGTTAAGTAATTGTAAGCTAGCATTTAAGCATTTTTTGTTAGTATATAAGAGTTAATTAGTAAGAAAATAAAATGCATTGAAAACTGACTGAAACTGAGTTTCTGTTTTCAACTTAGTGTAGGTGCCATCAGATCTTCTGCCCACTGTGAGCCGTTTAAAATGGTTTCTTACGTATTTGCTCCGAATCTGAGTTCCACTATTGAATGGGCTATCTGTAGGATACAACAAGTGATAGGTTCCGCCTTCCTTGAATCAGAGTATTTAATTAGTCGTAACCTGCTTCAAAAGTAAAAGAAAAATACACCGGAGCTCAGAAAATTAGCTAACTATTGTAATGAAACGCCAAACTTTAAAATATATTTAAAATATATCAGAGCTGTCAAGATATACTTGAAAAGGGCAGTTTATTTTTTTATTTTCTACTCATATCCGCTAAAATCGGAACGTCCATGCAGACCCTCAAATTACAGTTCAGTGTCCAAGTGGTCCAAGGTCATATATCAGCATTAACTCAAGCGACCCATTTGGCATCAACGCAACACTTCGAGCAAATATTATCCACTATATTGTATAAAGAAATAGGTCGTCAAATGACTTTCTTTATGTAGCTTAAAAGTCGGCTGGGTCATCACATTCTACCAGCACTTGAATGGGATATAAAAGTTTTATAGTAAATATAAAGGCATTGAATGTCCACCTTTATTTTGTAGAATCAGTGAATAATATTCTTTAAATGGTATTTTCATATGTACTTATTTCAACAAATGTAATTTTTTCTCCAGCTTCCTCGTTTGCTCTTTGATCTCTTAAGAAGTCAGAATGGTTCTAGGCAGTGATGTTCTGTAGTTAAGTTGATGCTTCCCGATAAGCAGCCTTGATCCATTTTTTTCTTTTCCGTCGTCCTGGAGGCAGAAGAAATATGTACATATGTAATATTGACGTTGCTGTTTTCTTTCTGGATAAATTACAGGAGACGTACGTTTCATTGTGGGACATATATTATACAGAAACTGGGATTGACTTCGAGATCAGGATAAATCTCTGAAAATTTTAACTCAACAAACTATTCCCTTGACTATAAGTAATAACAACAGTAACCACAACTCACCTTATACATTTATTTGGTCTTATTTTTGATTCAAGTTAGTCCTTTCATAATGACCCATGTAATTCAAAATATTGATTGTTTTGTGTTTTTTTTTCAAAAACTATTTTACAACAATTTGTTTTTGACAAACTTGTACATACAGAATGACAGTCTTACTTAATTCAGATGCAAACTTTAAGTTTATAAAGTTGTTGGCTCCCCACATTCACTCATCATCAACTAGTAATTTCAAGTAAAAAGTTTTACCTTAACCCTTCCACCGGCCGTTCAGCTGTTCCGTTGAAATATCAAAAAAACTTTTAAGATATAAGGAATAAACTTCCCAGTCTGACCTCACCATTTTCAACGACTGAACTCACCCGAGGTCATCATTAACAGAGTTTCTTCCTTCAACCCATAAATGACACTAGACCAGTGGGGCCCACTGATTTGAATTCTCTTGAACTTTTCCATTCAAATGAGAACCAGTAACTACTAGCAAATACGAGTAACTGCCAACTGGGATAAAATAATAAAACAGAACTTACACCAGTAAAGGAAATGGAAAACTTAGACGATGTACATTTGACAATTAAGTTTCGTTTTAGGTATCAATTTAAAATTATAATTGCAAAAATTAGTTCCCAGACAGTAGATATAAGTTTATGCAAGGATGCCGCAAATGTTTCTGTGTATCTTTGACCTCATTGCCCATCGTTAGGCGCCCAACTTGTTGTCCTTTTAAGCTTGAAGAGAATTTTCCCAGAGATCCTTGAAAACTCATGTCATTCTTCTGGTGATGGCGGTTTGCCTCAATTGGATGGATGGTTGGTTTGAAATTCATTGTAGATGAATACTGATTAATTAATTGGAAAACTTGCACTAACATACATAGCTCAATATTTTATTCCATTTATTGTCTTTTCTGTAAGTTTGTCAGAAACACAGATTGTGGAAAATACTCGTAGCTACTCTGACGGATACAACTTCTTTCTAAGACGAATGAGCCTGCCATTCATTGGCTGTTGGAGCAGTGCATCTTCAAGATAGAAGCAGTCGAAGTTGACTGGAAAACAATTGTTGACTAAATGAACTTTGCATTTGAAATACTCGTAGTTCCGGATAAAAACGGACGAAAGTAAATAGAAAAATGAGTAAAAATTACATAGATCTAGAGAGTTTTTTGAATAGTACTGCACATGTGTCAAAGTGGATTTGGCCCGGATGCTCCCCTTTTTACAATGTTTGAAAATACGATAGATGATAAAGTTATCTAATAGGGGTTTACATGTGTACAATGCACAATTGTAAGCTAGACAGTTCCGTATTCCCTAATTAGTTGGCCATTAATCACATGTTATACACACATAGTTAAAAGGTGAACTGCAAGTTCGAAGAATACTAATTAACTGTAATTCGCCTACTACAACGAGTGTACTGGTATAAGCTGACAGAATTCATTTTGCCACATCGGAAAAGTTAACCAATTCCTATGTGTGCTGAGGTAAAACTTCATTTTAATTAATTTCATTGACATGTTACGAATACTCCCTGCATCCTGAAATGCCATCGCCCTCTACATGAAGTTCGAAGTACAAACATAACTGCTGAGGGAATTTGTGAATAGAAAAAGAAAACTTTTAATTAGACGGAGTTAAATTAAAAGCGGGTACATCTATCACAGAAAAAATTAACACAGCGATGATTACCCTTCAATTTATGTTAAATGCCGACATGGTTAAATACCTAATATACACCAGCGACTTTCCATTTTTTTAACTTAAGAGCGGAGATATATGTATGTCTACATTTAGGAGAAGGATTTTTAATTTACTTTTCTTTTGACCTATATATTTCATAGCAAAGTTTAAGGAGCTTCGACATGGAAATTGAAAAAAATATCTAGCTATAAAAGGACCCAATGTTGTCGTTAAAAATAGGTTTGTAGACATCGTTCATGAGAAACTTTGACCGGGATGTTAAACCTTGAATTAGATATTATTCGATGAGTCCTCCAGAGGTCATTGAGAACCCTACAAGTAACATTGCTTAAACATGGAAAGAAGAACCGAACATCTTCTGCAGCATTGCCAGAAAATATGCCACACCACACTTATAGTTCGAAGAAATATCACTGAAACACAACAACACAACAATAAGTACTAGTGTTAGGGATCATGAAAGTTGTCTGTTTTCGAGAGTTGAGTTTCATAATGATAAATATAAGTAAGGCAAGTACCTTTTAATTCCACGAGTCAAACTCTTCTGTCTACTGTCTACAGATCACACATTCTGTTTTAGGTGATGTTTTATGTAGTGTCGTGGTATCAACATGTACTATCATAGGCCCGTGAATTTTTTATCCTTTTTCTACAACAACACAAATAAATAAACTAAAGTGTCTTGAATTTATATTAAAGTTAAGGTTGAACGCAATTAGTCTAGAATGAAATGTGTGGGCTGCAATAAATACTTTCATTGCACTTGTGTACATTTTCAACCCGCTGATGCTGACTTTTTGGAAAAATAATAACTAATAAGCAATTTCGGTGTAAGAACTGCTCCGTACACGTAGGGGCTCCCTTCGGTCTCCCCCACTGACAATTTAAGCGAAACAACAACGAGAGCATTTACCTCAACAAAGAATTGATGACAATAACTCCCCTTTTTCATCAGCTTCATCAACAGCAAAAACACCAAAAACAATGCCAACAAAATTATCGAGATCAACTGCAAATTCAACAAATTGCTAACAATCAAACGATAACGTTAGAGACAGTGTATAATGAGAAAGTTGCACTTAGATCTGAAAATCTCTTGAATAAGCTCCTTAGAAGAGGAAAACCTTGCAAGCCGTGAATGAACTTCAAAAAGCTGTAAGTTGTTGAAATAGTGGTGTTCCAAATGCACTTAATTGTGATTAGCAAGCCTTTGCAAATGTGTATGCGCAGAAACGTCTGAGGCTGATATTGATAATTGCTATGTCAAAAATGTAAAAAAGTCAATGCACAACAAACTAACCTTACCTCGAAAATTGTTGGTTGTGATAAAAGCAGTAACATTTATATTAACGAATTTTTAAGTGGTGTAACAAAGTGTCTATTGAAAGTAGCATAAAAGGTTAAAAAAGAGAAAATGTATAGTATGTATGTTTGGATTAAGGACGAGAGTTCTTATGCGCAAAGGGGATAACGGTAGATTTATTATTATTAATTTGGTTGCGGATCTTCTAACACTTAATTAATACGCAAGATCTAGAAGTAAATTATTATTTGAGTATTCCCTCTCTCAATTACTAGGTGTTCCTCTTTTATTCTGCCTGACATAAATAACCTTCCTAGCTTCTTTTCTGATGATGTCCAAAATTATTGCTCCACGATTTTGATAAGTTAATTGGATGAGTATTTGGACTTGAGTCCCCTAGTGCAGAAGTTCTTCAGTGATAAGATTTGTATCCTTATGCCTAAGATCTAATAATCATTTTTGTTTTTCTTTATTTACTAAATATGAAGATACTTATAATTCTTTTAATTTGTATGTCTATATTATGAAAAACTTTTCAACACCATTCCTAAATCACCTGCTACAACTCAAGCGGAACAAGGAATACAACGAACGGATGGTACAAGTTTTTTGAATCATGAAACTACAATAGAAACGAAGACTTTAACAATAAGAAACATTTAAATTTTCATTTGAGACCATATACAATATTTTCTAGAAAACAAACTTGACAAAGAAACTCCATAATGAATCCTTGCGGTTGGTGGTTCCACAGAGCATTTGTTGTATTTGAATCATCGTCTCATTGTCTTCATTAACTTGTTGAAGGTACGAGTATGTCTAATCTGAATGGGAGTACCTGAAATTTAGCAAATGCAGCAAATTACCAAAGTTTTCACATTTTGCCACACTTATTAAAATCCCGTTTTCATTTCAAGCTGGTGGAGTTTTTGAAATTATTTTTGTATTCTGCGATGTCTGTCTGGTTGCTGACAATAAAACGACACCAGACTACGAAGATTTCGAAATGGATTTAGGGTTGCCATATATATGTAAGTATTTGCGACATATTATAATACTTAAATTTTGAGTATATCTGCTTTACAGATTAAACAAATTAAAAGTGGCAACTCTCAAAAAGTTTTTTTTTTATTTTCTTACGATTATTCCTAGAAATAAATAAAACTGAAGGTACACCTATTTGTGGTTGATGGTAGTACCTTGCTGTCTGCTAGGTAGATCCTGTTAAAAAGACCCAAAAAGGTAATCCAGTCTATCGGAGATGATAAAAAATGTCATTTTCTTTAGAAAACTTTCTCAAATAAACGTTAAGTGAATTCAGTGGGCTTTCTGAGTGAATTCCCTGCGATTAATCTTACTCTGAGATAGACTATCTAAGTGGTTGTATAAAAATTTGGAGTACTGTAGGACGGTTGATTAATTATGCGGAGGCGGAAATTGAGCCGCCACGTTTTTCGGGGCAGACTTTTTACATGTTTAAATTTGAAAAAAAAGAAATAAAAAAACGATGCCAAAGAAGGTATGTGGGACGAAATGTGTTGAAGGAACTACTTAACTCCTGAAAATAAGAGAGGAAAGTGATTGTTTCGAATGAATAAGCACGTGATTCCCGATTAGACTCCGTTATAATGTTGATACTTTTTTTTTGGTTGTAAATCTAATGCAAAGTTACGGATACAAAGTAGCTCCTTGAACGTGGACACGAGTGGGAAATAAAATCGATGACAATATTTGCCCTTGTCTTACATCTTAGCAAAATGTGAAGAGCTCCCAGTATACTGCTCAATCCAGTGGTAATTTTGGAAAATACATAGTCAGAGTGTAGAAGAAAAAAGTTTTTCTGAAAATTGGGCTTTGTGGACTTTTTTGAATTTTTCGGGGTGGTTAATTGTTTTTGTTTTTTTGTTTATTCCATTAGATTAGTAGTACAAGTTACAAGTAGTACAACCAGCATGTAAGAACCAGACTTAATCATGCTATTTTCAAAATAAACCCTTTTGGCGATATTCTCGGATGCCCTTACATTTTTTGGAAGATTATTTCAATTCATTCTTGCAGTTGGACCCTTACGTTCGCAAATGTGGGAAAACAAAGAGTAGGTGCAATGGCCACAATTTCACGGTGGATATTTTGCTGTAGGGTCTGGACGGTTCGAAGATTTTTATTGTACTTAGGATATGTTCCCAAATTGTATGGTCCAGCGAGCGAGAAGCCAGGGAAATGTTTTTAAACGAAAAATTTCCAACATTATTCTTGCGTAGGTTTCTTCCAAAAGACAGTCACGTTCGTGAAGACCCTGCATGTATTTTATTTTGTATGGGTGGAACTTTCTTTTTCGATGCGAATTTTTATAGTACACTGTTGATTTTTATAGTACATTTGAATAGAAGCTGCAATTTTTCTTATCAATTTACGCTGATTCCGCGTAATCTTATCTTGACTTGAGTCAAATGTTTTGACGTTACTCCTGACGTTGGTGGTCCCAAGGAGTTCTGCTGCCCATTATTCCTTTTTGTTTGGATTTTTGCACTTATAACTAGTTTACTATGACTCAGTGCTCTGCCTATCATTTTATCGTTGAATAGTTCAGTAAGTTCAAAAAGAGCAATATAACTGAACCAGTGATTCACTATTCTTCCAATATTTCTCGACTGTTATCACTATGTGCTATTTTTAAAATCAAAATATACGCGTCAAACAATACGTCCATCGTTAACGTCACCCGCAATTTTGTGAGTGGTAAAGAATTTAACATAACAATGTTTCACTAAAATAAAGGGTGTTTTTGAAATATTTTCAACTTAAAAAAAAAAAAACAAAATACTATTAATAATGATACGAATTGATTTTTGAACATGACTTTCTCGGCTGCTTTTGATAAAACTCATCCTGCGAATAACGTATTGAATATTGGCTTTCAGGGGCTGGATAGTTTCCTGTTGATAACAGACGTCAACGACTTTCAACAGACAAGACACACAAGAATTAATTGAGTGGCGTCAAATCTCACGATTTCGGTGGTCAATTCACTGGCCTTTTTGGCAATAAAATGGTGTTTGACACGTAGCGTCTAATAAAAGGTGGGCCATAATGTATGACCGTAAGCGACAGCGATTTCATCAGTTCAATTTCAGTTTTAAAGCATTTTATTTCCTTAATAATTAACTCTTACATACTAACAAAAAATGCTTAAATGCTAGCTTAAAATTACATAACAATCTTATACTAACCTACTGGCCCCACACAGGCACTCTAAGCTACTCTGAATACTTATATCTATGTCTTTCGACTTTATGTACATTTTCTTTACTAATATTTATTTACTATACTTAAAGCTAAGAAAAAAAATTGCTAACAAAAACTTAGCATATGGACATAATTTTTTATTTTTTATAAAAACTTAATATTTTTATTTTTTATAAACCTTAGCCTACCTAACCTACATGCACAATACACACATACACACATATAGACATAATACACAATTATATACATATATTAGTATATACATATATCTCTTAGATGCTAACCTAAACCTATGTAAGCTGGCCATCGCTATTTACAGAGAAAACAGATTGGTCAGCTCTGTCTCATTAGTGAGGCTGGTCCGTTATTGACGGAAACGAAGTAGAAACATCTTCTCCATCATTCAACCACCAGAAATGCTGGTGCTGCCGAACGACATCGCTCTTATCGCGATTCCCCACCGCCCTACTGAACCTGAGGCGATCCACACTGCCGTGTGCGACGTCTCTGTTGTAGTTGAGTCGCCTGTTCCCAGCTGCCCGAGCGACATGGAAGATTAACGGCACCGCTGATTTATCCTGGATCAACCCTATATGATCTATGTAGAGGAATGCTTCCGGTGGAACGAAGCCGTCATAGCACACACTCTCGTGGTAAAGGTAATTGGGGTAGTAAGCCCCAGATATCAGGTTATTCGTCGAGGTCATTGCTCTTGCAATGTGCCTTCGAGTTAGCTTAATTACGAAGTTGTCCACTCGTATTAGGTTCGCCCTGTTGTAAAGGACCTCATTAGGATACAATTTCTTGTACTCCGACTCTAGTGTTCTGTACAAGCGAAGACAAGGCCTAAGACAAGCCCTCTCAAACACCCGAATATTTTCCATTAAGCTTGCTCTTACATTGAACCACACGGGACAGACAAATACGAGCATTGGCCTGATAAGTGCCATGTAGCAGATTACCTTTACCCTCGCATCGAGTTGGCTGCTATAAAACAGTCTCTTTTTAAGGGCAAAAGCACCTTTAGCTCTGGCCAGAGCAGCATCTACATTTTTGCCAAAATATAGAAACTGATCTAGCCAGATTCCAAGGTATCTGACTACATTTCGACAGGCAAGAGGCTGTCCGTGTTGTCCAATAATCGAGAACTTTCTCCAATTTTTTCTGGTATCCCTTGAGGCTATAGACAACGGCGTCCTAAAGAGAATGGTTTCCGACTTCTGAAAGTTGATTTTCAACTTCCAGGCATCGCAAAATCGTCTTATCTTCTCGAAGTCACGCTGCAAGAGAGTATTAATGACCTCGATTTTTGGACCTGTTCTGTACGCTATCAAATCGTCTGCGTACGCAATAGTATGGTGAAGTGAACCTATTAAGTCGCTTGTATAAATGTTGAAAACGATCGGCGAATTGACCGCGCCTTGCTGAAGACCATTTTTAATTTGAAATATTCCAACAGAAGTCACGTCACCATTTTTCACGATGAACTGTCTGTTGGTTAGCATATTATAAAGAATGTACAAGAGTGGTTTACTGATCCCCAACCGAGTCAGCTTATAGAAAAGACCCTCTAACCATACGGTGTCGAAGGCCTTCTCCAAGTCAACAAGGCAGGCACCAGTGCATTGTTTTTTGACTTTATTCCATTGGATATTGGACACCAGTTTAGACGCGGCATGTGAGATATCATATCCCGCCTTAAAACAGAATTGATTATCCGGAACTATATGTTTGTCCTCAACCCACCTAGACAGAGCTCTATTGATTACCTTTTCAAAAACCTTGCTGATATTCGGAAGGAGACTTATCGACCGGAGATTGTTATAAGAGTTTCAAGCAATGAAAAAAATACTGGGAATTATATCTCGAATCACTCTGAGTGAAGAAAAACTCTCCGTCCTATTCGGACTCCCACCCCTGGAGAGCAAACATAGAAACCAAACACACCTGAGTTTCAAACCACTACAAAAACAATTTTCCTTTCTCCTCCTTCTAACTTTCCGCCCGCGCCCTGGCAACAGTAAAAGGGTATCAACCCCTTAGGCGCGCGTAAATTATAAAAAAAAAAAAAAAAAAAGATTCGCCGGATTGGATATATCCTTTCCCTTTTTGGGGATAGGATGAACCACCGCCGTTTTCCAATGCGCTGGATAATGTGCATTATTCATCGCATTATTAAACAGGGTGGTGTAAATGTCCACCGCTTTTAGAGGAAGATGTCGAAGCACGATGTTCGGAATACCATCGGTCCCCACTGATTTCTTAGTCCTGATTGTGTCGAAGATCTCATGGAGTTCTTCCTTCGAAATGAACGGGGTAGGTCACCCTCTCTGGCAATGACATTATTGGCCATATTTTCGTCGCTGAACCGGGTGAAACCAGAGCCCTCGGATCGCCAGTTCCCTATTTCATTTCGAATGCAGAAGTCGTGCAACAAGACGCGATTGTCCAGGTCGTAATTAGGGCCAATGGTATCAGTGGCCTTGTATACTTCCTGGAAAGTCGCCCCTATAGCCTCAACCTTCTCCTGTGGATCCTCGATAACAAAGAGGTCGTCATCATCAGCGGCCTCATTTGGATCAATACCTGCTATTGTCAGTAACCGTTCGTTGTCTGTCTCCGGGCTATTTTAAGACACTGAAGGTCGTTTTGATTTTTTCTCCGAAATAGTTTATTTATTTGCGGAAACATATTCGGGTTGCTGGTGTTTACAGCCCGAACCTTGTTGTTCCAATACAAACTTACAGAAATTCTGTAGTTTGAATATTTTTAATCGACGACTTCAGTGTCCTAATCTCCGGGTCTTGTCGGTTAGTTAACTGTCTGCACAAGTTCTTGAGTCTTGTCAGAAGTCTACTCTGTCGGTGCAGTGCGTCAATAGTAGGATTGCGGAACAGGTCTTCGTTAGTCGTTCGTCGATACCGCTGTATTGTAGTGTCCATAGTTTGTTTAATTGTCTCGTCCATTTGTTTTAGGTAATTGTCGATCTCCTCGTTTGACAAATTCCTATTGGACGGTGGGTGGAGCGTGTTCGAAGAGAGCGCTCTTGTCGAGGTTGCGGAGAAGCGTGTCCATCGAGTCTTACTGTAGTTGTAAGAATATCTTTGGACAATCTCCTCCAATTCTGTACTCTGTAATTCGGTGCTAAAACCGCAATGGTCGCTGTCATACACGAATGTGCGCAGACAGTTTAGCGTTTGTAAGTTCATACCTGTCAGTCGTATACTTTCGTCGTGCAGCAGTAGATCCAAATAAGACTTGCCTCTGGGAAACGACGGGTTATCCGTCGCTTTAAGACCGAGTCTGTACATGATATCGTGCTGACCCCACCAATCGAGTAGTAGGTTCCCTCTAGTATTTGGCAAATTATTTCCCCAATCTCTGTGTTTAGTGTTGAAATCCCCGCCGATTATAAAATAATTCTCCCTTGATTCCAGCCTCAGAAGTTGAAAAAGTGTATCGAGCTCTGTAATGAATAAAGTGGATTGTGAAGCCTCAGGTGCATAAACAGAGGTCAGGTATAGCCGCTTTCCACTGCGGAGCGGTATGTAAATGACGACTGCCTCCAACACCCGGAACTTGCGCAACACTCCCTTGTAAACTCTGTGAAATTTTATACCTTCTTTAATGAAGATCGCGACACCGCCTCCACGTTTGGATCTGGGCCGATTTCTTCTTCTAGCAGTATAATTATTGTACTCCAGTTTGTGCTTATCGGTTAGCTTGGTTTCGCTAGCGAAAAGCACATCCGGAGTTTGGCCTTGTAGCAATTTAAACATCGCGGGTCTTCTTTCAATCCTAGTCAGTGAAATAACATTCACCGCAAGGACCTTCAAGGTTTGCTCCACAATGTGCGTACCCAATACGACCTGTGTTGCGTTAGGCCCGGCAGCAGCGAGTAGATCTGGTCCACCCGCTTGGCCTGTTCTTGCAACTGCTTTTGCAGCTGAGCCATCTGCCCTTGAATTGGGAGCAAGATGGCCAGCATGTTAGGTGCATCTTCCGTTGTTCTCGGCATTGGCGCCGGAGAAGCAACAGTCGCTTGCTGTACCGTAGCCCCCCTACCTGACGTCACTTGGGCCTAGGAAATTAGGCTGGTGTTTGAAACTTAACAGGTGAGCGTTTGACCTCCACTTTCTGCTACCGTGCCAGTTTTGTTTTTTTTAATGTCAGTGAACTTAGGACAACCCCGATAGATTGCGGTGTGTCCCACGTTCCCACATAATACGTACGAGAGCTGCGTCCTATCGGATGCTCCGTCTCTCCCTAGAGCACACTCCTCGGAACTGTGGTTCTTGGCGCACTTCACGCATCGAGGCTGCATTTGGCAGGTCAACGCGGCGTGCCCTAACCTCTGGCAGCGGACGCATTGTACAGCGCCTTCGCTCCTTTTTAATTTTTCCCAGTCAACCAACTGGTAGTCTTAGACTATCCAGATGGATTTCGGGACTTAGCTGTACCAGGAAGAATGGCAGACTCCGTTTCTCCCGCCTAGCTCTCGCTGTGGTAAATGGCTTTACCCCCACAAACTTGAGTCCTTCGCACTCCTTCTCTTTGAGCAGTGCCAGGATCTCCTCAACATCAGAAGACGGTTCCAACCCCTTCAGCAGCATAGATTGCCGCTTTTCACACTTCGGTGTGTATGAGTAGTGCTCCGTCGTCGTTTCTTTTAATAGCTCTTTCACTTTCGTGTAGCCCTCTACTATATTACAGTGCATGGTATAATGATCGTTCCCCGATCGCTTAATATCAAAATTATTACCAATGACCAACTTACACAGGTCCTTGGTTGAATTTACCTCTAATTTATAGGTATTGATAGGAGACACCTTCTCCTTCTTCTGCTTCTTCTGCTGCTGCTATTGTTGTTGTTGTTACTGCTGTTGCTGTTGTTGTTGCTGCTGCTGCTGATGTTGTGGATGTTGCTGCTGCTGTTTTTTCAGTTGCTGTGGTTTCAGCTGTTGTTTGTTTTGCAATTGTTGCTGTTTCTGTTCCTGCTGTTTTTTCTGCTGCTGCTGGTTTTGTTGTTGCTGCAGTTGTTGCTTCTGCTCTTGTTGATTTTGTTGTTGGGAGCTCTCTACTTTTGATTGCTCCCTCTACCTGCGCGCAATTTGTTTTTGTTTAATTGCAAACACTTTTTCTTCCAGCTTTAGTATGCTGCTGGTAATGTTGTTTATTTCTTAATCTTCATCTTCCGACTCAAATGCCGCAAGAGAGGCAAAGTTGGTATTGCCCCCCTCATCAGCTCTCAAAGCGGCACTTATTTTTTTATTCTTTAAATTAGGAGGGCGTTTCAACCTCTTCCTCCTTTTAATGGCTTTCGCCACGGCACCGGCAACAGTATTGTTTGCTCCCGTTATGGGAAAAGCGGAACTATCTCCACCATCCATCACGTGATTTTATTGGTTTTGTTTTGTAATAATGCTAATTCTCTTTGTGACAGCAGCACTAATGACCCTTTACAAAGACAGTTTTTTCTTCGATTTATTGCTACCATTTAAAATACATTCTTACATTCAAATGCTTAAGTCATCTACGAAGGGCGTTCAACATATTCTCGGTATCGGGGTGAAGCTGTGGTTGTATATATAAACTGACTTATTTATCAAGTAATACTATTATTTTAGTGCATTCATGTAAAATTTCATATAAATGTGATTATTAATTCGCGTTTTATCTCTAGTTAAACAGAATCATAATGGCAACTGAGACGATGATGGTGAAAATTGAGCATCGCGCTGTAATTAAATTTCTCACTAAGCAAGGAAAAAGTCAAAAAACTATTCATGAAGAGATGGTGGCTGTTTACCAGGGTTCCGCACCTTCATTATCAACTGTGCAAAAGTGGTCAAGTGAGTTCAAGAGAGGCAGAGAGAGCATTGAAGACGACCCCCGCTCCGGCGCCCCGGCTACTGCTTGTACGGGAGAAAGCATCAAAGAAGTCGAAAAACTTGTTCTTGAGGATGCCCGAATAAAGGTGCAAATGATGGCAGAGATCACCAAGCTTTCAATTGGTACCATTCACACCATTCTTCATGACCATCTTAACCTCTCAAAGGTCAGTGCAAGGTGGGTGCCACGAATGCTCATAGCGCCTCAGAAAAAAGTGAGAATCGCATGCTGTAGAGAGCTTTTGGAGATGTGTAGTGAGAATGCGGACGGTGTTATGGATCGAATTGTTACTGGGGACGAAACATGGGTCCACCACTATGACCCTGAAAGCAAACAAGAGTCCATGCAGTGGCATAAAACAGGAAAAGACCCCCCGAAGAAGTTCAAAGTCACTCCGTCTGGCGGGAAGCTCATGGCCACAGTTTTTTGGGACTCAAAGGGAATCTTGCTCATTGAGTACAAAACAAAAGGTGAAACCATCAACGCCACATCCTACGCTTCCACTTTGCATAATTTGCGGGAGGAAATTAAAAAGAAAAGACGGGGTAAACTCGCAGCGGGTGTGTTGCTTCTTCATGACAACGCTCCTGTTCACACGGCGCGAGTTTCCAAGGCTGCCGCGCGAGATTGTGGTTTCGAAGAAATCCAACACCCACCCTATAGTCCAGACCTTGCCCCTAGTGATTATTTCCTGTTTCCGGATTTGAAAAAATGTCTTCGTGGAAAAAGATTTTCGGATGATGAAGAACTCAAGTCGGCAATAAATGGGTATTTTGCAGAGAAAGAGGAAATTTATTTTTTTTAGGGTTTAAAAAAGCTTATCTCAAGATGTAACAAATGCATTGATGTTAGGGGAGATTATATTGAAAAATAAAAACAATTTAAATTGAATTCGCATTTTCCTTCATATCGATACCGAGAATATATTGAACGCCCCTCGTAATTCAACTTCTTGCAGCATTTTGAAAAGAATATGTTTTCTTGTTTCAGATGTCATATGTCATATTTTCAATTTAAGTATTAAAAGGGGTATTTTTCGGGAATCACTAAAAACGGCCGTTGTTATACCACTGCATAAAAAATATAAATAGTTACCGCCCAATCAGTCTTTGCAAAAGTTTTCGGGAAGCGAGTCAAATCAAGAAAACGAAGTTCTTCAGTGAATCGCAGTTTAGCTTCGAAGTGGCAAATCCATTGAAGATGCATTGTTAAAGCTGTGCGGAGAGATACGAGTATATAGCAGTCTAAATATTTCTGATATCCCTGCTACTACTGGATCATAATATATTGCTTCAAAAACTTCATATCGCTGGCTTTAGAGGCTTTATCCATGACTGGTTTACTTCTTATTTATCTAATCGGAGTCAGAGAGTAAGGATTCGAAATTGTTTGATTTCAAAGATTCTCCTTAGTATTGGAGTTCCACAAGGCGCTGTTTTGGGTCCATTTTGGGTAAAATTTGTGATGATATGCCTCTACGATACCATTCATCCAATTGCAGTAGATTCCGTTTGATCCACAATTGTTCACACGAACTTAACATACCCACTTTTGATTGCCATGCCCGCTGTGCAACCGCTTTGGAATTGAACGCGTAGACAGCTTGTAGTACTTAGGTACTACTCTTGATTACAAGCTCAGTTGGATGGAGAAAACTACGTCTCTAACGCATTATCTAAACAGTGTTATTAGGCAAATTTATCTACTCAGTCAATATTGCAGTTTGTCTATCTTAAAGCTAGTCTATAATAGGTTATTTAAATTTAAACTGTAGTATGGTATATCTTGTTGGGGTGGAACTCATTTTAATAAAATTGATCCTTTGCTAATTAAACAAACAAAAATATGCTGTTCGCATCATATGCAATGTTAACCACCAAACTCTCAGTTTCGAATTGTTCAGGAGTTTTGGATTTTATACAATTAAGGCATTTGTACTTTTTTAAGGTTTTAAAAATATTCTTTCAAAGATCTGTACATAACTCTTCAAGAGTTTATGAAAGCCGCAATCTACGTATCAACTCTAGAAATCTCGTCCATATACCGTCAATCAATAAATCACGTTTTTGTTGTTGTTGTTGGTTACTGCACCGCGTTCATTTAACAAATTACCTGAAAGTCTAAGATGTGAGCGAGTTAAATCCGTTTTTATTAACCCTTTGACGGACAGCGACGTCTAAAGACGTCATGTCATCGTTTTCCAATTTGACATGGCCAGTATAGACGGCACCTTATATTTTACTTATAACATCATGGCGGGTAATCCCGTCAGAAAACGAATGAGTATGTATACATTGTGCGTGGAAATGCCTAGTGTTTATTATAATGGTAACTGCTGTTCTTTAACAGAGCTGCAAAAATGTTCTCATAGAATATGTACCGTCGATCAAGCAAACGGCACGACGTCAATAGCCGTCTTATTTGCATGCAAATTTGTTCAGTTGAACTTCAGTTGCGACAAGTCGTTTTTTTTGTGAAGTAATATTTTTTGTGGATCGTCAGTTTAATTTTTTCAAAATCAAGGTAAGTACTGTTTTGAAGAGTAGGCAGACAAACTTTCAAAGTTATTTGCAGAGCAACACGATTCAGAAGACGAATATGACTATGATGATGCTGCAACTTCAGAAGCTTCAGATCCTTTTCAGGATGATGGGCTATTGTCTGGGGATCCCGATTTTGACCCTTTAGATGAAAACAGTAGTTTCAGTTCGTCGAACGATACAGCAGCCGAAGATGAACAGCAGATTATAGATTGAGATATACCTGAACATGATGACCAGCATTTTATTGTGGGACAGGGAGCTCAAGAAGAAGAAGCTTCAGACGATAAATGGACTTCAAAAATTCAACCTATTCCAGATTTTCAATTTGATAAAAATCAATCTGGTATAAAAATCGAACTAGCCCCGGATGTAACCCCATACGACGTTTTTCTAAAACTGTGGACTCCGGAAATTTTCCAAACATTTGTGGATTGCACAAATAAGTACGGTGATAAGTTGTGTTTAACAAAACGCCCACAAACACGATACATCCTATAAAGGAATTCAAAGCAATAAATGTAGAAGAAGGACAAATATCATTCCCTAGCATAAGGCACATGTTTACGAAAAGTCCACTATATCACCATTCAGTTTTTTTATTCTACAGTGTCTGGAAGACGTTTTGAGCGGATATTACGGTGTCTAAGCTATGAAGTATATGAAGTCAAAACGTATAAATTTACGAAAGTCCGAGAACTTTTGGGTACATTGCTAAAAAACTTTTCTCAGGCATACTATCCTGATGAGGCTTTATCCTTGGATGAATCTCTCCTGCTGTTCAAGGGTCGCTTATCTTTTCGTCAATATATAAAAGGAAAAAAAAAGGAAAATTGAAGAGAAAGACAATAAAAAGTCTAAGACACAGTTATTGGTACATCGACTTTTGACACCGTACTTAAAAATAGGTCATCATTTGTTTATGGTTAACTTCTACAATAGCCTACCTTATCCTGTCAAAAAGTTTACTAAAAGTAAAGACGCACTCAACGGGGACTCTTAGATCAAACAGTAAAGGAAATCCAGTATTGGTTACTAAATCAAAATTGAAAAAAGGGGAATATATATGGCGAAGATCAAATAATATATATGTTTCAAAATGGCGAGATAACCGAGATGTCCTTTGTATTACTACTGGATACCAGCCTGAAATGAAGCAAGTCAGAAATAGACACGGAACATCCAAACTTAAACCAGTTGAAATAGAAGCTTATAACAACAACATGACAGGTTAGTTTCATATACGACATACATACATACATTGCACATATTTTTTTACTTATTTTATTTTTTCTGACCAGGTATTGAAAAAGGTGACCAAATGACGTCTTATTACTCTCGTCCGCGAAAAACCTTACGACGGTACAAGAAATAAATTTTCACCTGTTGGATATAGCAGTATGGAATAGTATGTTTCTATTTCAAAAACATACAAACGCAAAGATCACACATATAAAACTTCAGGATCAGCTAATAGCCTCTTTATTGGGAATAGAACTGTATTAAATATTGCAAAGACCAGGAATACACCAATAGATCAACTAATGAACTCAATGACTCAAATAATGAACTCAAAAAACCACCAGCCTCAAGTACAACACTTCCAAGAAAAATTTCCTCCGGGTCCCAAGAAGGCAAGGTCATCATTTTTACGTTGTAAGCAATGCTGTAAGCAAAATATAAGACGGGAAATTTCGCATCGCTGTAAGACATGTGCACATAAACCTGCTTTATGCGCCGGACTATGTTTCGAAACATGGCACACATCGAAATATTGAATTTGACTATATCGAAGCTATAGATATCCAACAGAATTAGGTATTTTATTTTCATTATTCTTTTTGTTTTGTTCGCTATGAAATTGTTATTTCAATGTTATCTACATAATGTACATATGTATTAATTTTTTTAATACTGAAAATGCTACGAAATGAAGCATATTACATACAACATTTATAAGAAATATAGTCTTATTTTAATAAATAACATATCTAAGGCATTAATACTAATTTGAATTTTAATTTATGAGCACTTGCAGCAATAATAAGCCACAGAAAAGAACAAAGGGCATGCATTTTTGGCAATATTTTCAAGTTCTGCTTGACAGGTATTCACGTCTTTATGCTGTTAACAATAATCTAAGTCATGTAAAACATCATGACGTGAAAAGCCGTCAGACGTGTAATGCCGTCATGCACTTATGCGAAACCTTTAAGACCTTGAATACACCAAGACGTCTATGACCATCATGATGTCTATATTCGTCATGCTTTGAAACAACACGCATTAAATTCGATTCATGTAAGCCATGAATAATTAAAAATTCAATTTTATTAATAACATTTATTAATTTCGAAAATTAATTCAAATCACTGTTTACAGAAATCGTTTACCTCTAAAAATATGGGAGATAGAGAGAGTGCTTTTCTGGGAATCTTTCTTAAAAACAAATGTCCGCCAAAGGGTTAAAAAAGTTAAATGTTGGCTCTTTTCGTTAAGCTACGCTGTGATTGGTATCTTATTGAATCCTCTGGTTTGTTTCCTTTTCTTTGTTGTTTTCTTTTCTTCCAATTTTTCGATTTCTAATAACTTTGTAATTTAACTTTTATAGAATTTTATTTTCTTTTCATTTAATTTTATTTCTTATTTTATCGCATCCCCATCGATAAATTTATAAAAATGTTTTTTATTTACATTCGCCACTTGTCAATGCAACAGAATGTATCCAACTATTTCAATTAAATTCTTAAAATCTTTACTATGAAATTTGTATACCTAGCTTTAAGTTTTTATTGAAATAAAGATTATTTATATAAAAAAAAGAAACACAAATATATGTATACTACATGTTATTATTACTATTACCTTGGTAATGTTCGGTGTCATGCTAACTAATGAGCCGACAACTTGAATTATCGTTCGCATATATCTGTACCTTTAATCCATGTTATCCTGAACCATAATCCAGTTGAGCTAGGATGAAGAGAATCCATCCATGAACTCATTTTTCACTGAAATCCAAAAAATTCATTTTAAAAATATTTTACGGAGAATTTAAAACGCGTTGCGAAAAAACTACATTATTACGTAGAGATATATAAAAATAGTAAATGTAAATGGTTAAAATTGGCAACAGTTTCGTATTTTAATTCATATTAAATCAGTGGAAAACATAGTAATATTCATCTTCAAGTATTGAATGGAGTCAAAAATAATTGTATTTGAAAATAATTCGATTTCTTAATATGAAACCTGGATTGTTAATTCATTCAGTGTAAAAGCTCTTAGCTTGAGTGAGTTGTTTCTGTATTAGCAACACCAAGCAATTTCTTCAAAGCTGTAATTTAAATTACTTCAATCTTATTCCCAGCTTCCAGAGCCCATTTCTCGGGACAGTAAAGTGTAGTCGATTTAATCGTCCATTTAATCACTTTCCCAATTTTCCATATAAGAACTCCTCATAGCCTTTTCAGTTATTGCTGCAGCTGTTCTTGTTTTGGTTTTCCCAATATTTATAGCTTTATTCCAGAAACTTTCTTTAATTTGGAAATCTTATAGATAGGTTTTTTCTTTTAGCAAAATTCATAATTTTTGATTGCTCTGCATTAAATATCAAGTCCCTTGTTGCGAAATATTTGTCTAGCGCTTCCAAACAATTTTTGAGTTCCGATTCTGATTTTGTAAAGACAGAAATATGATCAGCATATGCAATTAAAATTAAATTTGTGATCTGTGAAATCTTCACTTCTGTGCATCCCTCGCTTCTTACAAATGCCACAAGATCATTTGTATATATGTTAAGTATTATAGTAGGGCACTTAACGGATCACCCTGTATAAATTATTTTTCCACTTGCTCCAATAGACCTATGTTGAGCCCATAATATTTCGTGATTTACACTGAATGGTTATCAAAAACTACAAAAAAATCGTTTTTCGTTTTCGCAAGAGATTATCAGCACATAATCGTCATTTTCTGAAGCCCATTTGAAAGTCAAGGATTAATTGGGGCTCTACCGTACACTCTTGAAATCACTTTGATAAGATTTATGTGTAGTTTAAGAAATCGATTGCAATCTTATCAGTACCCTCGGCTTTGTTGTTGCTTATATCTCAATCAAGAATTGCATGAATCAAGAATTTAAATACTATTTGTGGCATATTTTTGTTCTTTTCGAATTATCGTATCACGCAGAAATTATATTGACAATACTATTATCGTTCCAACTTATAGCCACAATCTCGTTATTAATGTCAAGAACATGGTCATATGTGCCTTTTTCAGCCTCCTGCATTTGCTTGGAATTTATTGGGCTTGGTATTGAGGAACGATTTTCAGGAATCGTCTGAAAAGCAAAAGTTTCAATATTTCCAGCCGAATTGGATTGACTTGCCTTTTCTGAAAATTTTACTTGAATCTCATCATAATCTGTCATGAATATTGGATTGTTTTTATCGACGCTGCTTACATATTTGTGCAATCTACGATATGTTCTATAACGTGGTTGTCAATAAATGACTCAAACAATTGCAATGGATTTTTTTTTTACAATTTGCGCATGCCCCCATGTATTTAAGTACATTTTAAGGCACACAGCGCGGACGAAGGACAATCTGTGAGGAAAGAAAAAGAGGTACCAATGAATGTTGGTTTTAAATGTTTGTAGGTTATAACGACTACCAAATATACAGCTAGTCAATGCATTCCATAAGCGAGTTGCACGGCTTAGGAACGAATCACGATATTTTAGAGTATGTCCGAAAGTAGTATTGAGGGTGTACTGATGAGCATTCATACCGGGACGGGTGTTACGGTTAAAAGTTTGGAGAGGCGGAATGCTACTGGCGATTTCTATGGAGCGCTGATGGTATATATAGTGGTAAAACAAAGTGAGATAGGTGATCAAGGGTGTTCATTGTCAGAGTGATATTAGCAACACTTATAAATTTTATCGCACGGTTTTGAATCATATCTAGCAGGCGCAGAGATATTTTAGGCACACCTGAGCAGATGTGGGCGTTGTAGTCTATGTTGGTTCCCAACACAACATAAAACATTTTAATATTTACAATTTTACATCCAAGTTTACAAAACTAAAACACCACCGAACACCACGGATAAAAAACGAAATCGAATGTTAACAAATGTCAACATCATCGTAACAGATGTTCTCCCTCCGGTACACGTACGTAAAACGAGGTCAGCAGTCATCTCACCGTCACTAAATTGATCATGGCTGACTTCAAGACAAGGAGAAAGGATGCACTTTTGAGGCGATTACTTACTACACACATGTTTAATAGGGGGAATTAATAATTGTAAATGTACAACACTTATGAAACACAATACATGTAAACATACACATACATAAAAGTAAAATTTTATTGTGACATATTAATGCGTTGTTTATATGTTCATTGCCCTTCTTATGTAAAATCATAATTCCATGTTAATTTTACAGTAGCACCCATGGGAACTAGATGAAAATTATATAGTGACTTGTCGGTTAGCGTTCAATAGAGAAATACAATAAAGAGCAAGTTTATAACGTAGATACAGTATTATTTTATATTTTTGAAGTCAGTTTATTTTGAACCAAGACAACATTGCTTGGGCAATTTATTTCTAAGTCCAACTTGACTTAGAACACTCTAATTTCGCGAAGATAAGTGGCTTATATATTGATTCCAGATTAGAAGGGGTGACATATTTCTTACATCTCTTGAGGAAACCTATACATTTCGCAGCATTTTTGACGACATCGAATATGTGGTCTTTCCAACGTAAGTTGTCATCATATCGAGAATGGAAAGTTTTTCGGTTTCAACGATGCAAGTGCCAGTCATGGACAATGGCTGGGTGTTTAAATTTGCGTTAACGACAGCACTGAACATGTTATGTAATCATTAAATTCTACTTTGTTAGTGGTTCCCCAATCACCTATAAGGTATAAAATATAACATATGTATTTGTATTCATATAATACGAATACGTACTAAATAAATGAAACGTATTCATATACATACCATATTTTTTCATATAATGATGTGATTTTCTCATTCGAAACATCACCTTGGAACATTCATATGTTAGTTATTTTTTTGTCCACTGTGTTGCATTGTAAACAAGCAGCATTACAGCAATGTTTAGGTCATTTTCGTCAATAACTTGTAACTCTATATATTTTTATAACTGATTTCGTTGCAAAACATTTGGAGTTGCACGATTGCTAAAAATACTGAATTCCTATTTCGACAGGTATTTCACGTGGAATCCGGGCGTTGCATTTTCGCAACAATCTATTTCTTCTTCGACTGTCATATTTCATATTTCACCTACTTAACATATTGTACGTTTATTTTCGCCCTCTGTTCATTTTCAGTTAATAGCATTTTTCAAAACCGGGTTTACAATTATGACTGTGGATGGCTTTGATACACCTAAAGTTAAATGAAATAACTATGCTTGGTCATAAACATACCATGAATAGAATAGAAAACCTCTACTCACATACTATCATATTTCACACTAGCTAGTAGATTCCTAACTGGAATGCTTCCATATATTCTCAAAGGTATTTCAAAATTGTGAAAACAACTATTAAGTATCCCAAATATTTTGAAGAATGGTATAAGAGGGGATTACAAAGATATTGAATGAATTTCTGTCAATTATTCAGAGTATTGATGGTATTTCTGAATGAGGATGAGGTGTACTCGTATATGTCATATTGCGAGAATAAATAAATATTTAAATACATTATTATGTTGGAATAAATTGGAAGACCTAATACGATAGCTATGTGCTTTCATGATATTATGTTATTTTTTTAATGTTAATCAAATGGAAAGGAAAATTTTAAATTCAGTATTGGACACGCTGCTACTATCTTTAACATCATGCTATGATAATTGGGAAAACTCATTGGTTAGGTTCATTGATTTTTTACAGATTAGTGATCAGAAGAAGGCTTTCTTATTGATTTTTAAATGTTGGTGACAACTTGTATGGTTATAAGAGATTCGAACATGCGACGTTATAACAGTAGCACTATATCGGACTGCAAATAAAAAATCTGGGATGATAGCACTTCATTCATTCTGGGAGTTAAACAGTATCTACGTAGAATCTCTTCTGTCGCAGCAGCTAAATATTACTACGATCCAAGAAACGATCTAGAATTACAAAATACAAAAGCTTCTTTCTAGAGAAAAATCTGTATGGGAGAAAGTAAAGATGATATCTAAAATAAGCCGTTAGGCCTTAATAGTAAAAGGCGCGCTTTTTCCAGCTACTGAAACTAAGCTAGCTGGAATCCCCGGTAATATGATCCTTAAGACGAACGTTTGGTCTTATTTGTTATTTGCTGGGGCATTATCATCGATTCGATCGATCTGGTTTTCTGGACCATATCCCACATCTTGCTACAGCTCACAGGAGTAGAGTTCGTGGTTGTATACTCGCGTCCATTCGCTCTCCTTGTATACTGTACCAAATATTTGACTCAGAGTTTTTTTTTCGAAAGTTTCATATGTGCTCTGCTGTCATGCTTATCGTCAGCTCCCGGGCAGAACTGGCGGAATCAATGTTTTGTTTAGCACGTATTTTGTCTTTTAAGTTGCGAATTTCCTAGGGCTAGCGTTCGCCGAATCTCAATTAAGCTGTCATTCGTTGAGCTGATGTTTACTCCGATGTAGGTAAACTTCTAAACCAGTTCAAAGCTATAACTCTCAACATGACGTTTTCTTCCTGGCCGCTGCGGCGATTATGTTTTCTTCATTTCGCACCACTACCTGTCTGGTTGGTGACTTAAGATGCAAAAGAGTGAACTCACGCTCAAACTTTTTCACGGTGCGAATTGCCTGCACACTGAAGCCATCACGTTGTGTAAATACACATATCGAAAATATTTTTTAATAATTTCCGCACGTTCGGCAAGCATAAAACAATGCATAATGAATTGGCAAACCTTACTGAATATTTTGACAGCTTGATGTCATTGTAACTTTGACAGCTGCTGAAACATAACAATTGGAAAAACTATCGTTGCTATTAAGTCACCCTATAGAATAGTTGTTAACGAGGAAAGCTCAATAAGTCCGTGTGTTTAAAATCTTAATCGTCTGTCAGAGGAAAGTGAAATTTTCTTCTTTTTTCTTGTTAAATTGGTGGTAAAGTTTAGTGCATATACTCGTACATACATAATAAATCGTTTGAAATGGCTCCATTAGCCGGAAATATTGAATGATTGTACATGAGAGTAATTTTAAAGGCTGTCATCGTAGACTCCGTCAATATTTTAAAGTAAATGCTATTCAAGAAAAAGTTCAAACACCATTACTCATCACTGTGGTTAGTGCCAAGTTATATGAGATTCTCATGTCTCCTACTGCTTCAGTAGCCTCTGCCTCTTCAATTTTTGTGAAGAAATACGCACATGTGAAATGTAGAAAATTCTTTGCGCATTGAAAGAAAATAAATCATCGGTAGAAGACGGTATATAGGTACGACTAAAGGATTTCAAAAATAATGCTGCTACCATAAAAAAATATAGTTAATATGAGTTTGTACCAGAAAAACTTAAAATGCTCGTTGTCCGCCAAATCTACAAAGATGGCTCAAAAAATTATATCACAAACTACAGACCAATATTAATCCGGTCCATTATGGATAAAATTCCGGAGGAAGCGATTTCTATGAGGCTATATAAGTACTCAGAGAAGCTTGAAATCTTGGCGAAAAATCACTTCGGATTTATAAAAAACAGAAGTATCAATCGGCTGATAGGAGACTTTGCAAACAAATTCAATGAAAGCCAAGAGAAAAACCAAAACAGAATTGCACTTTGAAAAACGCATTCGACACATAATGTCATTAAAATATATCATCAGGGTATCACTAATCTCATAATTTAATTGCTACTTAAAAAATAGGAAATATAAAATAAAAATAAAAGATTCTTTAAGCAATGAAGATTTTTCGAAATATAGAGTTCCACAAGGTTCAAATCTGGGTCCATTGATTTTTATCATTTACATGAATGAAATATTTTGAACCTTTAAAGATAGTACTATTTTTGTTTACGCAGATGATGCGGCAATGGTGTTCAGTCACAAAAATGTAGAAACGGCTGAAAAAGTTATGCAAAAGTCATTTAATGTAGTCACAGCGTGGTGTAATGATTATGGCCTCATTATAAATGCAAGAAAAGCCAAAGTCGTGCATAGACGTCCGTCCCACGTATTGTACTTAAACATAAAATAAATATTACAATGCATAGCTCAGAATGTCTACGTAAAGATAAAGAAATGTCATTTATTGTTGGAAGCTGATGATTACTGCTCAAGAACTTTAGAAAATGTCTCTACGTACAAATATCTGGGTGTAATCGTGGACTACAATTTTAAATGGAACTACCATAAGCGATACTAACAAAAAAAACTATCAACCTACCTTTGCTCCCTTCTAATTAAGCTATTGTTGTCCAGCCGACGTTCTTCGACAATGCCACTACAGCTTGCTAGAATCCAATCGCAGCTGCAAAGGCTAAATTCTATTTATAGCAGCATCTATGGAGCAGAACGACGACATGGCGATAACACACGACAGTTCCTTAAAGTTGACAAATAGCATAAGCTGGAGATATTGTCAATCTTCAAAAATGACAACACATATCTGTGTCTGGTGTGCAAAGTGTGTTAAGTCATAAATTTTGCTAAGCACCGATTTTTCTTACATGGGATGATAAAAGCTAAAACCTTGCTTGTGCAACTATTGTTTAGTCATATTTCAACCCTAACAGTATTCAGGTAGATCAAAGACAAAGTGTGAAAAATTTGACTCATATCAAATATTCAACAGTGTTTCCTGAAAAATTACCTTTTCCTAACTTACACTTTGCACACCAGACACAGATATAAACTACCAACACCAGTAGTCAATACACGAAGACGACATCAAGTCAAATTTATGGCGCCAAGATACTGGAGCGAGTATGGGCACAGTTAAAAAATTGTATTTAAATTGTAATGTCCCAAATGATAAAATATGTTAAATGTCATTTTCTTTAGATCTGAATTGTTTTTTCTAAACTTAATAACAAATGAATTGTAATTGTGAACTCAAAATAATTATAATTTTTTTAAAAAAATAATCTGCTGAAGACAAGCCCTTTAGGCTTTGCAGGTATAATACATACAATGTAAATGTAATTTTTTGGGTAAAAATATAATTTAATTTAAATCATTTCAATTCAGATGCTCAGGATAAAGAGGAGTCCCCTCTTAATTTTTTCCAGTTAGAAGATTTTAAAACAGTTTTTAAATACTACGAACATGATAAAAACTTACAGTCAATTCATAAGCCGTTACTTAGGTCATGGTAAAGTCCTGTAACGCGAGAGGAAATGTCTTATTATCTCAAAAGTATTAGTTTTTTGAGGTCCGTGGTGGATGGTTGTATATTTTATGCCAACCACATAGTTATTAATAAATGTCTTCGCGACAAAGTTTTGATCATGCTTTACGATAACCATGTTCGTGTCGTTAGTATGAAGAGATTAACCAAATCGTGGGTTTGGTGACCATTATATGATAACGATATCGAGAACAAAGTAACAGTTGTGGAGTTGGACCGAAACTTTACACCCTTTTCAAAGAGTGGGTTAAAGCGATTTTTTTTTTATTTTAGAGGGAAAATGTTTTTCATTCTAGTGGATTCCTACCGTAAATGTTGTGATATCAAAATTATGAACCCTACACTGTAAATTCTTTAATAAGCGATAATGGGCCACCGTTCAACGCTTTTGTTTTAAAAAATATTGTCAGTGTAGAGGAATTGAATTAGTGCATTCTTCTGTCTGCCACTCTTCGTGTAATGGGTTAGTAGAATGCGGTGTACAAAGAGCAGCAAAAAATTTAAAGCGTTTTTATCTGGATCGGGAAAATGTTGGCAGCCAATTCAAGTACAAATTTTTAAATATTTACAACACAGAGTAAATACTAAATTCCTATCTACCTTAAAAACGCCATTAGAATTTCAATAAAATTATTTTAAAAAAAACATTTCACAATTTGAATTTAAATCGTAATTGCAAAAACTGTTGCGAAGTAAATAGTGAAAAACAATGTAAAGCTGATGGCTTAAAAACGAATATATTTTTATTTAAGATGGGAGAAGACGGTATGTATCGGTGTAATTTTAAAAATTGTATACGATAGATGCCTGCTAAAATTGTAGAGATAATAAGTAAGCTAACTTATTAAGCAAACATAAAAGATAAAATACGTTTGGTTCACCAAAATCAAAACATTTGAAGGATAGAGTGTAAATAAATGGAAAAACTTTAGATTTTGACAAATAAAATTTTAATATACAACAAAAGTTGAATGGAGAAATTGCATTTGAAAAAGGTTTACATTTAAAAAGGTCTCAAGGAGATAGGAAAAAACCAAATCGTTTCACTTATTCTAAGTCGATTAAGTCGAAGTTAAAATACGATAGTATATTTTTTTTTGTATTGTGTGAAAGCTTGAGCAAAAAGCGGAAAGTTGTTATATATTTAAATGTATTGAAGACATTGTATCATAATGTGTAATTTACACAATTTCCAGATATTTACTTTCTTTTTATGTTAACGACATTGGATAAGAAGCTCGATCTCTTTTTGCTCTAACTTCAGACCAAGAAATTTTGGCTTTCCGTAGCTACTGAAATTTAGTAATTAATAACATTTTAAAAGTTCATAAAAGGGTTTCTAACGTTGATAAGATAAGATGCTCTATGTTGTACCGACACCCTCGGTCTATGACACGTATCCTTATAAAATTAAATTTTAGATGAATTGATATCAATACTTGTCGAACGATTTTATGAACAGTACAACGGTGTTCACCGCCTTTAAGGCTTTGACCAAATTTAAAATCCTAGATATATAGCTACCGATTAGAAAATCGGATTTACACAAAAAGCGATTTGTCTAGAAGTGATGACATAGAAAGCACTTTTCCAGCAAATCCTTCTCAGTATATGGCTAAGTAAATAACTGAGATATTGACGTCAGTTCCCAGTGAATCGTCGTTGCAGTAATCACAGCAATCAAAGAAAAAGCCAAAGGTATATTTATTAAAATGTTAAAGCAAAATAGTATATATGTAATACAATACTTTGATTGATACTCGTTTGCCTTAGTTGGAAATCATGCTTTCACTGGCGGCCTACTATAGGCCACTATAGATCTAGGAGTTTTAACCGGATTAGAATTAGGACCACAACAGTCGGTGTAAGCTTTAAGCTTGCATAGAAGTATTACTACAGAATAAGATGAAGTAGATCAAATAATCGTAATCAACATTGGTCACAAATTAGCACCCGGAGTTTGCTATTTCGGTCGTGTTACGACTTTAGGTTTGGGTTTGTTCACCGGAGTATCCAAAGTCTTGTAGCACTTCAAATGGTCATATTCAACGCACCAATGTTACGCGTAAGGTGGTACACATCGGCTGTTTTGTTTGATTTGATTTCTTTTCCCCAATAACATAAACCAGAAACGATACACAAGGCCGCTTTAGTCTTTCGATCGAGGGAATGCCAATGGGATTTGGTTTAGAAATACATAAAAACTGTAAGCGGCAGCTCTATTAGAAGCACACTTGTCCAAAAAAATAAAACATCTATTGATTGCATTCTATTGATTTCCGGCCAGAAGTTTTTGTTATTATTATCTTAAATAAAACAATTTCATACAACCTGTTACTATGCTAATAAAGCTTCATATGCACAGAGACATATTTTGTTTACACAAGGCAAAATAATCCATAGCCCACCCGCTATCTAGAAACTAGGTTAGCAAAAGAAATGTTTTAAGCCAGATCCTTAAACCAACAGAAGGCAGAAAAGACTGTGAGGAATAGTTGGATTTTAGTTGTCGAAGTATCATCATGTCGAAATTAAGGCGTCTATGACAATCCGTCGATAGTTCCTTTGAGTCATTAATTACTTCTTAGTCCCCCGATGTCTTAGCAGTTTGAGCAACGTGGCAGTGAGCTCCATGAATTGGATATCTGGCAAGGATTTAGAATCTAGGATTCCAGTCAAGGCCATGAGCCTTGCATTCTTGTAAGCATTACCCATTTGTAATGGGTAACAGGACAACACAATTTCAATATATTTCCTTTGTTTTGGAAAATAAAATCCTCCTAACATTGAACTTCAAATCGTAAAGTTCATACCACTACACTTTTGCCCATAGTCTTCTTCAAACTCCATAGATACTTACATATCTACTAAATTCATCCACGTGTTATCTAATTAAGTAAAAGGTAATCAAACAATTTTTTTCCTCCTAATTTTACTCGGAGCAGAATTTTGGTCTTGTTTTTTGTTTTTTCTTATTTTGATTAACGGAAATTCTTATTTTAATTAATAATTTCTCATCAGGTAGGAGAGGAATAACGAGGCCATCGAAATGGAAGTTTTATAAGTCAGAGAGAATCGTAATAAGTTTCAGGTGACCCCGGCCACATCTACCATTATCCACTTCGGACTAACCTCCCTGTCTAGCGTATTTTCCATTGAACTGAAAAGTAATCAAAAATTTTCTAATTACATGCGCATTTTGTGATTACTTTTTGATTCGCTCATACAATTAAAAACTAATCAGTTATATCCTTCCTATTCAGGGAGAAATGTCCAAGTATTCATCATTGGGAAGCCATCTTTCTATCAATATTTATTTTTTATTCTTCATTTATTTTTCTTTGATTTATTTTAATTATCAGTCAAAAGGATACATTTAATTGGGAGCTGACGGTAACTGGAAGGATATCTCTCTCAGATTTGAAGAGGGTATTGAGAAAAATGAATATCTACGCGAGTAGTTCTTATTGAAATTTAATTTACTTCTGTTCGATTAAGGTATATATAACAAATATTTCTCGCTAGTATTTCTCTTTTGGCTAAGCTTGAAATAATTTGAACAATGATTGGAATACCAAAAGCAAACGAACGGATCAATACAGGCGCCCAAAATCGAGAAGGAAACAAAGGAAGCTGTCTTATAAAAGAACTTCAGATAAATGTCAAACCCATCAGAAAAGAATTTGGTATCCTTTTCCTAAAATTCTTTTGAGTTTATAACAGTGTAACAAATGGTAAATAAATTTCAGAAAATTACAAACACAAAGGGTGTCCCAAAATTCACGCAAGATCTAAAATAGAAAACACAGGTTTTTAATCAAAGCTTGTAAGTTTTTTATAGATTCATCAAGCATACAGTGTAGGGTTATGTATCTAATAACTTTTATGTTATTAAAATGGCCTCCACGGATTTCCATGACAGTTTTTCAGACACGTGAGTAGTCGTGGGCTTGTTGGCATAAATCTTAGACTACAAAAAACCCCAAAGAAAAAAGCCCAACCGCGTTAAATCGCAGTCAATTCTGATCTCCAAAAAAGGAAATTACACGACGAGCAAATGACTCATGCAATAATTGAATTGTTTCTTGGGCTATATGGCATGTGGCACCGTTTTCTTGAAACCACATGTCGACCACACCATATCTTGCAATTTAGATACAAAAGACGGCATTTGTAATGATAGCGAGCGCCATTGCCTGTTATTGCCTGACCAGACGCGTTTTCAAAGAAGAATGATCGAATATTTAATGTCTCCAGCCCAAAAACCGTATCAAATAGTGACACGTTGTGGATGCATTTGTTTCTCAATAGTCACTCGTGGATTTTCTGAAACCCAAATTCGACAATTTTGATGATTAGCAAAGTCATCAAGATAAAATGAGCCTCATCGCTGAAGATGATTTTGATTTTAGAATCTATTCAACGAACTCCGTTCGCTATGTGTGGTCACAAGCCTTCAGTTCTCGATGAAATTAAATCACTATTTCGATTATATTTTGTACTAAAATTGCGAACTATAGCTACCATTATTTTTAAGATATTGCCTTCCTGTAGCGATCCATTTTTAATAAATCTAGACTGTCACCTGTCGCGCTGTCTTCTTTTTTTTCGTCGGCCTTACCGAACAAATTTTGGGGCACCCTTTGTATCTCTTAAGGAAGATTGAATATATATTTAAATCCAAGTGAAAAAGTTTTGAAAGCACGTTTAGAGATATTGTGGAATCTTTCAATCTCTGCAGAAAACTTTTGGAAGGAGGCCTATTATCATGTATCATTTAGTTGTGTCCTTGTGTCATCTTTTGTGCCTTTTTCTATCCAGAAAGCATTGGGCCATGTAGTTCCATGTTCGATACACATACATACATACCTAAGTATATTAATTATCATACTTGTATTTTCTTTTTTGCTTATTTATTTTCAAGTGCTAGATCTTGTGAAGAAAGAAGTAACTTTGATTCGATTTGTGTCTAGCCTGGCGATTTTGTTTTCTGTATTATTTGGGGCCATCACACAAAGCAAGTTTAAAATCTCATCAAAGGGATAAAAGCAACTTTTCAAACTAGGAAGAGTTTTTGTTGCGATTTAAATAATGTAATCCTTTGTAGAAGTTTCATTGTTTCATATTCCAGGCACAAAAAAAAATTTACTCTTCTAGTTGTCAAAATCTTTGCTGGACTAAGCGTTGCAATGATAAACGGTGTGCGGTGGAAAATTTTCAGGCTAAAATTGAAGCAACTGAAAACCTATTTTTTTGTTTTACGAATTCATCAGTCCTCATGAGCCACATATTTATGAACGATGAAACACTAGTTTGTGCACGTGGTGTTTTTTCGACTCAGTTCAAAATTGTACGGTTATGTTATAGATCGAGCACGCAATGAAATGGTCGGTCTTGCAAAAATTCCTGCAAGAAAGAACAATGGTCAGCAGAACCCTTCCATCAACGTTAGTGCCAGAATATGTGGCTCAATTTCGAAACGAATGTACATAGAATCCGCGTAACTCGATAAGAAAAATTGTAGGCTCTAGTAGAAGTAAAATATTAAGAAAGGGTTTAAGTTCCAGCCATACAAGATGCAAATCATTCAGGATCTTAACGAATGTGAGTATTCTTCGGAAGAAACAACAGGCCTAGAGGATGCCAAAAGAAACGTTAACATTGTCAAACAAGCACAGCGTGGTGTTTGACTTCACCAAGTGGAAATTTACCTTTATATTTTTAACCAGTTACAAACAGTGACTGTTGAAGTGTATTGCCAAATGATCTATGAGCTTCTGTTGCCAAAACTTCAGCTATTTCTACGGTACAATAATTGAACTCCATTCCAGAAAAACAGTGTCATTCCGCATACCGCTGTATGTAGAGAAGTCAAGACCAATTTTTACGAGTAAATTTTCTAGCATGTATAGAGTCATTCTTTAGCCTGCTTACTAGCCGGAATTCACATTATATGACTTATTTTACTTGTGGACATATCTCAGGTTGAAGGTTTCCAATAACAAGCCTCTAACGATACCGACCACAGAGGCAAACATCCGTATTGAGGTTACGGCATTATTTATATTCGCTTTGCTCCCACATATTTGCGTCAAGAAAGCCTTGGGAGAAACGTTCGCCATTTAGACGATATTGGCTTTAAATTGTTAAAGTTTAATTTGTAACATAAATATTTTGGTATAGATTCTATTTATTGTTTTTTATTTATTTTAAACTTGAATATTTTCCGCTGGAGAAGAATCTGGATGCTAACCTGTAGGTCGGTTTGATTAACGATCAGTTGCCTTCAAAGTGGTATGTTACGTTGACACTGGCGATCTAGGATTGCGCTATCTATCAAAATTACGAGAGCATTCTTGGTGTACCGAGATCAGTGCGGCATAGATCTGTTCTATTGTCATATTGTCGGAATGCACTTCGCGGGTCTTTCCTGGGTTGGACACAAAATAAATATATGAATAATGATGGACTGAACAGGTTAAGACCTGATAAGCTCAAATCACTTTGCAAGCCCTGGACCTTAGCTCGGTAGATCTTTGTACTCGATTCTAAGTACCAATAATTTGTTCCATTTCATTTGATTATTATTATACATATTGTATGTTTGCGATCGTCTGTTTTTACTGAAATTTCAATACTCGGGCATGCTTATGATCAGTTGAGCATGCGGATGCAGCTTATAATATTCGAACCTTTTCTCTTAAATGTCTTTGGCGAATATCAGATAAGGACTCCACTCCTGCAGCCTTAATATTTCTATGACTTGGTCAAAGAGGGGTCGAAAACCATTATCTCTAAGTAGTCATAATCAGTCAGTTATAGCCCTCACCTTGCAGACCGTTTTTTGAACAGGTATAATACCTTGAAAATCTTCGACTGCAGATTTGTACAGTCGATCTCTTCTATATGCAGTGTTGTAAATGGTTTCGAAGCACACAGACACCACAAAATAGTAGTCGTCCGACTTAACGTTGGCCGCTCGGCTCATGAGTCTGTATATAAAACATTAAAAGTGTATTTTCTGTCTATCAAAGCGTAACTTAAATAGCTTATGCTCGATGGTGTCTTTGAGTATATCGAGACATTAAAATTCGAATTCAGTCTCATTCCTTCGTAGGAGGATTGGTTATGCGGACTGAATTTTCCAACTGTTGTATTTGGAATGCGCTCCTTAACCAGGTTTGCGTTGAAGTCATCTTTCCTGCTTATTCATTGGAGTATGGTCGTAATGGTTAGCCATTTATTTGTCTGGGACAACCAGTAAATAGTTGAATTCTTCGATTTTATGGCCAAGTTCGTCACTATTTGTATAAGAATTTTATTATATGCGACTTCCATGAACGACCTTTCTGAGAGGTTGTTTCTCTGCATCCATCAATTTACTACAACAGCGATATAAGATATCAAAAATATATATGAAAAATAAGTGGGGCTTGAGCGGTAACAAGCAGAAAGTATTATAAGGTCTCGATAAACCACCTGAAACGAAGTATAAACTTCCATAAACTGGAGTCTATGTTAGGCTACTATAGCGTGTGTTGTACTTTCCAATAATGAAGACCGTTGCACCACATGTACTATATGTAAATGTTCGACAAACACGCTTAAAATGTTTAATCGATTGTCGATAGTTTCTAGGTTATCTGAATTAACATTTCTCTGATTAGGACTGAGCCAATTATGATGACTTTTGGCAGTATGGTTCTCGACATAAAGAGACTTACGAATGGCAAAGATTTCCGTGAAAACGTTAGACACCCTCAACAAGAACGTAAACTAATTCATTCAACGTGTACTTGACTTTTGGTATATAGTTGTAAAGCTCAAAGAAGCAGCTAACATATGTATATCTTAGTAAAAGAATCGTCTCAGCAAAATTCTGATGTCATAAAATTCAGTGGTCTTCGAAACAAGTATTCTCGCGACTTGTGCTGAAGAGAAAAACTTTTAAACAGGTACATAGTTGCTGTAAACAATTCCAAATCAAATGGAGTCATCACAATCGTCTCGCCTTGAGGGACATGACTCTTAAAGTCGGCAGTCGATTTCTATGACGTCAGTTAGCTTCTCAGCACACGGTAGGATATGATAACCAAGTATTAAGTGATGTACACGAGTATATTTGCTGGCCAAATAAAAGCTGTTTAGCTCCAGCAAAAACGAGATAACTCTTCAAAGGGTTTCAAAGAAAAAATTTTCATAGAATATTATCCTTCTAAAAGTATTATACTAAATTTACTACCAGATTCTTCAGAAAACAAACGACAACGCCCGCTTCGAATTTCGATGAATTTCAATTACGGATTACTGATTCAATTCGGTTTTCACAAAGCCGCACGGCCATCGATTTTTAATTTTCTGTCATTCCATTACTTTTATCTTTTAGTTCCGTTTTATTTTGGTATTTTGGTTATCCTTTAGATTCCTGTGGTTTTTTTCGTTTTTACATTTTGTTATGACAATGAAAGGGAGAGATGAAAAAAAAATATCGCTATATATGTATGTATGTATTTCGAGAAAACGAATTTTTGTATTTGGACTGTGAACAAAGAATGCTGCGAAGCAAAGTTTTATTTATTACTCTTCACCGTTATCCCTCTTATTCTTATTCTGATTAAGTTTGGCCGGGTGTTTTTATTTTTCTTATTTTTATTTTTTTGAAAAGCATCCTTTGCTATGAGATATATTCTGAATATCCTTTTTGGGGTTAGACAAATATGCGATAGTAAGTAGACTTTTTTTCTGTCAAATGTCCATGTGTTTGTTGTATCAGGAAGAATATAATCGGATTACCCTAGAGGTGCTCTAGAGAGGACTTTCGGGATTCAAACATAAATACACAAACGCATTTTTTATAAGGGGCGATTTGGGTGGACAGGAAATAGCATACCATTGACATAGTGGATTAAGCGGAAAAGGTATATCTTTGGGGATTTCATGTACTGCCAAACGACTGCGTTTGGAATGATTCTGGTTTGGTGAAGAGGGTCACAAATGAATGGTATTTAATGCGAGCACAACGTTGATACCTTTTAGCGTTTTCGCAGATTTATGTCATATTTAGCAAATGTGTTTATTTTATTTTCATTTTTTTCATTTTTCTAATGTTTCGGGGGAGAGTTGAGAGTCTTCAAATAGAATAGGGAGGATTATGTATATTTTGTGGGGAGTTATTGAAAACATCAGGTAAATATTCGTAAATATTCGTTAACTTCTTTTGATGCTAGTCGGGATGATGTTTAAACATGTTTGTGAAATTGGGTTGCCACAGGTTTTTTGGTGTTTAAAGTCGACGTGGGGATAAAAAGATTATTAGTGTATGGAGGTATTCGGAGGAAACATAATTTTCTATTTTAAGTAATTTGTGATTTGAATATCTTTCAGATATTTTTGAAAGATTTTTTTTCATAAAATGGTTTGGAATGAAATCATTAAAGATTCTCTCTGCACCTTTATTTATTCAATAATATGCACTTTGTTGTCAAACAACAGAATATAATGGTATTGCTTGATTCTATTACTCGTATGATGCCACACACACATGTCTGGCTTTAGGTATACTTTATTGCCATGCTCTTAAAGTGATGTACATAATTCTTTACCCGTCCCACACTGGGGCTGCTCCATAGAGATCAGTGCGCAAAACGTCACTTTGAAATGTTGGGTAAACAAGAAAAAACTTATACTTTTCTCAAATTATACGGTATTTGTGATAAGAAAAATGCATTTTTTTTGTTTTTATGTTTTGTACTAAGTTATTCAAGCGATCAAAGTTGACAAATTTATTGTAAAATTTGCAATTGGAAAAAAATTAAAAAAATAGTTGTTACTGTTTTTGCAATATTCTTGTTATTTATTGTTCGATTAAAAATATAAAATACGTCCGGGAAAAGTAAAGATATGTAGAATTTATTTGTTTATTTCAAAAATGGAAAAAGTATTATAATTAATTAAGGGGTTTGAAGTGCGAGTGTTTTTTTTTAGACTTTGTTTTAATTTTTGCATAATATCTTCTGTTCCGGAAAAAGTTTAACAGGTCTATTAATTGTCCATAATTAAGGCATATTCCTTAATACGAGTATAAATATGAAAACAGAAGTGCTAAACTTTTGCCGGAAATATTTTTTTTTTATAGAAAAATAGGGTTAGCGATTTTTCAAGAGAGTCGATTGTTGTTTTTTGATGTATTGATCTCAGAAGCAATAACTGTTCGATTTTTCTTTAAGTTAGCATTGTTTATAGAAAGATTAGGTTGTTCAGCTTATTTCACAACATAATTTCTGTCAACTTCATGCACTGGTGGGTATCTTAATAACGGCTTTTGTTGATACAATTTTGATCAACAGCATTGATAACTACTTGTTATTTTTCTTATATTCGTTGAATATGATTGTTGTTTTTTTTTTTTTTCTAGTAATGTAAGAGAACTTACGCAGCAAAACAAAGCAAAGCAAAAAAGAAACAAAGTAAAGAGTAAAAATACTTATATCTTACTCAGTTAAAATATCTATAATAGTTTTATACAGGATTTTTTGAAAACGTCACCATCACTAGAATTGATGGACTTTTAATTAAAAAATTTCATATAATTTTGCAATGCTTTTCAAGTGGTTTCAAGCTCAATAACGAAAAATGCAAGAGCTATTGTGGTGATACCGCCCGATATTTAATTACACTATATGAGTACAACAGTGCGCAAAATTTCGTGGCCATTTAATTGCTTCTACTTGCCTCTTAACGATTGAGCAGTTAAGTGAAGAAGCTTTAGAATCACGAAACAAAGATTTTAAAATTTTCAGTGAGCAATTCAGCCGAAAAACATCAATAGACAATTTAACAGTCAAAACCTTTTTGTTAATAAAAAAGATTTTCATTCTGATGCTATTAATATGTTTGATGTGGAGAATATTTCCTTCAAAATGAATGAACAAATTTTTATTAAATATTAAATGTATCATGAAATGTAAATTATGAGATTCATTAGAAAATATTGTTAATATAAATTTTTGGTTCAAAAATTAAAAATAATACTAATTCTTTGTATATTTATTATTAACAACACATTTGTCTTCGAAAAAACTACATTAACCTTGATAATAAACACAAAAAAAAACAAAGATTGTTTTCGCTATAAACACGGAAGTGTATATTTAAACAACCCCCAAATTTGTTTTTTGTTAATAGAAATGAAATTTCAACTCATACGAGACTTTAAAACACAAAAAGTCACTTTAGGTTTTTCAAAATAATTTATCGCACAAAACTACTATTTTTCCCCAATTGTGCGTTGCCTTGCGTATTGACTACCTATCACAGAAAAAATCATAAAGTGATATATTTAGTAGCGTCCATAAAATTTTCCAAATATTCGAAGGAAAACATTCTGACAACTATAAGAACTATTGCTTGACAATAATTCCTCCACGAAGCATAAACCAGTTTCAGCTGGTCCACAAGACCATGGTTTACAACAGCAGTTTCACTGTTTTGTTTGGCCTCTCCGTTGGTGGCATCATCGATGCCGATTTGACGCCACTCGATTATTTTTGGGGCTATGTAAAGGGAGCAACTAACATCTAGTCAATATTCAGCAAGTCTTTGGTAAGATATGGCCCTAAATGCACGAAAGAGTGTCCAATATTGGATCGATGGGATGGACTTCGTTAAAACCAGCCGAGGATATCATTTTCCCAAAATAATATTTAAAACTTTATGCCATGAATTATTGTTCATATTGAATAAAAATATTTGGTTCAAACTTAGTTCCTGTAGTTATTGCATGGGGAAAAGAAATTGATGTAAAAGCTATGCTTTTCAACTGTAAAACTGCCAAAGATTTTCTTCCTTCACACTTGGACGTTAGAATAATTTTAAACAATTCGAAAATTATTTTTAGTGATGCTTTTTGAACTTGTTGAATCGTCGGGGTTTTTTTTTTTTTTTTTTTCTTGGTTGCGCTAATGGATGTGGTAATCTTCATAGATGCGGTAGCCCGTGCCACCAACATGCACGATTCGCAACACCCGAATGTTCGATGCCAGGAGTGCGCCTACGTACTAATCCACACCACTACGTCCTTCAACCACTCTCCCCGCGGGACTGCCGTTAGGTATTACTTCGCAGGGCTGGTTAGCAGATCATGCTATTCTTCTTGTATTTGCTTCTTCAGCTCTTCTAATTTTTTCAATTCTTCTTAGCTCATTTTGCACAATTGTCACAAATGTGCCGATTTCCATCCAATTTTCCTCCGACTGCAACATTTGGTCTATGAGTAGTATTGGACTGGGCAGATTAATTCTCCACTGCGAAAAACGTCGGCAATGAAATATGGCGTGCTCCGTATCTTCCTCCTCGTTTGAGCATTCTGGGCACAAAGGGGAGCTATCGTGTCCGAATCGGTGCAAGTATTTACGATAGCCGCCGTGACCAGATAGGAACTGCGTAAGGTGGTAGTTGTTATCCCCATGTGCTCGTTTTGTCCAGGTCTCGATGTCCGGGATCAACTTGTAGGTCCATCTGCCTTTTGTACTATTATCCCACCTGGCTTGCCAGAAGGCTGCTGAGACCGCTCGCTCTTCTCCTTTTATTCTTGCAATTTCACCTGCATCTTGTCGCCCTGGGGTTCTTCTATTATAAATTCTCAATATCTCGTCCGCGAGAATGTCGATCGGAATCATTCCTGCTATCACGAAGGCTGCTTCATCTGAGATTGTTCGAAATCCACAGATCGCTCTTAATGCACTGAGCCTGTATGCGGACAACAGATTTCTCTTGTTTGCTCTTATGGCGAGTGCTCCCGCCCAGACCGGAGCAGCGTATAAGAGGACTGAGCTGACTACTCTAGATAGGAGAATCCTCCTGGCATATCCAGGTCCACCAATGTTTGGTAGTATTCTAGAGAGAGCTCCTTGCAGCAGTAAAGCCTTGTTACTGGAGTACTCTATATGTGCTTTGAACTGTAATCTGTTATCAAGTATTACTCCCAGGTATTTGATTGATTCTTTCGATCGGATTATTTGATGTCCCACCCGTATATTGGTGTATTCCACAATTCTTCTACTGGTAATTAAGACGGCTTCCGTTTTATGGTCCGCTAATTCTAGACCGGCGGATACTAGCCAGTCTTTGATGCGAATAATCGCTACATTTGTGGCAGCCTCTATCTCCTTTATTTCTTTTGCCACCGTAACGACGGCAATGTCGTCTGCAAATCCGATTACTTGAACTCCTCTCGGCAGCATAAGCCTTAGCACTCCGTCATACATAATGTTCCATAGGAGTGGACCGAGTACTGATCCTTGTGGAACCCCAGCTGAAACGCTGTAGTATTTCAACCCTTCGTCAGTTTCATACCTCAGTTTTCTGTTGGTAAAGTAGTTTTCTATTATCCTCAGTAAGTAGTATGGCGTATTCATACTGGCTAGTGATTTTCTGATGAACGCCCAGTTTGCCGAGTTAAAGGCATTTTTGATGTCTAGAGTCACCACTAAGCAATATTTCTTTGTACCATACCGCCATCTTTCTCCTTGTATCGCTTCGGCCGCAATGTCGACCACAGTTTTTATGGCTTGAACAGTAGACCGCGATTTTCTAAACCCAAACTGCAAGTCTGATAGTGCTCCTCTCTCTTCTGCTACCGCGAGCAGTCTAGCATATATTATCCGTTCCAATATCTTTCCCATTGTGTCTAAAAGGCATATTGGACGATACGAGGACGGTTCCCCAGGTGGCTTGTTTACCTTTGGAAGCAAGACTAGGTGTTGTAGTTTCCAAGCATCCGGGAAAACTCCTTCTTCAAGACATTTTTGAATTGTTTCCATAAACATGTCTGGGCGCTTATGGATAGCTGCTTTTAGTGCCTTATTTGGTATGCCATCAGGTCCCGGCGCTTTATTGTCGCCTATCTTCCTGCATGTGTTCATGAGTTCATCCGCTGTGACTATTGGAATGTCCTCCGTGTTGGACTCCCTAACGATATGGTACATAGTAGATGTACTTCGGGGGAAAAGGTGTTCTACTATGGAGCTTAGGATTGCTGGACATGTTATTTGCGGCGACCTGCTGCCCTTTATCTTTGTCATGACGATCCTGTATGCTGTACCCCAAGGGTTTATGTCGGCTTCTTCACAAAGTTTTTTAAAACATCTTGTCTTGCTCTCCCTGATTGCCTTTTTTAAGTCGCGTCTTGCTTTTTTAAAGACAATAAGGTGTTCTTCAAAGCGACTTCCGGATGGAGAGACTGCACCATTCACCTTGTGGCGGGTACCGCCGGATCTCGCCATTTGCTTCTTGCTGTATCCCTCGTTGCCACCTTGTGGGGTGGGGAGCACTTACTTGTAAGACGGTGCTTGCTCGTCCTGTCACAGAGAGTTCATAGGGGTTCCTTTGACCTTTTCAGCCAAGCCCTCCTTCTCCGCCCTCCGGATGGGTGGCTGCTTATTGGGTTTCGCAGTTAGCCTCCATCTGGGTGTTCCGATAACCATGGCTTCAGCTTCAGCTCAGGTCATTTAGAGCTATAACGCTATGTTATGCCTCTGGAACACGAATGGATTTTAGTCGCCTCTTACGACAGGCATACCTTACCTCAGGTCTATTCTAACCCCGACCTGAATCGTCGGGGTGATTTTGCTTAAATGCGGATTGTTACGTGAAGAAAAGCGAAAACTCCTTTCTTATTCTTTCACTATATCGTAGCATAGTCAGAATTTTTAATCGATCTTTTGATCATTCCACTCCTCTTTGTGAATGGTACTTGTATCTATCTCATATTAGTACGGTCTGTTCAAGGTTTGATGTGGTGATCCAAGACTTATCCGTTTAGCGATTGCAATTATTATGGATGATACCAGTACCAGGGGACTACTGTGAGGAAGTACTCAGAAGCACAGCTAGTATTGAGTCATAATATAGTTACAACACTAGGCATCGTAAAATGGACGCAATTAAAGGAACTCCCGCTTCTTCATTGAAATCAGAAGAAACATAGTCTACTATTTTGATCTACGAGTGGTCCTTGGGGATGACACGCTATCATTGGACACCCGATTTTTTGTTGTTATGGCCGTTCATTTCCATGGCGCTATCGAAAGTCTGCTTAATTATTCTAGCACTAACAGACAAACTAAAATGTTTACAATATTATTACAAAATATATAACACATATAATGGAAAATATTGCAAAACATATTTAACACATAAGTTCTATCCAGGATTTCGGGCGAACCTTTATGATTGGTGCCTATCCACCTCGACTAGAGTATGTTCGTATAACCCCGATGTCCACGAATTTCCTTACGATGCAGTTACCACCAGACACTTGCTTATATAATCTAAAGTATGTGCGATATATTTGAATCTGATTCATATCCACATCATAATAAGCCATACATAACATAGTAGATGTTGCAGTTTTGATGATTTTCTTGCCGAAAACATTCTCTAACATTTTGTGAGTAACAGTAAGACCAGCTCCGCAGGTTCTACACCCTTTTCTCTGCCGTGTTTGTATTGGGCTTCAACAGTGGTAGTTGTGATGGTGCAATAGTTTAATTTGTCGGCTAATACACCCCATGGCTGCTTCAGCTTCGAGAAATTACCCGGATAAATAAAAAGATATTTTCTAACTTCAACACCCTTTGGTATTTTCTATCCGTTCGGAACTTCGCCCTGTATACATAATGACTACATATTCTGGTCCACACCAGACTGTCGCCCGCAGTTATTGTAATATACTCGTATTTTTTATTAAGGTTTTTCATTCAAAAAGGTTCGTGAAGAGCTATTGAAGTGAAGCTTTATTTGACCACTTTTTTCTCATAAGACATTCGATCAGAGAATAAAACATACATACGAGTACATCCCGTGCCGTAAGTTTTCTTGGAAAACTGAGGCTTAAGATGCATTTGGGCGCTAAAAATGATAGGGGTTAATAACTCACCTGATTTATTACCCAGAGCAAGCCAAGCTATGAGCAGGCTCATTTTAAGTTTATCTATCCAATGCAGATCGTGCGCAAGTGATTAATTTGATCTTTCTATATTCTCCGATTCTCCTATGGCAATATTTGATGTTCTAAAATCTGTACAGGATTACTGCTTTTAATTGTATTAAAGAAGTACAATTTACGTATTCATTTGACCATTGACAGCCCCTGAATCCTCACAGTTAATACCAATATGCTTAATAAGCAACCATCATCATTACGTTCCACCCAAAATCGATTTACATCCCAAATTCTCTCTCTGTTGACACATTCTCCATTTGATGGCTGAATTCCAGAATAAAATTTAAGACAATCTCCAGAACATACAAATTCGTCACCAGGAATTCGAGCGAAAGATTGCACCCACTGATTCTCTTTTTTTAACATCCCACCAGTGGCCAAATTGCATTAAAAGATCTTCTGCCTCATCTTTAATTCCCTTTACTGTCATGAAAATATGTAGAATGTTCTTCTTAAATGCCTCCAGGCTATATCCTTCCAAAGAGAAATTTCACTTTCTTTCAGTTTCAAAGGCAAAGACAAAGGCAAATAACCACAGCCGTACTGCATCCTTGTTCCATTTTATTTTACTCTTCCTTGTAATTAAATGGTTTAGGAGTAAATTTTATTACAGGCTATTTGGCAGCATTGAGGTAGTGCCATTAGACTCATTTCAAAAACTCTGTAAAACTTTGAACGATTTTATAAGAGCCCAGAAGTTGGAGGAATGAAGGAACAGTCCTGTGAACCTCTTCAAATGTTCCCTCCTAGACCGACCAAAAGTAGCAGATACTCGTAATTTAATAACTTGACTCGATCAGGCACAGTGTCCTTAGAGAGGAGTGTGATTTTTCCTAATTTTGTTATAAATTTGTGAAATTAATGAAATTTGAGAAAAAGGCCATAAGTTGGTGGCCGACATAAAAAAAATTTAACGTGCGGCAAGATATAAAATTATCGGTCGGCCATAAAAATAGGAATGGTGGTAATTTCTTTTTTTCTTTTTTTTAAATTTTCACGTCTGTCAATTTGTTAATTGAAATTAAAAAGTGGAAATGTTTGTTTAGGGGTTCTTTTAGTTTAGGGGGAGATTTACTGCCATTACTCTAGATGTAATAATGATGATGTGGTGATGAATTTCAGGGACAGAGGAAAGGAAGAGTGGAATTTAATAACAAAAAGAAAGTTTCGGTTGATGGCTTTATACAATTTATGGGTTAACATAAAGTCCTGGTTCAACAAGCACAAAAGTGTACTGGTTTGAACTTAAAGCAAAACTTTTTCCATACGAATGAAAAACGTCGTAAAGGAAGAGTTCAAAACTCATTTACTTCTGAATAAGAACCAATTTCTTAAATATTGTAAGTGTAATCAGTAGGTATGTATATTGTTGAACAATATTAACATGATTGAATTTGATAAAGTATAAGTTATATTCGTGGCGAATGCTGCGTGTATAAGTGTGTTTGTTTTGTTTGGAAATAAAACTGAAAAACAAAGAAGAATGAACATATGTTTCTGAAACATCTGCTCATTCAAATATTCGTATTTTCTGCGTAAATTTATACATTTGGACTTGGATAAAAGAGATGAATTTGTAACTGGAGAGTTATCTCTAGGTTTGCACTTTTGCAAACTTATTAATGTATGTCAACTTCCATAAAACACTATTAGCGCACACCCTTTTCTGAATCGTCCTGTTTGTTGATATTCTAAAATTTTTTTAAGCAGACTAACTTAGTCAAAAAATTAGAATTAGTTTAATTTGATCCTTGTAACTTTGCATTAAAGTCAACTAAAGCGCGGTTGGATGGGACTGAATTTTGTTAAGTTCATTTTACTGGTTACAGTTTTTTTTTTTCACCCAAGAAAAGTGAAAATTATCTATGCATGGTGACACGCCGATGTCAAACTCGTGTTCATACCAGTGTGAGATTTTTACTCACTAAAGACACCTTCTCCAAAAAGCATTGATACTATAATTAAGTCTCACCATATCGAGCAATTTTTCTATAAAGAAATGAAGGCTATTGGCAAGTGCCTTTCCAGTGAAAGTTTCCACATGTACTACTATTTGAATGAGTTTACATTGTATCACGTTTGGTCAACAGGTTTGGTCCTTTGGAAACGGGGCAACGGATTTCTTTCCTCCAAAACTTGTAGGTTTGTATTACTGAATCTCCATTTGGTCGAATTTTGTGCTTTCTTCAAAAGTTTTCAACTATAGGACCGTCAATCTCTCTGCACGAATCGTTATTTCTTGTGTACGAATACCACGGTGTAAGGGAAAAGACTGACATTCATAGGTTCACACCGGCTTCAATACTTACCAGTATAAGTGTAGCTTGTTTTTATGCTTGGCTTGAAATTCTTTCCCAGTAACCAATATATTTCTCTGCATTTATTTTCGAGTTCGTTGCATTTCTTTTTAACGCGCCACTTCCATTTTATCTTTGCGTCCAGTGCTATTCCGAGGTATTTAGATTACTTTTATAAGGCGGCGTTCTTATTTTCTGTAACTAAAACGTACTGGAACAGATTTGGTAATATTGAAGAAAAAACGTCAGGCATTTGTCCATTCACATACATTGTTAAGGTCACCTGACTAATAATTGTATACTTGCTTCTGAACTCAAACTGATAATCAAGGTTAGTTCTTTCAATAGCTGGCTATATGCACTTAAGTAGGATCTTCTCAACAATATTGGATAAAATTGATTGAAGTGAATTTGGTATATAAGACTTCTTGTTGGTGGTTTCTCTGGTTTTGGTGCCATTACGACTTGAGAATTTTTCAGATTACTCGGAACGTAGTATAGAATGTAAGTGCACCGTTTATAGTATACCTATAGAGAACCTTGCTTAGTGCTTTTCTAGTCAAAATTTGTCGGACTTATCTGGCTATTAGGTTCTAATAGTCATCGTCATCTATTCTCAAGAATAGGGAATCGCCCCGTTGTAAACGCAAAACGTAAAACCACACGCTAGCTACATTATCAGAGTTATGATGAAAAATAGAAATAGTCTGTAAGGACGATAATGACATATCTATATCGCACCAGTAATTCAGCTTTTAAGGAATGGAAGCAGATTTCACTCAGCCATGAATATGCATAAACTTGAGGGAATCTAGCATTGAAGATTGGGATAGAATGTTTTCTGACGTTATAGCTAAGGTAGACGATGCAGTTTTAGATCGTACATCCTCTTCGAGCTCAAGGCAGATCCGTACAAAACTAAGGCATCGTTTGCAGAACAAATATTTTTGTACATACCAATCGGTTTCTGATATAAGCACCATATTTAGGGCTAGTTTTGAATTCTCATTTTGAATTCTGTTGCTCACAGAGTCTCAGTCTCTGACATATGCATTCTTTAAAATAGGAAGGAAAAAGAAGATATCTACATTTCTTGGCAGTATGATCGCATAATGATGCTAAGATATCTTAAATGGTTCTTTGAGTTGACTTAAACTGTGTGAGTATTGTAAACATGCACTTTGTTTCCAAAATTTTTAAGCTCTAAACGTATAGATAAAATACAATGATAACGTCCCAGAATCTTTAAGACTGAAGATAGCAAAAGATCTTCGAAAAAATTTCGTACCACATACACTTTAAATGGCGCAAAGCCAACAACGCGTCAACATAATATGCTTAAAAAAGAAACTGACCTGAAATTGTCAATTCAGTGTCGATCGCAATGTTTGGCCGTCCGTCCCTTATGTGGACGATTTTACACAAAGATTTTAACATACACCCGTATAAGATCCAGCTGGTACAGAAACTAATGGCACGAGACCATGAGACTTACGATGAGAGTTCGCTGATTAGTCTCTTAAAGAGGTTCCGCATTCCGATCCTCATTACATCGGGAAATCGTGTTTAGTTTCGAAGATCACTTCTGGCTAAATTGGCTAGAGATTTCCTTAAACGGGCTCCGAGTGTTGCTGCCTGTACTTCCAATCTGGGAATAGACATACTCTTGAAGTGGCGACCCGTGTTTTGGCACCTATCAAGGCAACCTCAGTTGATTTGCTGTCCGAAAATCGTGCGTAAGCTACAGCTGCATAGCCGTTCTCGCTGGCGTCAACAAAAATGTTGAGCTGAGTTTCAGTTCGACTTCTCAAATTGGTAATGTAACACTTCGGTATGCGCAGTTTCTCCATTTCGGGCAAAATACGAATCCAACTTAACCATTTTCCATATTTCTCGTCTCTGATTTCCTTGTCCCATCCAGGTCCACACCTCCAAATGTCTTGTAGCAGTACTTTGAGGTACATAGGAAAGTGAGCAATCAATCCCAAAGGATCGAAAACTGTTATTAACACTGTCATCAGCACTTCACGCTTGGTTGGACGGCGCGCCTCCGAAAGTGATTCTCCCGCTTTATGTTTTGTTACTAACTTAAAAGTAATTGAGCGGATATCTTTAGCCAGTTCTATAGCTTCTTCACTTGTATTGACACTCACTAGTAAGTCGACGAAGTAATGGCATCCCATACGATTCTTATTTTCCCAGGTTTGTTTGGATTTTGCACTGGGAAAATGGGAAGATACCACGAGCGATGTTTTCTCACCGCAGCCCTCTGGTGTGTCAATTTACGGGCATATCCTTGCAAGATGTAATGTTGGATTTTCTTCCGGAGGGCTTCGGCCAATTCAGGGTCACGTTCCATGCGCCTTTGTAGGTTTAAATTACGTTTGACTGCCATTGGAAGGCTATCGGTAACTGGATATCCTCGTATTTCCAAAGAAGCCCAGTTTCAAAACGTCCGTTCTTGCGGTGAGTTTGATCCTGCAATAATTTAAGAACGCGTTCATCGTCGGCCGATATTAGAAGCTGTCCAGGTGCCGATACACCTAAGTTGTCGTTCTACAGAAATTGTTTAACTGGTCCTTCTAGGTACACATTATCGCAAGGTATGCGTTCGCAAGGGTGCAAAATGTAGCCCTGACTTGTGGATTCGGACTTGTTTCCGTTGTCCCTCTTTTCGTAAATAGTCCAACCAAGTCTAGTTTTTGTAGCAACAAGATCTTTAAATTGTTCCTCTTTGTACTGGGTAGTCCCAGCTTCCAATTATTAATTCCGATAAGTAACCGAGAACTCTGTTTTGCAAACGATTTTATCAGTAAGCCTCGTAGCTGCCTATTTCCTTTTTGCAGTTCTTCGTAATCTAGCTAACTCTTAACTGTGCGCACTGCTTTGAGAGGAAATTTCTCGTCGTTAAATCCTATGCCAGAGACCTTTCTTGCTCGAATCGACATAAGGGAGATGCTGTACCCTGGACATTCAATTGCTTTGCTACTTCCTTGTCTATCAGCGTCAAGAAAGACCCTTCGTCGAAGAAGGCAAGGATCTCTATTTGCACGTTGTTTGGTAACAATATATGTATTATTACAGGCAGTACACGGAACAAAGTTGAATTGGAAATCTGTTGATGAAAGCTGACGTTTGGGAGGGCCGGGACAACTTGTGTGCCACTGACTTATGTTTTCTTCATGGGAAAATGCGCAAAGTTCGGACGTACGTTCAAAGTTTGATATAAACAAAGACCAGTCCTCCGAATACCCACTGAAGCTATGCAATCCTTCGATAAATGCCGGGCAGCAAGATTGGTCCTCATCAAACTTCGATTCTCATGAGTAGAAAAGGATGAATGCGTAATAGGCGACTATGAGAAATATTGAGGTGGTAGCACGGTAACAGTCTGTTGGCGATTATTCGACACCTAGTCGAAAGCACGTCATTTTGATTGAAGTTGGTCTACCTGTGGTCATCTTTCTCTTTGCTGATTTTGGTCCACGACGGAAGCTTCAAAACAAGTTCTGTTTACATTGGTGTTATTGTTAGCTAGTTTTAATCCGGGTTCTGGTAAGTCTACTTTGCCTGTGGAGTTATGCGCAACTGTGTTAGCAACCCAATTATGTGCCCTTACCCGAGATTGACGTGCGTTTTCGTCTTCAGACTTCCAGCACGTTTTATCTTCCATCATACTGAGGAGAGAGTATTTTTTATTTATGTAGTCCTGGTCACGCTTTTCTCTATACTCACGATCCTCCTGTTCTCGTTTCTCTGAAAGCTGTCCTTCTTCTTCAAATTTTTGCAGTTGACCTTGGATCCGTTTAGCAGCTAACGATTTAGCAGCCAACAACTAGGCAAGTTTGTTAACTGCTTCGATGTACTGGGTTCTCTATGCACACATGTTTGATATAACCTTATGAGCTATATGGCTATTAACTCCCAAACAACCGAAGAGAAAGCAACCATCGCAGTTAACGCACTGCATCATACTTTCGGCCGAATCAGGTGGTTAGTGTTCTTCCGCTGGCCTTCTGGTGCTTTGCTGAAAGTTTGAACTTCTCGTTGATGATCTGGGGAGAGTGCTGGCAGGAACAAATGGTTTCTCAGAGTTGTAACGAATGGCGAAGAAACAGAAATGGTCTTTTTAAATTCAATTTATTTATTTTTACTTCTCGCCAGTTTTAGTAACAAATTTCCTGCAACAATTCACAATTTTTAATTAAGGGTAAACAATATTGTTGCGAAATCAGATTTAGAATCTGAAAAACATAATAAAAGAAAGCAGCAAAAATTAAAAGAAAACAACTCCTACCAAACTTCATGTTTTGTTTACGCACCCGATTTTGACAGCTGGATAAGGTGTTCTATTTGTCGAACACGGTTTCGCATTCAAGATGGCAAAAGATCAAGTTGTCAGCCATAGAGATAAGAAGAAGAAGAGAGACCACCACATAAAAAGGAAGAAGAAAAATGAACAAAGTCAACGAAGAAAATAGTTGCCGTTTCTTGTGACGTATAATTTCCCCAACCATGAGTGGTCTGCAAACGAGCGGTGGATTTAAAGACGTTACAACGGATGCACGAAAACTGGAGACCTTCAAACAGAAGAAAAACAGTGGAATAAACAGAAAAGAATCGAGGCATATAAGACGGACAGAAGACTGGGAAGAAGGTAAAAGTTACGAGTTAGCAGTCGAAGCAACAGTGACATTCAAGACAAATTAAAATTGAACGAACGAAATAAAAAAACAATAAAGAAAAGTTTACCTCTCGGGAACCAGAATTTTCGTAGTTTCATTTTAATCTCTGATTAAATTTCTGTTGTTTTCGTTCAGCTATCTTAGGTCTGGGCGAATTTCGTTACAATATTAAATTCATAGTTACTTTTAGTTATTTTCAAATTTCAGTTTAATAGTATTTTGTTCTAACGTTCTGTTTGGTTCAGTTCTTGTGGCTTTCTTTGACAGGAGAGGGCTTGACTTTTGGTTTGGTTGTCTTATTGACAGTTTCTTGTTTTTTCTTTTTATTTTCCTTCTTCTCTTAAAACTAGCGAACAATTATAGAAATCACTGTAATAATGTGTTGCTAATTAACCATATTTTTGTATCATATCTTATTTTTAAGCTTCAATTTTCCCCTACGCACTTACTTATTACTTTTATTTTTGCTAATGCATTATTATTTCCTTTTTGAAATGCTCAATACAATAGGCGGCATAATTGCCATATTTAAGAAATTCTAATATGAATTGTTAAACCTACTAAACTTAAGTCAATAAAGAAATAATAATAAGAATTATAGTATACTATAATAACAGTCTGGAATTTCTTACGACCTTTTTATTTTTCTTTTACTATTTATTTTATTTCCGGTGGATAAATAAGACCGCAAGTTTTTTGTGTTTTCTATTCATAGGGTGTGTTATTCCACGCGAAATATTGCAAGATTTCAACAAGGTAATTGAAGCCTTCCCAATTAGTATTTCTCAATTAGCCTATCTGGTTCTTGCAATTTAATAAGTGTTTCACTCGTTGTCAAAATGACTGGAGAATGGTCAGAGGAAAGGTTATAGCTGACATCAATTTTTACTAAATTGGTAGATATGCATATATCCGATAAGATCGGGTATTTTCTTTGTATTAATCTCCAAATTGCATTCAACAGCTACTTCATACAGCAGTCTTCTTTTTTGTGTGATGCATTTTGAACCATAGTAAGTGTGTTTTGTATTAAAGTCAACGTCAATAATGAAAATAGGTACAAGGTAATTCAATGCACTTTTTGCAAGCTCGCATAGCTGTAGACAGTACCGTGATTAACATGCTTGCACAACTTCGAGTTAGTTTCTTAGCTTTTCAAATGTTTGACAGACTTTTGACTGTGCAAGCATGCTGAGTTTTTCACCTTCCCCGATGTTAAACGCGATATGGATAGGGATTATGAAGCCTCTAATTTTTGCATATGGTCGCTTCTTCACATGCAAATGATAATTCTCCCGAAACCCCTCCACAATGTTGCGTTCACCTAATCATTTGGATGGACTCTCACCAGTTAGTTCAGAACTTAGAATCTGATGCAAGTAGAGTTAAACATAAGACAAATGCTCTCAAAACCAACATCCACTGACTTTCCGTGATGGGAGTTCACGGCTTTGTAGGACGGAATGACAACGGTGAGCGGTTTTTGGACTCCTGTAATACCAATCACCTAGTCATTGGAGGTACGCTGATTAAGCATAACTCCTGTCACAATATCAGCTGTTTCTCAACATGCTCAAGCATTTTCTTTTCTTTTCTTTTTCTCTTTTTTTCAGAATTTCTAATGTTTCTCCTGCCTCATTCTCCCGAAATATTCAAGACTGGCATTTTCTGTCTTTTCGATGTCAAACCAGAGGTTCTTCGTAGTGGTTGGGTAAAATTGCTGCTCGTATGTTGGGACTGCCATCGCCCAAGCTCAAATTTTCTGGCAGCGTTGTACTTCTTTGGTTTTTTTTGTATCAGGAATATTCACATTCGTAACGTGGCTACAAAAGGTATGCAATATGGTGGCCCAAGTACACGTCTTACCTTCGTTTTCCTTTGGTAAAAATTTCGGAGCCAAGTAAGCGCTGGATTTTTCCCCAACTGTATTCATCGTAGATGTAAGAGTGATAAATATATCCACTTTGTTGGGATTTATAGTCCAACACTACAGTTTGGCTGCATGTGATATATTAGGATTTCACAAATTTCACGTTCGAAGCTGACTGTCGTTGATCTTTTATCATTTATGGCGATTTTAATTGTTAAATCACTCATATGCGATGAAAACTGTAATATCGAAGAACCAATCTTTTGAAGTATTATATCAGTAGCTAGATATAGGTGAATACATACCTGTCGATTGTTTTACTTGTGGAATAAAGATACACACGGGTCCTTAGGGTACTCGAGAAAATAAAATTTGTAAACGCTGTGGCTTTCGTCCATTTTCAGCATTTCCAACCTATCATTTTTTTTTTAAATAGTATTAAGGCTGATGCAATTTTGTATTTTTTCACAAATCAATTTTTCAAGTACCGCCTTTAAGCAACAGAGGCTCTTAATGACTAATGTAGTGTGTCGTCTTACAGGGTAAGCTTCAAGAAAATCAGATTCCCTGAGTCATCTTTTCTTACAGTAAAAATTCCTAAGGAAAAAATAAAAATAGGAATCCGGCACTAATGTCATTCTTTCAGTAATAAAAGTCAAAATATTATCACGGTCATCCATCTGCTACTCAACTTACGTGAAAATGTAAACTTCTTGTAGGTTTCGTTTGACACAGTTTTGAGATAAATAATATGGCACGTTCTTCCATCCCACTGATTGGAAAATGGATTACATTTTTTTGTTGTTTTTATTTAACGAATCAGTCTCTTTCTTTTATTATCATTTTTGGTGCATTCAAATCCGAACTAAAAAGGGTATGCCAGAGAACACATGAAATGAAAAAAACATGTAAATCACTCGCCATTAGGAGTCGTTAAAAATCGTAGGTTACTTTTTCTATGCACAAAATGACAAAATGATCTAAATAGACTGGGTCTGTATAATACGCCCTAGTCCACATCGAAATATTCTGCCGTCTAATTTATTTATTTATCTAAATCTTTACCTTTCCTGACACTGTGTTGAAAGATAACACTTTTACAAACAACCTGTGCCTGATCTTTAAGTGAACACATCAGATATTTTGTCAACTCAACACCATCGGGTAACGCATTTTAGTCCACCATCCTCCATTTCAACAGGAACCAATAGAGCTTTTTCCATTTACTAGCTAAGTAAATAACAACTTCCGGCCATTTGAGTCCACTTAAATAGACCGGCAAGTTACCCTGATGGCAAAAGGAAGCTGATAAGTACAGGCATCAGCTTAAAAATTATACCAAATATCCTTTTTAATGAGTCCGAGCATATTTTAGTTGTTTTATGAGTCTCTCCCACGATAACGAGTATCTTTTGCCACCCCAATTTTATTGAGAGCCCTAATAATTTTTACTTGGGATAGAATATAGAGGGTAATGTCTGAAAGGGTGTCTGTTTTAGTGGTGATACTAATTTGTTATGGTTTTTCCGGGAGAGAAGCGACATAAATTTAATTTATGCTAAGTAGACAGAATTGTTGGCGGCGATTTAGGTGATTCTCAGCACAAGGAGTGTCAGATGGAAGAACATTTTTAAAATTTAATATTTGAAAAAGGTTTCCGAGAAAGTTCTTTTACGTTTTTTTTTTTTTAATTTCAGGATAACATTGGATATGAACATTTAAGATTTCAGGCAAGTTAATAGCTTGAAGGGAAATTATATTTACTAGAATAATTTTTAAAATATTCCTTTAACTTCTATAGAACTAAATAATTAATAAATAGTGAACAGAAAAAATATAAAAATACCAACGCCTCCCCATCGAGGAGAAAACCTCCAAAAACCTAGAAACACAGTTTAACGATATGTTCGAAAACTGAGATGCATCTTAGAGATCGTGGATGGCAGCTGTTTCAAATGTTATTTTTAATTTAATCCTCAGTGTCCAGTTTACAAATACCAAATTCTCTTTCCCAAGGTCTTTGCACTTTATTTTCTCTCCTCTACTTCATTTGTTCTACCTCATTCATTCATGTAGTGTAATTGTTTACTTAAAATTGTTCAAAATTTCATACGCAGTATTCATGAAAATTACACGAAACTTTCTTCTTTAAAACATGCACACTAGCATTTAGTGAAATCCAAACAAGCTGTATGTCCTTGAATTATCGTTCGTTGAAGGATAACAATGTAAAATCACTGAACACAATGAAATACATAGTAGAGTGAGGAAACTGCTTATCTCTCCCTCTGTTAATTTGTGAATTTTCATATTCCCACAAATACATGCTGCAACAAATTTTGATGTTTGTATTCTGCGCATTTTGGAAACAACAAGGATTTTCCAAGACTCCAACGACAACAATAATGACAACAACGATAGATCTACGGAACCAACCACACTAACAATGACATTTTTATAAACTATAATCCGAAGAACTGGAGTAATTTCCTATGCAAATACACAGAAATACATAACTGAAGACGCGAATAAAATGTAACAACATTTTGTGTCTGCATAAGGATGGCTCAAAGGCAAAGCCAATCAATGAGCAGCATTTTTTCCTAACAACAAAAGAACCACATCAAAGAGAGAAAAATATTCATTATCAGTGTGACCAGATCGGTTTCTGGAAAATACAATAATTCGTCAGTGCCTTCGAAATGATAAAAAATTGTTGACTCCAGATACGGTGAGTCAAATATTGTCGGCATAGTTTTATTCGTCTGAAAATCGTTCGTTTCATATGCCACTGTACCGTGGTAACGCAAATGGCTATTAATACTAGATGATTTTTTTTTAAGATTTTCCCAACTTATCATGGATAAGGAAGGAAGTGCATTAAATTTTACACACACATATCGAAACTATTATAATTGGAGTTAGTAGATGTGCTGTGGTTCTATTTTACTATCGACAAACAGTTTTGATTATTTTTCCTTTTCATCGGAAGAATATGTATATACTGTTAAAAGATAAAAAATAATTATTTTTTTTTAGTTTTTAAGGCCTTGGGATACAAATACCACAGTGTGACAATTTTTTTTATATGAAGATATTTATTACAGAATATTTAGTCGCCTATAAAACATTATTTTGGCCGAACCCATAGAGATCCCAACTTGAAATTTGAAATGGAAATAGAGGAAGAATCTCTTTATAATATATAAAAAAAACAAAACAAAAAAACAAAATACCATTTGTTGAGTTATTCGAGGATATATGTAAAAAGGATATTCTGGAATATACTTCGTCCTTGAAAATAAAAATTATTCCAAATCTTTGAAAGCTCACCTTTTCCTGAATTCAACAAGGTGTATTTTAAAAAATTCTGATGAGCAGAGCCAATGTTATGATTTTTTTAATTATAAAAGAAAGCATAAATTTTGATTTTTTGCCAATTTTTGAAGTTCCGTTACACGCAAACTATATCGAATTCTACAAAACTTTTTTCGCCTTATGATTTGTACCACTCCAATGAGTATTTCTACCACTTTTCAGCCAAATCGGAGGGATGTCGTTCAGAACGTCGGTCGATCCTTCATGGAATGACCCATTATCTATTATTCATCTCATTTCACATCCATTATAATCTTTGATCTAATTGTGGTTTAAATATTTGCTACATGATCCCCTTGCATACCCTCTGTTGGAAAAAACTGCTGTTGTCACAATTTTTTATAATAATGAAATATACTGATTAACTATTTTGGTTGGAATATTAGGTATCGTGCGGACAAAGTTTAATCTTGACTGTAACTTTAAGGCCTTAAGAATAATGTTCCTGGGTTTATACTCGTATATAAAACTTAGTGACCCATAATGTTGCGGTCCTTTGTGGTATTATTGATATGACTTTGGAAATCGTACTTACTTTAAATGAGGGAATAGTTCATGGAGTACCTGGGTCTTAACCAGTAACTCTCTCACTTGTGCGTCAGATCATGCACGAACTTCCTCCTTTGCGTACAAAAATTGGGCTTACATCCGTTTTCATTAACGCTAGTCAGCTTAGCTGAACTTTTTCTTCAGTGTTCTGTAACTCTAGAATTAGTTCCAAGACTTAGTGGAACATTGATGTTCATTCGCTCACCATGCCCTATCCATAGCATCTGATAACTCCTCTCATAGGTGGAAGATAGGTGGAAGGGGAACTTCAGCGGTTTGTCATTGCATATACAAAAGGTGGTGAAGACATTAAAGTAAATCTCTTTTGCCTCTTCATTTTATTCGTTTGATAAATGCTTCTTCTCTATGCATGTATTATGACTAGTGCGACAATGGTTTTGTAGAGTACTTTCAACTTTGTTCATGAGAGAGACTTCTTTTACATTTGCGTTTCTAATCAAAAAAAAAAAAAGGCGATTGGCCCAATAGTGACCGTTTTCTTACTTTCTCCATTTGTATCGTTACAACCGTATAGCTATTACATTTCGTTTTGCTGCACTAATCGTACTACACACATATACAACCTACCTGTACAGATGTACGAGTAGGTATTTTTTTTGCTTTTGTTTAAAACTTTATCCATATTTACTGAATGTGTTCCAAAAGCATCTGTGGCTGTCGAAGCCGATGTTTCCTTGTGATGCAAGTGTTATCATGTGAGAGCATTAAAATAGTATACCTCTAATATTGGTCAGTAGGTGTCATCTTATGTCACCCTTGTAAATGTGCTCTTCCACAACCAAACGAGTTATGTTCTAAATGCTTCATAAACGATGTCGTAATCAGGCTCAAAATCGTTATCTACTGTAAGATGAATATATAATATGAATGATCGCGGACTCACCAAACCTGAAACCAAACTGATGATATTTTAAACCTTAACTCTCATTGATTCTTTCCTAGATTTCCCCTGAAATCCATCAATTCACACCCACAAGCTGTTAGGTATTTATCTAGTGTAGTAGATTTTATCGGTTGCTATTGAAAGGTAACAAAGTGGGTGGCCTTGGCTCAAGTGAACTAGCTTCCAAATCGGGAAGTTCGGTGTTCGAATTCGAATCAACTAAAATCAAGTACGATGAGTAGTTGACTAGAAAACAACAACAAGCCAACTTCGACTAACAATTTAGTCTCTCCATTAAATGTGTCTGTTAAATTTTCTAAAATAATTAACACATGCTGAGGCATTATAGTGTTCATTCATACTCATACTCACTTGAGTGTCAAGTACTTTAAACTAAAAAAAATATATATATTTTGTTACAATTTTTGTACTTAAATACTTAATGGATACTTTCCGTCATAAGCAAGGGGATTTTCATAGATAAACAGACAGATAATTGACAAATTTTTCGTTTTCTTTATTATTTCGACATTGGAGGTAATCTCCTACATGGGATTCTTTCTTAAATTTGAAAAAGGTACATTGAAGATATTCTTCTACAAGGGATTCTTTCTTCAAGTACAGTTCTATTATATTCATTCTGTTATGGGTTATTATATTCATGATATACCCATCAGCCATTTACTTTTTCATTGCTGTTCTTTGTGATACTATACCGGTTAGCGGCTTCATCAATCTTTCCACCAGAACATCAATCGCGATCTATCGAAGGTACCAAAAATTACAAACTAGCCTTAAAGATATTAGATACGGTGTATTCCTTATTTAATATTTATATGCGAAAGACCTTGCCATAAAATATTTGACCGCTGTATGCTTAAAACATTTGATTGATGTGATTGATTTGCAGTGGTGCTAGATGACTGCATCGAGAGCTTAGATTCCGAAGATCAGTTATATTAAATGTCGCTGACGACATAAGAAAAGCTCGTAATGAGGAAACAGTGACCTCTTAGATCAATCACTCTAATTTATGAAAACTTGTTCGGCAATATAAAATAATTGCTCTCCAGATGCAGTAAAGCTAATCCTACCTGACATATTCTTTATCAGTAAATGATTATCTGTTAAATTTTCTACCAACCATTACTGGTATTCTTCAAGGTTCAATATATAGTCCTTTAATGCTTTCGCAGTATGTAAAGCAACTTCTACTCTTATCAAGCACTGTTCGTACCATGAGCATGGTGTTTGCTGCATTAATTAAGAACGAAAACAAAATACCTTTCTCTTCAAAAATGTAAGTGTCTCGGTATATCAAAAAATCCAGTAGATATTTATTATATTAGATCTCTTAAATAACTCCATATGTAGAATAATTAGGTTATAACAAAGCTTAACTTTAAATGGGATATACACACTTAGAAATATATACAATGTGCGTAACTTGTGGGTCACATATTCCTCCACATTCAACAAGACTTGTCTGACCCAAACTCTATCACTTGTCTTACCACTTTTAATATATGAGTGTAAGCATTTTTTTCAGTAACTCTATTAGCAATAGGAAGCTTAAATCCGCTCCTAGATGAGTCTCTTCTTCCAGGTTTGGTTAGTTGATTCTCCATCATTACTTTTCCCTATATTGCGAAAGTTAGTTCTTAGTTCCACTCTACATAAGAAGATTCTAATATTTTAAGATTAACGTTAACACACACTGTTGTTCTTTAAATTTTGTTAATAGCGTTGATATCAATTAACACTTAATCATTTCAAAATACTACATTTATGAGATACTTGCTGTTGGTATTAGTATCAGTTCATCACAAATTGGGTGTTTTTTCATAAAAAAAAATTAAATAAAGTTATTTTTCGACTTCAAAACATTCTATTGTATTTCTCTGAACCGCAAGACATGAGCCCTGTACGGGATCCATTTTATCTTTTACAACTATTTTGCGAAAACACGCAATTTTTAATTATTTTAATAAAATATTTTAAAAACTTTATAATATTGTTATAGCATTCGATTCCTTATTATAAATTGTTCTCTGTCACTTAAAATAATTGGAAACTTTTTACGAAACAAAAGCGATAGTTAAATTGAAATTGACCGTTTACAATGTGTGTTTCTTCTCAAACTGAAGGAGTCTGATGTGTTAAGGGTATACGTCTCTTAATTCGAGGAGAGTCTTTTTGCTTGAGGATCTAATTGTGTCCTTAAGTGATGACTTAAGATCAAAATCCTGGTATCGATTACGGAGTCGCAGTATCTTTGTTTTCAACATCGAGGACCCCAAAAGTACTTCCAAAGTGAAAGCATACATTTCATTATGGTCGTACTGTTTTTGTACCACCATGAGGTCGTGCAAGTTTATGTGAATATAAAGTGTATATGCATTATATACATTATATTTGTATTATCATTGTGGTTGGTGTACTATGTACTCAATCCTGTTGGATAAGCCCTTAAATTCAAAGAAACGACTCCGATTCAGCGACGAGTTTCAGGAAATGTGCGACTTCTTTGTATATGGAAGTATCTTACAATCAAAACGCAGGAGAAATAGAGACAATCACTCGGGAAAATATACTCGTATATATACGAGTACTTTTTCCCACTTCGATTTAGAGGATATATCCCTCCAGATACCGAACACATTCATATTTCCATAAATTTGCCTCCTAGTTGAATTGATTTTCAATAAAATACGTACGAATAGTATATATGTATGTTTGGCTACCCTTTATGCTGGTTTGTCTCTCTATCGGTTTCGACAACGACACGATGACATTCCAACTGATGCTGATTCCCTTTTTTTTGTGTTGGGACATCCTTTTCAGCAGTACTTACTTAATGTGGGTATCAAATTAAATGTTTCTTATATTTATCTGAATGGCACGTTTCAGATACAGAAATTGAATTCATTTATATCGATTTGAATAAGAAGTGATATCATCATCATCATTCATCATGAAAAGGGACAGCCCCATGGCTATATTGGGGCGGGTAAGAAAAGGACAGTTCTATAAATTTATCCGGATTATGGAATCCTTACATAGATAGGATCCTCTGTCATAGGCAGGAATACATATTTAATAAAGTGAACTGGCAGAAAATGCTCGTACTTGTATAATGAAGCAAAATATTCGTCAAACATTGTTTAAAGAAATTCACTTGATCTGCTGTGAATGGAAATATTGATATCTAATCTGATTAAGTGGTAATTTATTTTTAGCAGACTTATATAATTTTTAACTGGCAGAAAATATGAATGAAAGAGGACAGATGGTGGGACTTCCTTTTGAATAAGTATCCTTCGAGGTGAACTCATTTAAATTGTATCACGAATTCATTTCGACATGAAAGGAGGAGATTTAGATTTGTTTAAGTGAAGTGATTATATTTTTCTATTATTCCTTAACGAGAAATGTTGCGCATACGCCTACGAAAATATCTGTTTTTTGTTCGGATAAGGAAAGCTCTCTATTCTCTTCTTATATCTTTTCTTATACTGTTAATATATAAAATTGTAATGAATCCGTGTTTGTATATTGAAGATATTTTCAAAAAAAAAAAAAACAAAAAAAAAACACTTTGATTAAGTTACTCGTACGTAACATCTACACAAATCTGTACACAAATCAATTTTTTTTAAATCTTTGTCCGTTTGTCTGTTCGATTCTAACTGAGATTTCAATGTTCTATTGACCGGTTCTCAACTCAAAAACTGTAATATGTTTCATTACGATCGGTTGTATTGAACAATTAAAGAAACATTTCAAAATAGGAATACATATTTCAAAAATTTGAACTGTACAAATATGTATGTATGTATATATATGTATAATATATACATATATGGAAGTACTACACTCATGGTTCGAACCTTAGATACGTATGTGTACTCTCCGAGCTGGCGAAAACTTAATCATCAAACTTCAAGCATATGCACGCACACTCAAACCAGAAACAAGGAAAAAAAACAACAAAAGAAGTTTTTGTTTTTAATGCTCACTGCTGATCACAGGTTTCAATGATCTAATTAGATTTTGTGAGATAAATAAATCTGCTAATATTAATCGTTTGGTATAACGTACAAAAATGAGTGATACCTTAAAATGTTTGCCAAGTCTGCCACTTTACAACTATTTAAAATTTATTTAAATCGGGGACACGGCTTTTGAGTAGTTCAAATGTACAAGAAGTTAAAACTACTTAATAGTTTGACCGTTGTGTCAAATAACGCGATACCCCGAAACTAAGCAGTGCGATCAGACTCCGCGTTGAAAAACAACTAACGAGCATCACAGAAGTCACAATTTTAAACGGATGTGGCCAGGGATAGGATGTTTTCATCTCGCGAATTCCGCTGATTCCTTCGAACATCCCTTTCCAGTTCAAACAACTCCAATTCACCGTCACCCTCTGCTTCGCCATAACCGTCAACAAGTTGCGGGGCCCGATGATAAAGACGGACGGAGTAGACCTCCGAATGCCATGCTTCTTAAATTCTACGTCGCCTGTTCAATCTCATTATTTGCACTTCCGAGAACCAAACAAGTAATGTAGTATACAGAGACGCATTGATTTAAAGCTAACGTTTTTCTGTTTGTTTTCGCTCACTTCGGCAGTTCGTCTCTGTTCATTGAACTTGACTATTTTTGACTTAAAACTTAGTTCCGAATTGAAATTAAATAAAAATTAGTAAAACATTTACCTTAGACTTACCTTTGTAAAACATGAAATTAATTTTTTTTTTTTGAGAACGTAGTACGAAAGAGGATGTCTATTCTTTTAAAACCAAAACTTAATATTCCATACGATTTTAGTTGAATGGAAAAATGTTTGTCTTTCGGGAACTGGTCGGGATTGAATATATTATATTATATTTATTACAATAAATATACTTTTATTTAAATTTTATTTAATAAAAATGTCAAAAGAACTTCGCCTCTGGTTGTCATGGTTACTGAAGCCTGCATGGTTATGTATCCTTTAGGGACGTTTTTGGTGTATATAGTCATCATTTTTTCCTCTCAAAAATAATTTTTCAAAAAGGAAGTTCCGGAATTCAGTACTTGAGCCTGCGGTAGTTTTGATGTATTCTTAACTCCCGACTGAACATTACTTTTATCAATATAGATTACATTTATTTCGAAGGCGCATAAATTAGGCTCAGATTCGTAACAGCTAGATTAGTATATATTTTTGTTTAGAATTAAGGTAAAAGTTTTGAACAAAACTGTTTAGAAATTCTGAAGTAACAATGCATAACAAGGGTTTCTTTATTATTCATGCTTTTATCTAATTTTTGTAATCATGCATTCTATATTCATTTAATTCCAGGTCATCGCTTGTCACTTACAAATCTTACTCGTCACTTACAAATTCCTTCTATTTGTTCTAATTTTTCTTTGATTCAGCAAATTCCACTGTCGAGATACCCGCAGTGTATATCCACTCAGTTGGGTGTTTGAATTCCCTAAATTCATTGGACACCGCGTTCATTTAATATAAATTATTTGCATATTGCTGTATATGCTCACCACTTCAACAAAATGCAAATGCGCAACGTAATAATAATACTCCTAATTGTCGGAATTTTACTTGGAGGATTCTCCTTGGATCTGATGACTTGATACGGTCGCCTCAACACTCTGTGCATTTGGGACTTATTCAGTGCATTCTCAATACGTGAGCGATGACTTGGGACCTTTTATGTTGTCTGTCCGTTCAGTTCAGCTTCGATTCTCCACAAAAACAATTAGTGCAGTATTCCATAAGTATAAGATTGTCAAATCATAGAAAACAAATAAAATAGATGGAAAAATAGCTATTCTTGTATATTGTTTTTTTTTTTATTTGTGATACCTGTATTTTAAGCAACACTATTGGATAAGCAAAACAGCTTTATCCCACAAGCGTCTTTATCCACCCTTTTGTGTAGTTTAAATTTGCCCCGAAGTGCATAAGCTCATTAACTACGTCAAAATTGCAATATTTTGTCCAAGGCTAGGTCGATTGCTTTATTCCATAGTCTGTGCCACCTTCATTAATTTGCCCAACGAGCAACTTGTCCGGCCTATACTTCAATTCCAGGCTGAGTCAATTTTTAGAAAATTGTTCCTTCAGCGTTGATGGCTCAATCTATCTACTTCACAACATGGGTAAAGATATCATATCTAGCGGAGATTGGAGACTATTGCTGCAAATTGCATGGTGTATCGCATGCTCAAATGATTTTGAGCACTGTGCAACACAGTTGGATTACTTTTCTCTGGATCAGGAAGCCGGTTATCGCTGTATACAGGGTGTCCCCTAATTCGTCGAGGATAATTTGGGAAATGATTGTTTGGTATATCCTAAAAAAAAAATCGGTCTGCAGTAATGGTATATCTCCAATGTTGACATCATTTAAGAAAAGGTTTACCTCGGTGTACCATGATCTATATTGACGGAAATCGCTCTGTTAATATTAAATAAACGGTAGAAACTTTGTTTAGAACTTTAGTTTTAGAAGAAATACCAGCCTTTGTGACTAAGTTTAAATAAAGTTGTTACCTGGTTTGGGTCTTCAGATATCCAATTTATAAGAATGTTCCATATTTCTTGCCCTTGCTAATTTTTGATATTGAGATCACTTTTCTCCAGAAAATGCGTAATAAACATAACGTCTTACTATTTTTTTCTTATGAACGTAACAATGATAAAAAAATGATACTGATACTTGAGAAATCCTGCAGCAGATAAATAAAAGAATTTATGATTTTTTACCTACGTTTCTAACAACAGTTGACAATAAGAGTAATTTTCTAAGAATTAATAATTTTCCAATATTTTTTTTTAATTATTAAATATTAAAAAGTTTTACAACGTGTTCGTTTATTTGACTACCTCTCAAAACCCTCTTTTTCTTACCCTGTTCCTTAAAAGTTCTCAGACAGAGTTAGGTTTGGGGAATGAAGGCCTATTTGGAAAATTTACTAAACAAAAATGGTATAAAAAAAATTAAAAAAAAAAAATAATTCATTAGTTTAATTTTTTACGCCAAGGTTACAGTTGCTTGAAAATGCTATGTGAAATGTCTGCATTTACAAACCAAGAATACGCAGACATTATCTACCTTTATGAGCAATGTAATAGAAGTTTAACTAGAGCGCCACAAAGATATCATGAATTTTATCCTAGCCGACGACTACCTAGTGAAGGGGTATTTGGAAATATGTATCGACGGCTTCGAGAAACAGGATCAGGTTCAAATACACGAACTAACGTGGGAGCTCCAAAACTAAAAAGAATTTCGCCTGATGAAAGAATACTGAAAGCTGTTACAAATGATCCATCAATTAGCATCAGACGCTTAACTTTTCAATTCAATGTATGGAGAAAATCTTTACCCATACCACCACACACCTGTGCAAAAACTGCTTCCCGATAATTTGGAAAAGTGACTTAAATTTTTCTAACTGGTTGTTGGAGTGGAGCATGGATGACAACGAGTTTATAAGCAGAATTCTTTGGACGGACAGATCTCAATTTAAAAGAGATGAGGTTACAAATTTTCATAATCTTTATACATGTGCTGCGGACAATCCATATATGAGGAGACATAAATCATTTCAACACTTATTCAGCATGTTTATCGGCCCCTTCAAACTACCACCTATGCTGAATTCTACAAACTATCTGGAGTTTTTGCGAAACAAACAATTGGAGTATATTCCACTAATTCAACTAGCTACATTATATTTCCAACAGGATGGTGCCCCAGCCCACTATGGTCATGAGGTTAACAATTGGCTAGATGAAGAGTACGGTAATCGTTGTATAGGAAGAAATGGACCAGTTCACTGGCCTGCAAGATCTCCTGACCTTACAGTATTAGATTGTTTTGTAGGGGGAGGAATGAAAGAATTTATTTATTCAACCGAAATAGCGACTTTAAATGAATTGGAAGAGCATATTCTCAAAACATCATCAAAAGTGAGGCAGCAGTTAGCATCAATAAACATTCGCAGTGAAATCTAAAAACGGGCTCAATCATGCATATAAAACCAATGATTACACATTGAGAACCTGTTATAACTCACATAAAAGAAATATTATCTAAAACCACTCAAAATCAGTTTTTATTCATAGCCTTTGGAAGCTAAAGCAAGACAACCATTTTTTTAATTTTACCTGCTGTAGGTTTTTCCAAGTATCATAAAATCTATGAGCTTTTCTTTAAATTTTTTGATGATATTTTTATATTATTGTTGCGTTTATAAGAAAAAATAGTAAAACATTTTGTTTATTACTTCAAAGTCGAAAATTGGCATGACAAAGAAAACTGGAACAGAGAATTGAATAATACTGTATGATTTTTGTGTTGAAAATGACTCCCAGATGTTCATTTAATATACCGAATAGGACTTTGTAGGCGATATGGAAAAGGAATATACGATCGGCACTTTTGGAGATGGTATATATAGAGCTGATGTTTTTAGCCGTCGAAATTTAGAGCATAATCTCTTCATAAGAAGACGTTAAGGTGCGCAGCTTTGTTCCTCTTCTGCCTCTTTATTGGTAGTAGAACTGCTTCCTCGGACGGATCGGGGATGAAAGGTTTAATTTCTTCGCCTTTTATATACTGCCAGTGCTTCAACTGTATTTAGTAAAAAATCTTCCGTTTTTTTTTTCTATCTCTAGACTTCTCGTTATCCCTAACCCAAGATATTAGCAACGCTATTTTATTTTTTCTCTTCACCTACTTTGACTGCATTTTAATCCTAAACCCTTGCTACGTTCTAGTATTTTCTGATAAGGATGGTAGGTTTTTTTCTTACTTTCTTCAACATCGTTATCATATGTACCACGTGCTTCAGGGTGCACTTTCATTGATGATGGTGTGGAGTTGCGACCACAGCTGTTAGTAGTAAAAAATTCCCTCATATGCTCTCTATAGGTTATCCCTTGACATGTTTGGCGTCCGATGTCGAACCTTCATGTAACAATTAACACACCTTTTTGTGATAAGCTAATCAACTTTTGAATTGGCCTCCAATTATAAAATGGATAAAGTCGACGTTGAATCCATTAATTTGTAAGCATTCAGGATATTCGATGCATGTTTAAGGCTATCACTGCCGGAAAGTTGTTGATTCGAAGCCTATTGTCACTTCATTAAGTCCTCAGTCAGAGATATTTTCCTTACCAAATCTTCGAGTTCGATTTTAAAATCATACTATGTATGATGTAGACTATACATACTGTTTCAGAGGTCAAAGAAATCTTCTTTGATCGCTTCTTCTAGTTTTTAAGCATCTCTAGGGTCTTATGAGTTCCTGTGATCACTTGTTTACGCCACAGCGTCGACATTGAATTATTTCCTTGATATCTGAGTCTTAATGTTCCATAAAAATTCATTACCATAAGCATAATCGCCAAAGCTGAAGTTGCCACCTACGTGGCGTTGTGTGGAGTCATTACTTCAACTCAAAAAAGAGATCTGTATTCGGAGACAGTACTTTGAAATCAACCTTAGAACTCTTGTTCAACCTTGTTTTAAATCTGTCTATTCTAATGTTTGTTCTTTTAAAACGCTAGAGGTAATATTGATACCAATAGTTGCATCGACGTCGGCTTCCTTCAAGTCAGCTGTAAAGAAGTCCTCCTTGCTCTTCAATCTGTATAACCAATATTTAATTCCTAGAATAATATGATACTTAAACATAATATTTCTGTAGCTCTCTTAGCTCTCCGTTGTTGCAAATTTTTGATCGGTTTCTTTCAGAATAATTATTTCTGACTAATTTTTATTCCCTGCTGGTATGTGATTCTGACTATCAGTGATTCGGACTTTTTGAAATCATTTTATTATTTTACAAATTATAAAGAATTCAATGTGTTTTGTATGCAGATGACATAAAACTCTTCAGCTCTATCAGATGTACTGATGATGATTCTTCTCTGATCCAGTTGGATCTGAACAATATCATTAGCTTCAACTATCTTAAATTAAAAAAAAAATAGAGCAAGATTGGTTTTAATTTTTGACATGACACTTATTTTTTAGTGCCACATTGAACACAAGGGTCATTTCAAAAATAATGCACACTTTGACATCACTCATAAGTGGGTGATGCATTTAAGTAGAAATTGCTTCATTTTCAGCTGAACACAATTTTGCCTAATTTTAGTTCTAGCAGTTTCTATTGGGTGTTAGATAGAAATAGTGTCTGTAGGTTTCTCGAATACGGTGTCATTTGAAGATAAAAATTATTCATCAAAATTGAAAACTAATAGAGTTTTAAGTGAGGTATGTGGTAAGTGTGCTGTTTGACTAGCCACTTCAGTGAAGGACGCGAAAACACATAAGATTACGCACGCTTAAGAAGTCCGAAAATATCAAGTGATGAGCAACGTCTGAAGCTTATATCGACTTTTCTTAATGAAGATTATCGAGCACCGTGTGAGAAAATATCCTATGCCTTCGAAATTTCAACTACGTCTGCTTTCCATATTTTAATAAATTATTCACGGAAAAGAAAAATAAAAATGTCGGCCTATAGTATTGAGTCCCTCAATAGTTGACTACTGAACAATTGGAGCTATGACCATAAGATTAAGCTTTTATAAGAATTGAAGCCGCTTGACCATCATGATCAGAAAACGAAATTGCTCATGTTCCGCTTTTTCACCACCAAATTTTTCAGCATTGAAGTTCTTTTTTGCTTGAATAGCCATGCCAGCAAGCACATTCTGAGTGAAGGAAATCCACAAGCCATTATAAAGACCCCATTACATCCATCAACAAATTACTGTTTGGTAAGCTTTTTATAAGCTGGTCGATCATTGGTCAATAGAGAATGTTATAGATCTATGATTACTGTGAGGAAGTAGTGTGGAATGCTGCGATTTGCCAAATAGCCTTACCTCACTCAGCTTATTAGGTATCCCAAAACAAAGTTTGTATGATATTTGATTGGCTCACTCCATGAACGCAACCCGGTCCACATGTCAATTAGCCGGCTTTTAAGAAAATAGTCGCTAGCTTTTCTCGGGACCAGACCATACGATGTGTGTGTATGCGATTAACAAAAATAATGATGCGGTGATGGGTTGATAATTTCAAAAATCCGGTTCAACAGCCGATAAATATAAGTCTGGATGACCAATATCATTAACAGTTGACAATATCATTAACAGAGAGTGCAAAGTAGATTATCATTGCACCGCATTTTGCACAAAAATTGAGAACTTCACCTCTATAAAATTCAGTGGGTGCAAGAATTAAAGCCCTAAGATGTCTGTTATAGGCTTCAATTCGTTAAACGTATAACTGACCAGTTATCAACATTTAACTGCATTTTGTTACAAGATAAGGCACATATTCACCTTCATGAATAGATAAATAAACGCAAGCATCACAAATCTCTACGTTCACCTAATATTATCATTTGGGCCAGGTGTTCATTGACATTTTTCTCCAAAAATTAATATTAACACCTATGGATAACTTCTAGGAATACCTTAATATCTAATATCCGGTGGCCTGTCGTCTCGCACTGTAAATGAGTGGTTTCTCGCCTCAGGGACCAAACACCAGCGTTCGCTGGCAAAATCTGACTTAGAACTGCAAAAAATCTTAAGTCAAAAGTATACACCAATAAACAATGGTCTTTAGTTCAGTTAAAAGAAAACGTGAGAGGATACATAGCTAAGAAATTTTGCTGTTCAATTAGAAGAATTACTTGGCCATGAAGGATTATATTTAAATTACAAAAAAAAAAAAATTGCTAAAGTGTGTACCTTAATAATTAGTAAAGCTTTTTCCTGTAAACAATTCCCATATATTTATATCACTACACTAAAAAGAAACTTCCTTTTCGGACACTGTGTACAAACTTGTGTATGAAGTCGACATTTCAAAAGCTTTCCTTTGAACATTCTAAATGCATGAATTAGAGTTGCTTTCCATAAATGTCTCACATCACCTTGTCATATAGCATAAGAAGTTGTTTTTTTTACACAGATTGTTCACTGTTCCCGATGCTTTCTTAGATTCGAAAAACTTGCCAGTATTGTTCTATTATTAGTTTCATTGTCTTTGTCTTATATTGTTCAAGCAATTCGAAATATTCTCTGGGTAATAAAGTATACTGATGTTAAAACTAAAATTTCGAAAATCTCAGTCGAAAACAAAGCTATAACTCGATAAGGATTCGCGAAGTGTCATAAAATCTTAACTGAAGCAGAACAAAACAATTTTGAATATTCCAGACAAGTATAGTATTCTGTTTCACCAAAAGTTGCAAAACAAGTTCAACTTCGAAACTCTTCAATCCTTTCATAACACTTCAAATCTCTAAAAAGAGAAAAAAAATTTAACTCCATGTCCTTTGTTTGGAGTGCGCAATATTAATTTCAGCCTCATAAAACGAACGACGAAATGCTAAAATCGCGAAGCATAAACCAACTCACACTATAGCTCATTAACTCAATGACCTTAGCACCATTTGAAAACATTTCCCACGAATCTCGAAATGCAAGTGGCTCCATCGCCATGAAGTTATTTCGAGTAAAATAGCATTGCCAAGATAATTTCTTGCTCAGTCGCCTCATACTCGGGGATGTCTATTCCTCGTCCTTGTTATTCCTCCTTCACTGCTCTTTTGGTTGCGATGCTTTTAGAATTCTCACCATTAACATAATTATTATGATGCACATGGATAAGGACATTTGGCTACGAGAAAGATATAAATTAAGTCTCAGTGCAAGGATACCAACAAAATTGCAGTTTCCATTCAATTCCTCTTGTAAAAAAAAACCAAGTCATCCAAATTTTTATAAAAAATTTTTCCAAGCCATAAATGTTTACATAAAACACGTAAGCATGGAGTAACGGAAACGACTATAAGATATATATATCTACCTAAGAATCAGTTTATTTCTGATAAAAATATCTAAAGGTAAGGCAAATTACTGTAATAATTATTTCGAAGGTCCTTAAGATTTAACGGACCTTTAAGCAAGAACGAGATCCGAGCACAGAGAAGAAACTTATTAAATCGCGCTATTCACCCCTGTGGGCGCCGCTGCAGCTGAATTTGAGGGTAATGCTACAGAAGTTTAAGATGCAATTCCAATTTTATTGAATTACAATGTATTTTTTGGTTTTATCCTTGCAACCGTATCGTCACAAGGATAGTGATAATAACCGAGTTATTTCGCCTCAGAATATACCCACATGCATTAATTAGATATTATGACAGTGGGAGATGGCGTATATGGTGCATCCTGTAAAAAGGAACGCTGGCGAAAACAAACTTGAATATAAGCAAACAAACACACACAAAGTGAGTCTTCTCGTCAGCCCTCTCGGGAGAGACGGAGGTACAGCCCTACGCGTAAAAATTCTGCAATTTCAAGCGAATACGCTATGAGCTCTGTTTTATAATGAAATTCCTATTTCACATATCTACATATATATGAGTAGGTTTGTTCATTTCAACATCTTGACGCTGCCGCTTCGCTTTCTGTAAACAAGTATGAATTTGTTCGTATTTCATCGCAGGGGTGTGTGTGCTTTTGTACCACCCTGTCCCTGGATATGTGGTGCATATTAGCTGGATGCGCTTTTAAAGCAACCCATTCTCAATGTCTCAGTTGAGCTCAAGGTAAATAAGACCGGCAAGTAATCTGTGTATGGGTCCATGTACATATGTATGTACATATATAGTACAGAAGAGAGTGACGAAGGTTGGAAGAAACTCATTAGTGTCGTTCATTAACTTAAATTATGTACAAAGTGTACTCGCTTTAGTAAAGCATCCTTTTTGCCTCTTTGCCATATTACGCAGCAGTTCAGGTTGTCAAGGTTTCTTCTAAGACTCACAATTGGATAATTTTTTATTACAGTTTTTTAGACTCTTTTCTTCAGCTCTATATCGTTGGAATGGATCGTTGCTCTATTAAAGTTGTTTTTGTGTTTTCTTATTCTCGAGGAGAAAATCCTGAATGCATTTTGTTGGAAACGAAATTAATCCTTTCTTTGCCAATCGTTTGTCAGATGCCTACAGCAAGGCATTATAAATAACTTAACGTCAAATATATTTTTAACTATTATAGGGAAGATCTAGGGACTAAAATATTTCCTATCTGATAAAGCCTAGTGTGTATAGCCTTTGTCCGAAGAAATCAATAATTCATTATCTTCAATGAAGATTTTGAAAAAGGACTCTGTTATCTGGCTTACGTGCCTATCTGTATTATCGAATCACTTGCTCATTTAATTAAAAACATTTTTTTATGAAAGCAAGGTTTTTGATATATTCGTACAAGCAGGCTTTCCAATGTAATTTTTGATGATTGAAATTTTAAGAGCTGTCTCTAGAATTTGGTCAATACAGAACGAAATTATAATACAATACGATTTAGGTTTAAAAACTGGGTTGCATTGTATATAAACTGCATTGACTTGCTCACATTTTTTTAGACCATGATTTACGCCTCTCCGACAGTGGATTGCTGTATATACTCGTAGTTGCTAACGTATCAATAATCCTAGATTAGGTGGCTAACATTAGAGTTCTGTACACTATCTATTTCAAAATATATACACAAGTGCACAGGCACAAGTGCAGTTATGAAACGCGCTCCTCGCGTGGAGAAAAAAAACAAAACAAAACCGCGCGAGTTACAAACACACCAACTTCCGCTACAACAACAACATCATCAAGTACAGCAACAGCAACAACAAGAACATCCACAGCAAGCGAAGTCATTATTTTTCCCACACGCTTACCTAAATTCCAAGAATATACTTGTAAACTAATATCACAGAATGTCATTGCACAGGTGATTCCATAGAAATTGATGCATCAGCGTCTGCTGAAGTTTATTCACACGATCACCTATGCAAACCAGAGCCAACATAAAATTGTAAAATTAATATTAAGTCAGTTCGAAGATAATTGTTGTGAATAAAGGTTGAAAAAATTTAACTTTGTGTTTTTTTTTTCCTCTTGGTGAACCATACATATAACTGGCGCAGTCGACAGGCGAAGTTGTGAATTTGTATTAATATAAACGAAACGATAAATTAAAACAACGGTTTATTGTATTAATTAAAATCGCGAGTGTTATTAAAACAAAGACACTGAGATTTATATCTCTCTAACTTCGGAACCACCACCAACACCAATCAACAAAATCAAAAATTTTCTCATCGAGGGAACATCGTGGGAAATATTCGAACTCCATTTCAATTCGAAGGCATATCGGACGGAAATGAAAGTGTTGCTCATCTTCTTATGGTATGTTGAGTTAAATACTATTAAAAATTAGTTAAAGAACAAAATAAAAAAAATAAATTATTTTAATAAAAGTTTCTGTGTTAAAAAGAAAATAAGAAATACAAAAAAAATTTTTGAAGTGTAAAATTCCTAAAGAATAGAATTTTATTTTAATAAAAGTTTTTATATTAAAAAGAAAACAAGAAATACAAAGGAATTATATTTAATTAATTACAATTTTATATATTGAAATATATATATATATATATATTGAAAAAAAAAAAAAAAAAAAAAATATAAATAAAAAAAATAATAATAATTTTGAATTAAGATACATATACATATATACTAGATTTTATCATTTATATTATACATATAAACATAGTTGATTTTCATATTTTCACAATTGTATTAAAACATAAAGCTGGTAAAACTACTTAATGCCAAGTGATAAACCCCCACGAAAGCACTCCAAATTTCCCTATCCTAAGTTCACAAGATTATTTAGTCTAGACTCAATTCCTGAAAATATTTCAAGCGAACAAATTTTTCCTAACGAACCAAATACTTCGGCACCCATTACAATGAATCCACCAGTAAACCCTCCAGTAAATCCAACAGTAAACCCTCTAGTTCAACCCGAAGTAAATCAGGCACCCCAGATTAGTTTCAGAGATCTTTTCGAGTCTCTTAGAATCCCGGATGTAATTAAAGATTTGCCTCACTACGATGGCAACCCGAGAACTCTCTACGAGTTCATAAACAATGTTGAAGAAATCTTAATGTTTATAAGGGGCGCTGACGGAACCCCTTATGCGCAAATAATTTTACGGGCCATTAGGAACAAAATCCAGGGACCCGCAAATTACGTTTTAAACATGTATGGCACAGCATTAAACTGGGCCGAAATAAAAGAAAACCTTATACTCCATTATTCAGACAAGCGAAATGAAACTTCACTCATAAAAGACCTACATACTTTAAGACAAGAAAAAAAGACAGTGGAAGAATTCTACAGTAATATAGTAGAAATCCAAGCGTCTTTAAACAACAACATCCTAATACATGAAACGGATCAAAACGTCGTAAAAGCAAAAAAAGATCTCTTCGCTGAAATGTGCTTAAACACATTCCTCTCTGGCTTAAGAGAACCTTTGGGCTCAAGCATTCGTGCAATGAGACCAGAAAGTTTACCTATCGCCTTATCATTTTGCATTCAAGAACAAAATATGTTCTATATGAAAGCAGACCTTAGGCCTAACCAACCAAAAAGATTTACGAACCAATCCCCTAATGCAACATCATTACCAACTCACTACAATTTTGGCTACAAACAACAAAACGGTCCAACTACCCTTAACTTTATTCCAAAACAATCGTATAATCCACGTACTAGCAATACTAACCGTAACCAACCAGTTAGCAATAATTACCAGCCTAACCTTTACCCATTCAGACCCAATACAAACAACCCAAATACTTTCCGGCCGCCTAACACCTTTGTACAAAATAATCAGCCACAAAATCTTAATTCGGAAAATATTCTACCCCGGAATACTCTCCAACACAATGTTCCACCAGAACCGATGGACGTTAGTTCTGGCAACACAAACTTCAGACAATCAACCCGTTACCAATCTAGACCTTCAAATAGTAACCAAACTAGACGAAGTACAGGACCCCGATACTCAATCGAAGAAGTACACAACATAGATCCACAAAACCAACAAGAAGAACCGCCGCACCATATCCAAAACCTTGACGAATATTATGAGCAAGGAAATCATAACTTCGACTATCATGAACCGGAAACATTTAACGAACTTGACGACAATCTTCTCACAACATTCCATGAATTAGACGATCGAAATTTTCGTATAGACGCTTCGCAAAACCAACAGGATACTTAGATATAAATAAACATGGCTCTACCTTACCATATATACACATATCTTCTCCATTTAACCGTCCACTAAAATTTTTAATAGACACCGGAGCATCCGCTTCGTTCATTAACCCCGAATTCACGAAATTTCTCAAAATTAAACCTTGTGATCCACTTTCAATCTCTACCATACTCAATAAATACACACTTGATAAAAAGGTTACAACTCCCACTTTTTGCGAATTTAAAGAACCTGGTCAGTTCGACCTCCTCATTTTTAAATTCCATGATTACTTCGATGGCCTTTTAGGACTTGACATTTTAACCCAACTAAATGCTAAAATCGATTTAAGGAATAAAACCCTCAAAACTAGCAACGCTGTAATCCCACTAAAATTCAAACCAAATTATAGTTCAGGCAAACTCGTTATTCCTCCCAATTCCAAAGTTATAGTTAAAATTCCAGTCGATATTCGCGAAGGCGACATTTTTATAAACAGTACAGCATTAAAACCTGACATCATAATTTCCGAAGGAATTTATAAGGCAAAAGAATGGTACAGTTCTGTGGAAATAAATAACAAATCCAAGTACGAACATGTCATTCTGATGGAACAACCATTAAAAGTCGAACAGTGCACATCCTCAAGAATTATAGACGTTAATAACTTCAATATAACTTACGAAAACACTGAATCCGAAGAGGATATTGTAAATCTAATCCGTACATCGCACCTAAACAAAGAAGAACAGAAAAACCTCCTACAACTATGTAAAGCATACGAAGATATCTTCTTCAAAGAAAGCCAACAACTAAGTTTTACTAATGAAGTAAAACACAAAATCCCAACCAATGACGAACTTCCAATTTACACTAAAACCTATCGCTATCCGTACTTCCATAAAGAAGAAGTACGAAAACAGATCAACAGCATGTTGGAACAAGGTATCATACGACATAGCTATTCACCTTGGAGTTCCCCCGTCTGGGTGGTCCCAAAAAAAAAAGACGCTAGCGGAAAACAAAAATGGTGTCTAGTAATAGACTACAGGAAACTAAATGAGAAAACTGTTTCGGATAGATACCCGTTACCAAATATAAACGAAATCCTTGACAAGTTGGGCAAATGTATGTACTTCACCACAATTGATTTGGCCAGTGGATTCCATCAAATAGAGATGGATCCAAAAGACATAAGTAAAACTGCCTTTACTGTTGAAGGCGGACATTATGAATATGTCCGAATGCCTTTCGGGCTGAAAAATGCTCCGTCCACCTTTCTAAGAGTCATGGACAATGTTCTGAACGAACTAATAGGCAATATTTGTTTAGTATATTTAGACGATATAATCGTCTACTCAACATCTCTACAAGAACATACGGAAAATCTTAAAAAAATCTTCGAGAGATTGCGAAAATACAATCTTAAAGTGCAACTGGATAAATCTGACTTTATGCAAAAAGAAATAGCATTCCTGGGCCACATCGTTTCGACAGATGGGATAAAACCAAACCCGGAAAAGATTCATGCAATAAAAAAATACCCAATACCACGTACACAGAAAGAAATAAGAGGTTTCCTAGGACTCCTAGGATACTATAGAAAATTCATCAAGGACTTTGCCAAATTGGTAAAGCCACTAACCGAGTGCCTTAAAAAAGATCGTAAGATAGTCATGAACGAACAATACCTACAAACCTTCGAAACTTGTAAAAACATTTTGACCAGTGACCCTATACTCCAATATCCCGATTTCTCTAAGCCATTCAATCTTACTACCGACGCAAGCAATTTCGCAATAGGCGCAATTTTATCACAGGGTCCTATTGGAAACGACAAGCCGGTTTGCTTTGCTAGTAGAACGCTTTCAACATCAGAAATAAACTACTCCACCATAGAAAAAGAACTGCTTGCAATCGTATGGGCCACAAAATATTTTAGGCCATACCTTTACGGTCAAAAATTCAAAATTATTACCGATCATAAACCCTTAACTTGGATAATGAACCTGAAAGACGCAAATTCAAAACTACTACGTTGGCGTCTAAGATTAGAGGAATTTGACTACGAGATAGTCTACAAAAAGGGCAAAGCTAATACTAACGCTGATGCTCTTAGCAGAATAAAAATAGACAATCATAAACAATTTCAAAATATAGAAATTAACCTGAATGACACCCTCTCAGTCCAAGGAACGAGCGGTTCTACTATTCACTCCGCAACAGAAAATTTAAATGACGGTATCCCAATTTCTGAAAAATCTCTAAACGAGTTCAATTTGCAAACCATTCTTCAAAAATCAAATAAAGGTTCCCCAATGACGGTTGAAACGGTATTTAAAAATAAACAACGAAGAATAATTAGAAACTCAAACTTTAATGAGGCCACAGTGATAAACATTTTCAAAAAGTATTTAGCACCCAATAAACTAAACGCAATTTTTACCGATGACGAAACCTTTAGTGTTGTACAATCCGTTTACTCACAATACTTTTCAAATAAAAAATCTTTTCGATTAATACGTTGCGTAGAAATTTTGACAGACATTAGGAAACCCGAAGAACAAGAACAACTCATCAGGAAATACCACATAGACCACAACCATAGAGGAATAGATGAAACAAACCTTCACCTTAAGCGTAGTTATTACTTTCCTTATATGAAAAACAAGATCACACAAACCATTAATAACTGTGAGAAATGCCAACTCTTAAAATATGACAGAAACCCCCAAAAAATAAAATATCAAAAACCCGAAACCCCGCTCAAACCCCTTGACATACTTCACATAGATATCTATACAATAAATAACAAACCCATTCTGACAATTTTTGACAAATTCTCGAAATTCGCAGCAGGATTTTCACTGACTTCCCGCAATAGTATCTCCATACTAAAATCCCTTAAAAATTACATAAGCTTGCACGGCATTCCCAATAAAATTGTCTGTGACCAGGGCACAGAATTTACAGCGAACATTTTCAAAGACTTCTGCAAACGATACCAAATAGACTTGCACATAACTTCGTTCCAACAAACAAGTTCTAATTCTCCAGTAGAACGGCTCCATTCTACTCTTACCGAGATATATTGGATTATACTCTCAACATACAAAGAAAATAAAATGGAAACATGGACGCTGAAGACGCAAAGAATCTAAACAAACAAATTGACAGTCTGAACAAGGAAAACGAATATCTTTTTAATGAACTAAATACTAAATCTAAATTAAATACTCAAATCATTGAGAGGTTCAAAAATATCACAAACCATATCAATCATCAACAAATTCTTCTTCAAAACTTTCTTAAGAGTTCTCAAGAGAGAACAACAAACTCAATACGATCAAACACTGACACACTTATTCATATGCAATATCTTAACCAATATAACTACAACATTGACCTTCTAACAAACCATATACGGGACATAACTGAAGCAGTGGTTTTAGCCAAAATAAATATTATACCAAAAGTTATCCTTAATCCTAAAGAAATAAATCTCATTCATGAAACCCTCAACACCTCAATAGACATAAAGTCAAGCGAACATCTTTACGAGATGCTAGAACTACAAGCCTATTATAATGACTCTAAATAATCCGGGGATACGGATACCCCGTCCTATCCCAAGAAAACTTTCTCCTCTTCCATATCATACCACTACCTATTAATGGAACCAAAGAAATAATTGTAAAACCATTTTTATTATTTAATGAAAATAAAACAAACATCCAGTACTTTAACTCGAAATGCCCTAGAATAGAGAGCACTTTCATTTGCCAAGAATCGTCACATCAAGAATCAACAGATAAATCGCCGTGCATCGGCAACATAATGAAAAATTACCCAGCAACATGCCCTACCAACGACATCGGTGTAACTTCATCTATAACCCAACCCGAAGACAACCTCATTCTACTCATAAACATTAACAAGACGCTCATTAAATCAACCTGCAACACACTGCAACAAAATTTAAGTGGCACAATGCTACTTCATTACAAAAACTGCGAAGTAACTATAAACGAAATCACATATGGACAGCAATTCAACAATTATCTAGACAAAATCACCATTTTTCCAGCATCCTATAGTTCCATATCCCCAAATTATTCACTAGAAACCTTAAACCTAAAGAAACTTAATGACTTTACATTCTTACAGAAAAAGCAATTAGACATATTAACCTTGGAAACGAAACATAGAGACGGCTACATCATCCTGGTCATCTTATCAATTGCAGCTTTAATATCCATTACAATAATCATACGTAAAAGATCTCATACAATCAGTCGCTTAAGCCCAATCAGCGTAAAGCTTCCTGACCCTAGGGGAGGAGTTACAAACACACCAACTTCCGCTACAACAACAACATCATCAAGTACAGCAACAGCAACAACAAGAACATCCACAGCAAGCGAAGTCATTATTTTTCCCACACGCTTACCTAAATTCCAAGAATATACTTGTAAACTAATATCACAGAATGTCATTGCACAGGTGATTCCATAGAAATTGATGCATCAGCGTCTGCTGAAGTTTATTCACACGATCACCTATGCAAACCAGAGCCAACATAAAATTGTAAAATTAATATTAAGTCAGTTCGAAGATAATTGTTGTGAATAAAGGTTGAAAAAATTTAACTTTGTGTTTTTTTTTTCCTCTTGGTGAACCATACATATAACTCGCGCGAGTCAAAGCAAAAAAAAACAAAAATCAACTTGTGCGGGCGGAAGAAAAAAAAAAGTAAGCACAACAACAAAACAAAACAACAAAAAATCAAAAAAAAAAAAAAATTGCAACATCAACGCGCGAGTGTAGTGAAATTTACCTTCCTGCCCCTGGTTACAGCGAGTGCAGTGGCTGAGTGCATGTAACAATCGATGGATAGCAGCTGTGAGTATGAATTTCGTTGGTGTGCTGTTTCCTATTGTTGAATGTGCATACCGCCTACAACAATTTATTCGGTAAACCAACTCTGAATTTTTACTTCACAGCTGTGCTTAGTAACGTCGGTGTTTTTTGTGTTTGGCTTTCTTTATAATGACTCGGGACTTTAGAGTGCGCACGACCACGTCTGTAAATATAGACCAGATGTTTTGGCACTTATTGAAACACAGGTAGATGCCCGCCCACACCTCCCAGATCACTCTGATCTGAAGCTACCTGGCTACAAACTAGTGTCATTATTCTTCTCTCACCGCGGTCTCGCCATTTACGTGCGTAGTGATGTAGCTTACCAAACTCCACCACAATGTAGTCCCTGTTCCAATCCGGAATTCAATTTCATGTGGTTAAAATTCCATCTCCGTAAGCAAATTATCCACTACTGCTTTATTTACAGAAGCCCCAAACTGGACAGCGATTAGACTTGTAACGAGTTTGATGCGTTGTTTGGCTCCATTCAAAGAATTGTATCCCTGTATCCTCATACTGAAATTGTTATTACGGGCGATTTCAATATACATAATTCCGGGTGGCTTCGACATTCTGGACACCCAACACCCGAAGGACGGTGTGTTGAGATCCTCGCTGCAGAAAACAGCCTAACGCAGTTTGCAAATGAATTCACACGAATACCAGACGTTGATAGTCATACCATCAGTACCCTGGACTTGATTTTAACTTCTCACCCTGATAAATACACCTTTGATGTGCTTTCTCCTCTATGCTCGTCGGACTTTTGTGTAATATCAGCTAATTTCTCATACATCGACCACACAGTTAGAAAAAAATCCTAAGAGAACCGTATGGCAATACGAGAAAGCCAACTGGAGCGGTCTTAATAGCTTCTTTAGGAATTTTAACAGGTCGTCATGTTTCCTCAATAACGACGTGGATACCGCTGCTGATATGATATTCTCTTTGAAATGAGATCCTTTATCCCTCATCGGATGAAGAGCATCAAACCAAAAGAAAAGGCATGGTACGACTCAAGCTGATAACCTCTTTACCAGGGTTAGAGAAATATTATTTCGGTCCTTCAAGATCAACCCGACCGAGGAAAACCAAAAAAAAGTTTAAACGAGTCAGGAAAGACTGCAACGTCTTTCTTAAGCGTGTAAAATTTCAGTACTACCAATAAAGCAAAAAATACTGCAATATCCCAAAGGTAGTAAAAGCTTTTGGTCGTTTGTCAAAAACATCAGAAACTCTACCTCATCCTCCTTCCCACGCTCATTCACAATGACATTCCAGCTGTCAGCTCTTTAGACAAGGCCACTCTGCTTGCTGCACACTTTGCGGCCAGTTATACACTCTCAGATTGTGCTTTGTCTCCGCCTACACTTGAGTGCATCGAATCTTCAAAGGGACGAATCTACTTTCGCTCTCGTGTAGTAGCAAGTGTACTTAAAGATCTCAACATACATAAATCCGCTGGTCCAGATGACATATCTCCCTTTCTTCTAAAGAGATGTTCTTCCACACTGGCAAAACCACTGCGAAAGCTTTTTCATCAATCCTACTCTTTAGGACTCTTCCCGAACAGATGGAAATAAGCATTTGTCCAGCCCGTCCCTAAAAAAGGCAAATCATCTTCTCTCTGCTCCTCTGGAAATCGTCAGTTCATGAAATATCTCAAAACACGAAAACTTCTCAATGACCGGCAATATGGTTTTCGTAGCAACAGGACCACTAGTGATTTAATGGCATGTCTCACCGAAAAGTGAAAACAAAGCGTACATCAATTTGGCGAACACAATATAGTCGCACTTGATATTTCTAAGCCATTTAACAGACTTTGGCATCAGGCTCTTTTGTCGAAAATGCGTGCATTTGGGATCAACGACTCTCTTCTCCAATGGATTAGAAATTACCTTTCGGAACGTTCAACTCAAGTTGTCTTGAATGGTTTCAAGTCTGATATTCACGAGATAAATGCTGGTTTGCTCCAGGGCTCTGTTCTGTCTCCGACACTCTTTTTCATTTTCATTAATGATCTCTTGTCTGCTACTTCTAATCAATCAGACAGTACTCTCTGCTGTTCATATTCGTTCCCTGACTCGCGTCCCTGCTCTTCGGCTGTAGAACTAGAACGGCAGCGTATGCTAAGCTCATTGAATTCCGATATCAACAGCATAACCAATTGGGGAACTATCAACAGAGAAGAATTTAATTCTTCCAAAACACAATGCTGTCTACTGTCGTTAAAGCGAAATTCAAATACACAGCCATTATCCATCAATGTCACTTGCATCGTCGAAATCGAAAAACTTTCCATTCTCGGTTTGTGTGTCAGTAACAGTTTACGTTGGAATGACCATATATTTAAAGTCGCCAAAAATGCTGCGAAATGTCTCGGTTTCCTCAAGCGATGTAAGAAATACTTCAGCCTAGCCCTTTATTCCTTAGTCATTACAACCTTCAAACATTTAAAACCAGCGTTCACCGGTCCTTTCTTTCCATCCTCCCTAATTTTCCTTCGCCCGCGCTGTGTGCAAACATTTTAAAGGTACCTTAATCCCTTGGGCGCTTAACACTATGGCATTGTGTGGTGACCTGTGATGTCTCTGTGGGTGCAATGGCTATAACCAATGATTGCTATACAATAGATGTGTTAAGACATTTTTGACTAAAATCTCTATGAATTTGTTGAGGTGAATTTTGGTTTTCGTTGCACGTTTGTGTAACACCCGTGAGTTGAGGACTGTAGTTTTGGATAAAGCTTAACGCCAAGTTGTCGTTGCCACTTTATTCGCTTTCAAATAATAGTGTATGAGCCCATCTAATTCGATAGATCTATGCCACATGTGGGCGAATTTTAACAGCAAATTTTGTCAGTTGCACTAGTTGGTGGTATGAATTGATTGCCTGAGGGTTATATTGTGTACCATGGTTTCAATAAACTCTTACACACTTATAGGCTGCATATTTCGACGTTTGGATTTGCATGTGAGCACTGTTTTTCAATTTTACAGAGACAATGCCGTCCTCATCCCCGCGAGACACAATTTTTTTATTGAAAGTCTTTGCAAGACCGGTTTCTCGTTGGCCTGTTGCTCATTTACCACTATTCCTTCTGCAGAACTCATATATATCCATCTGTTAAGCATAATTTGATCTCCATTGTAGTGGATCTTATAACGGAAATATGGCCTGAAAATAAAACTAAGAAAAAAAACGTCAAAAAGTAGATTAATTTTTCTCAATCGATGCTTTGCTTTCCTCATTGTTTTTTAAGTACGACAAGGAGAGCAAAGCTTGAAGAATTCGAAGAATAAATAAATAATTGCTTGTACGAGTATTTTCTAAAAGTTTACTAAGCGGCGAAGTAGAACAAGTTGCCGTCCACAGCATTAATAGAAAGAAAATTATTAGTTCTTTGGGATTTCTTTCATTCCGTCGATTCATTCTGCCATACTTTGATCTAAGTGTAGTGACCATATTTTTTTGAGCATATCGATTAATTTAATTTAAAATGTTGTTAATAATTCTTGGACAAAAATGTAAAAAAAAAATTTGATAAACAAAGCGTTGGTTCACCATCATTTGGGGCAAAACCGCAATGAATATTGATCGTAAATTTATCGAAACAAACTGACTACATTTTTGTTTGGCTTAGCGAACTAAAAGGTTTAGGGAAAAAACAGAGATGACGCTAGAACCTATGATATTTTCAGTTCTAAAAAACCAACCCAATAGAGGAAAACCGAAAAAAAGTTCTAACGAGCCGACGCTCATTAAAAATTTCATTCCAGCTGTCAGCTTATTGGACAAGGCCAATCTGTTTGCTGTCTAAGTCTACACTTGAGTGGTTCGAATGTTCAATGGGACGAATCTATTTTCGCACTCATGTAGTAGCAACACTACTTGAATACCCTTAATATACACAAATCCATTGGTCCAGATGGTATATCTACCTTTCTTCTGAAGAGGTGCTCTTCCACGTTGGCAAAACCATTGCGCAAGCTTTTTCATCAATCCTACTTTTTAGAACTTTTCCCGAGCAGATGGAAAACAGCATTTATCCAGCCCTTCTCTGAAAATGGGGAATCTTCTTCTCTCTCCTCCTGCAGGCTTACTGCACTCCTCCTGCACTTACATCCTTTCTTCGCAAGGTCATGGAAACGCTAATAAACCGTCAGTTCACGAAATATCTCGAAACACGAAAACTTCTTAATGACCGGCAGTACGGTTTTCGTAACAACAGGTCCACTGGTGATTTGATGGCATGCCTCACCGAAAAGTGGGACGAAAGCGTAGATTAATCTGGGGAAAGACAGATAGTTTGACAGAGTTTATCATCAGGCTCTCTTTTCGTAAATGAGTGTATGTGGAATCGACGACTCTCTTCTTCAATGGATTAGAAATTATCTTTCGAAGCGTTCAATTCAAGTTGTCTTAGGTGGTTTCTAAGTGCTGGTATGCGCCAGGACTCCATTCTCCATGTAATGCCTCATGTCTTTCCTTGTTCTATCGCTATTTTCACCACTAGTGTTCCACTAAAATTGCCAGTAGTATTGCTAACCTTCAAACTTTTAACCGTAACACCCGTATCGCTATGAATACTCATCAGTATACCCTCAAGCTCACTTTCGGACGTACTCTAAAATGTCGTGATTCTTTCCTTAACCGTACAACTCGCTTATGGAATGCCTTTCCGAGCTATTTATTTCCTAGGCATTATAACTTGCAAACATTCCTTTTACCTGCGCTGTGAGCAAACATTTCTCACTAAACACGAATTCTCCATTAGATCAGGCAAATCTAGCGAATGGGTGATTTAACTAAAGAGATCAATTTAATTTAAATACAATAAATTGAAATAAATTAAATTATTTAATAGATGGTGTTAGATACGAAATCTCAACCCTATGACATTTAGGTAGAATTCACTTATTATGTGTACGCGTTGAAAATAGAACGAAAAAATAGTAAAGTTAATTCGACTTTTTGCATTAAAGTCAATCAAAATGGGCGGGGTAACCTATAGAATTTTACTGGCTGTAGGTTACAATAGAAAATCTCGTGATGTTTTATGGGCTCTGATTTTGGTGCAATGTAGCCATTAGCTATGCCAAAAGCGCTAAAATCTAAAAAAGCTGATAACAGCCTAATCTAATTCGACAACTTTGCGCGATTCGTATCGAGTTTCGTCAGGTGCAAAGTATCGTTCAAAATAATCGGGCGATAAACAGATGCAGTTTCTTGATTTTTCCTTCATGTGCGGCGCTATAACAGGAACTATAAAAGTAGTAGGAATTGTTTAGGTTACGATAAGAAAGTAATGAATAAGGATTTGCTAAACGCTTAACATAAAAATGCCACGATCGTAGTGTCTAGAGAATATGCAAAAAAAAAAAAAAAACACAAGAACAAGTTGTTGTTTTCACCAAAAGTTTAATGCTTTCTTGATACAAGCTTATTCCATTCATTTGCTATAACCATAACATGTTAGGGTTATTTTGTCATCTTTTCGCGTCCCGTCCAGGCAAATGTGATGCCTTCTACATATATGTTTCTTTGTGTCTTTATATCTGACTTGTATTTATATCTTCCAGTAGGAATAACTTTTAAACCAAACCATCATCTTCCTCAGTATTGTTTGGAAAAATACCATAAATAGAGTTACATCTAGTGTCTAATTTTTAACTTAAACCAAATGTCGTATAGACTTATGTTTACGGGATGCCCATACATCCATGGAGGCAAGGATACGCCTTGCCATCGCTCTCTGTCATTCCATTGATACCAAATTGAAACTGACCAAATTGAGGCTGACCTAAAACCTCTTAGTACACTTAGGGTCACAGCACCCAGTACTTATTGCAACTCTACATTGTGTCAACCAACAGGAAGACTCTTCTTTTGGGTTTAAACCACAGCAACATTGATGCTCCCACAAGAGGCCTACCTCTTCAAGTCAGGCCTGGACCGAGATCCGGGGGGCTCCTGACTCCCATGATACCGTGATTTAAGTCCTGGTAGGGAATATCGGTGGTCCAGCCGCCAACAAGACCTATGACCGGCAACTTGTAACTAATCAAATCGTAGCAACCTTCGGTAGCCTCATCTGAAGTTGCTTACGATAAGACCAGTACTTTGCTCTGCCCCTGCTGTTTATTAGACAACGTCATGTGATGGGCGAAACCTTGATAATTGGGCGGGGGCCCAAATAGAGTTACAGCAGAAAAATATCTCCTTACATTTCACACATAATTTTAAATTCGGTCTCAAGTCCGGTAAACGAATATGGATTTGTTAATCACAAGAGAGCTCTATATTTTTGTGTTGTGGATAAGCTTTGCACCACATGCACTCTATATGACGCAATGTCAACAATATTTAGCAAATCCGTCTGCAAGCCTTTATATCATATGTATGCCGTAAAGTTCAGACACTCAATATTATCTTACAGCCTTCTGCAAGTGTTATTCGCCAAGGACTATACTAGTATGTGCATTTTTGAGTGGCTTTACCAATTTTAAACTTCAGTAGTTCCGTAGTTTTATTTAAAAATATAATTTTTGTCCTTCTCTGAAATTTCTTGGTTTAATTTTGGACCCCAATCATTTGCTTTATTACTAAGAAGTCCACGTCCTACTACTTCGCTTAAACGATTTAAGAAAAACCACAACATTATCAATATCGAGTGTGACGGGTTTATTATGCCGAAAGCTTATTTTGATTGTGTAAAAGATTACTCTGAAATTTCATAAACAAGTCAAATATTTTAAACGATATTGTAAATGGGTATGAAAGCTCAACTCCTGTCATTGAAATTCCCCTCGTTATACGAGTATGTATATCAGGTCACATACGCATGACATAAAATAAAAGGATCAAATTCAAAATCAATAAATCCATTTCTAAATGGTAAAAAGCAATTGTTTAAAATACAAAAATTTAATGATTTCATTAAAGGGCTTTCCTATTATTATATGGATTGTAGAACTTAATTGCTTGGATAGCAAAATGTCTCATAAAAATTAACCAAACAAAGGGATTTGATTTGACAAATTGAATTCATTTGATTTTTTTCGCTAAATAACATGACTTTATCTCTCATATTTGCTAAGCCTCTGTGAATAATAATAAATCCATTTCCTAGAAGTCTAACTGATTTTTAACAAAATAATTGTCTACTTACACCAGCAACGAGTGTACAAAAGCACCAATGTTGTCATGGAAAATGGAAATGCGACTTAATACGACAAAGGACCACTGCTGCTAGAAAAATAAAAATCCAAAGGAAAAAAGGAAAACAAACGAAAAAATAGGACCAAAGAACTCAACACACAAATCAAAAGGATAACGCGGGATTTTGACATTTTTTTATGATTCTATTCATGTTCGTATACAACGGACCAGAAAAAATAAATAAATACATTTTTGTTGATATTCCTTCAGTGACAGGGATTACAAGTGTAAATGACGATTTAGCTCTCCTTTTATTTAAATATAGCAATGGTGGTACAATATAACGTAAGAGAAAGAATCTGGTCGGTCTACAATATTAGTAGTCACGTTTTGCCTATTATTTTAGAATTCCAGAATTTTTTCACCCTTGTCTTTTCTTTCCATCCATGGAGCAATTTTAATAATGAGTAAAATTAAAAACCTTTCTGCATTCGTGCGTTTTGTAAATTAATATCCTTTTTTCATATAGGTATAGTACCTATGTACGAGTATATATGCATCAAATTGGTCTGACTTTAAAGGTTCTGCACCTATACAATATATGTACATACATACAAAATAAAGAGCGTTGTTAACTCTGATGCTTTGGCTGCCATGCCAATTTAAGACTTTAGAAATAGAAAGACCACACCAATCTGCTTCGCATTAAAAATCGTGTCCTGAATGTTTACAAGTTATAATGACTGGGAAAACAAGAGTTTGGCAGAGAATTTCATAACCGAGTTATAAGGCTTAGGAAAGAATAATGATATGTCAGAAGTCGTCCAATTGTGCGCTAATCTAACTTGCGTGGCGGGTGTTATATAATAGCTGAAAGTTTTAATTAGCAGAATGCTACCGGCAATTCTGATGAAGCACTGGGGTTAGATACGTATAACTATGGAACAAAGTAAAAAATGATATATTAAATGAGTGTAGGATGGTGGCATGCTCAGAGGGGTTTTAGGGTAAAACATTTTTTATGAGTACATAGCAGATAGTTTGTAGAATTTATACGCCATCGAATATGTAATCATACCCACATAGGTTGTTATTTATAAAACTACCAAGAATTAAAAGTTTTTCGAGTTTCGACAATGGAAATACCATTCATGGATAACGGCTGGGTGCTTACATTTTACATATACTGTAGCACTAAATTCATTTCACGTCATGCTGCCAAACTCTGTCAAATGGCTTTGAAATAATCAAATGGTCTTGTCGCCCTACTGTTTTAAAAATAAATAATTTATAAATTTATTTTGTAGATTATTTTTTGATAAATAAATAAGTAAATATCAAATGAAACTTTTTGCTTTCATCAGATGGGGGTTGATTTTAGTTCCACCTTTCAGTAAAATACGCCATTAAATCAGCAGTGGATCTGTTACTTCGGAAACCGCACTGCGGATCGTTAAGAGGTTCTCGTATCTTAACATATTTCATGGGCTAGCAACTGATCAGCATGTCTAACACCTTGAAAGGAAGGGACTCAGGTGCAAAGGATGTGTGGGAAAAGAAGCTTAGAAGAAGAGCCCCTCAAAATAAGGACATGTATTAACATACAATCTGGATCAGCGATTATATATATTCAAATCCTTAAGTACTCTTACTACTACACGGAAATGGGTTTAGTCTATAGAAGATTTGATGCGGTCTTATAATATATAGACGCAGATACAACATGAATGTGTTGAATTGACAGCGAAGTTCGCAGTAAGTGGATTAGTCTTCTATAAAAACCTGACTGCTGAAATGCTATTACAAGCGCGCGTTGAAATAAGGGATGAGACTGAATATCCAATGAAGAATACATCATGCCATTAAGAGCACTAACAGTTCCATACTGGCTTTTACACGGATGTTGTGGAAGCTACAGTCAAAATTCATAATAAGAAAAAGGAAAGGTGCACTTCGACTAATCCGAATGCCTACAAAAAAAAATTGCTTTGGCTTCTCTTGGCGTCTCTTCAAGAAAGAGACTATCAACATTACATACAAATCACCAAGTTGGTCACTTTATTTCCAATTGACTTGAATAACATAAGAGATCTGTCATGCTAATATATAATAGATAATGAATAGTATGAGATCCATATTTCATTGCATCTGGTATATGCAACGTTAAGCGATACCATCGCCGTGGTGTCCTTTTTTCCGTAGTACTTTTCTAGCCTTTTTTGAATGAAAATTTCTTAAAAAACGTCAAGTCTCATAGGTGAATTCAGAGCTTTAAGACTCCCTTCTTAATCAAAATCTATTGAGCAACTATAGCTCGTATTTCCCTCTTATTACACCGCTGATTATAGGCGGTTTTTCTCTTCACTAGTTCCTCTTCTGAGTGATCCTGGAACTACCCTCCAATTCAGCCAGCTCCTAGCTGCCTCTATCAGTGGTACCATGGCATTGCCCAGACCAATCTAATCAGCCATCCTATGTCTTTTTATCAATTTGTCAATTCCAAAAGAAAATCCTCCCTCCTTCTCTTTCGAAAATAAGATCCACATACCATCTGCCAATCCACATACTATTGCCAACTACTCTGCAACATTTTTTGGTCAAAATAATTTGCAGACAACTCCTTCATACCGGAGCCCTTTAATTTTAATTACCACTCCGATATCTTCATTGGCCCCTCTATCTCTAAATTTGTTGATCCTACTCTTATGGAAAATAAATTTCGGGAAACTTAGCGAAGAGTTTTTACCCTGCCCGGATGGTCTCCCCCGTAATATTGCTCAAAAAAAGTTCCTCAAATCTTTCTATTCCAACTTCCTCCGTATTTCATCTGTCACTCATATAAGGTGAATTTCTCCGAGCTTGCAAGACTTGGTTGAATTCTTATCATTTGTTCTTTTAGTTCTATAAAATGGCAATGGATTCAATGTTGTTTTCTAAAGATTTCGCTAAAGCCTCATCAACCGATCCTTTTCAAATTGCCTTCCCTAGGCTTTGATGTTTGATTATTGAAAAGGATATATTCTTATGTGGAAAACTACGCTTTAGGTCAGCCCTCTCGACTTCCTTTGTTGGCTACTTCTGCGGTCCCCCAAAAGGCAGCCATCTAAGTCGCTTTCATTTCATATAAATGATAAACCATTTTGAAGGAATAATAAAACGCTGACTCCTATTTATTAACGACGACGACGCCGACTGACACCAAATTCGGTAAAACTATTTGTTGACCTCAAAACTCTATTATTATACAAGAAGAATTTGATGGGTTTTTAACTTAGAACCCAAGAAATTGCTTAAATCTTAATATCACTAATTTGTCACGTAAGTCAACGGCTCAGACAGTAGTGTGTTGGATTCCAATCGGATGGAGACTTTTCTTACATCAATCGCAAAGAAGTATTCGAAGGAAGGATACTTTTTATTTCCAATTATCCAATGCCACAAGCATTTGAGGCAATTCCGCAGGGCATTTAGCATAAGTCTAAAAGGAAATCTAGAGATCGGTAAGTATACTCGTGCGTAATATGAAAAACTTCAGATGCTGCTAATGGATGCTTCGTTCACGTACTTCCTCTACGGTGTAATGCTTTTCTGACTTTTATTTTGAAAATGGGATGTAGTACCCGTACTTCTTTTGATGGTAGAGATTCTTGCTATCACCACTAAAGCGAACATCCTGGAAAGCGGCATGTTGACCATTAAATTCAATTTATCTCACATAGTCATTAAGCATCCATCTTATGTCGTTAAGATGAGCAGATTGCGATCACTTTGGACTGATGGTTTATAAAATTATATTTGGTCATGACTATCTCACAGTATCAGTATTAGACAATAATTGACTAAAGGAGGGATTTTAAGATTCAGTTGACTTGGCTGGAAATAGAGATTCTCATCGCTGCATAATGAATTTTGTTTGAACTTGAAACTCCATTTCATACGAGTATTTCTCTACTACTGAACATTTTTAAGCAATATGCAACTGTATTTAAAATGCTTTTCAGAATGAATATTTTGGAGCAATATTTACATATGTATGAGTATATATGTAACTAAAGCTTACGAAAAATTAAAGTAACAACATTTATAGAGAGATAAAAAATTGAATTTGTTCGTATCATTAATACCCATGAGTACCCCCAACTCTCTGGGAAATCTTACTTTGGACAAAGCCAAGAATGTCTCAAAAAGGTGTTAGGACTTAAATCTACTACTCTCAAAACGTTATTCTTTTCCAAATAAGTACTTGCTTACTGATGTTTGTTGACGTTTTGCCATTTTTTTTTTATTTCCGTATGCATAGTTGACAGAATACTTTCGATTGACTTTTCTTGTGTGACGTAAATACACATACAATTCAAATGCTTGCTTTTGTAATGTAAATGCTCATGTCCTTTATGATCCCAGTCGTCGTTGAGGATGAATGGATATGCGTTATTGACTAAGAATATCGTTGGGTTGTAGAGGGTGAATTAGGACACAAAAGAAGGAAATTGTACACCCTACCCTTATCATTGGGCATAAGGGCATGTATGAAACCAGCACTGACAAAAATATTCAAAGAGATTCAACACAAGTTTTGTACTGATCCAAACAATTGGATAGGTACTCGTACCAGAAATAGGTCTAAGACCTATGTCTGCCAGTATGATTAGACCTTCAGAAAATATCGACTTTCTGCTTGATACTCGTATCCAGGGTTAACGCTTGGTACTTTTAGGTAGTCACAGGATTGATTCCATTTTTATCCGTTTACAAATAACAAACACTCCAAAGGCCGCAAACGGATTTAGAGGCATTTGCACAATTTCAGTTTTCCTAGAATGGGTAAGGCGTTTATGCCCGGTTAATATTCTCTGGGCTACCCATACTTGAAATCTTAAGTACGCAGAAAAATGTTTAATCGATTTTATGAGATAAATTGAATGGTTGAATATGATTAACCCTTGTCCATCGTTCGCAATAGCTACTGCTGGTGTTATGAGGACGAAGACTAAAAACGGGTGAAAGGACATTTTTATTGGGCTATGAATTATTGAAAGAATTGTGAGGGGAGAGATTTTCGATTTTGTTTAAGGATTTTACGATATGGTTAAAGCTTGACCCAGTTTAGATATTGCTGGTTTTAAGTACAAGATTCAATCCACATTTCGTGGGTTTGAAAAAAAGAAAAAATCGCAGAGCTGTCTTTCCTCCTTACATATAAGATAGATGTAGTGCCCCATAAATCAACGGTAAAAAGTTTTAGGGATTTAGTACAGATGGTATAAGCAAACGTGTTGAAATAATATTTTGAAATGTGCTTTGGACACATGTAATCTGATAGAGAAAACATGTTATACAATTTAGGTGGGGTATAGGAATTGTTAACATATGGACTATTGGACGGGGCGAGTGCATTTGCAAACCCTTTAACTATATCAGCTCTCAAAATCTGAAGTGTCTTTTATATGAGCCTTAGATTTACGAATAATATCATAAAAACCATATTAAAACCATATGAAATTGAATATTGAAATTTATTAAATATGATTGAAATCAACAATAAACAACAATTGATTGATATACTTAAGTTTCAAATTATTTATTCAGGACGTAGAGAAACTTGATTTCATTGTCTATACATGCAATAATATTAAGTTTAAGTCGCAAAAATCTGTCTTTGTCGCTTGTTGAAATTTGAAACTTTAAGCGAAATTTAAAAGAAATTTTAAAATGTTATCGAAAGTTTTCACCACCGGAATATTTATAAGTATGTTTTTTCGAAGAAAAAATTAAATCTTGTGTTTATATTGGACACTTGTAGATAAGATTAATATTTTAAAAATAAAAATCATTCTAAAGTGTTTGCCAAGCAGAGATTTGTGTAATTGACTTTTTAGCTACACTACATAATTGTAAGCACTAGACAGGTGAGAATACCATTTCGTCACCTTCCATTCAGCATTCAGAAGGGAACACACGGCATTCTTTTAATCATTCAGCTAGGTTTCCCACATTGTGGTTAGAGCAAAGCTTTTAGGCTTCCGAAAGCTGGAGCGAGGATCCAGTTTTTTTCGTATTTTTTTTTTGTTTCTTTTTGAAAAGAACACTTATGAAATACCTAGTCCTTTTAATGGAAATTTTTTCTTCCACAAAAAATGATAATCGTAAGTTCAGTTATAAAGTGTCTTTAGTATCGGCATCCACCACATAAGTGTCACATACGGGCAGTCTACTACGACCAGAAACTGGACATTCATACCACCAGCTCTCGTTTGGTATGCTTGCAACCTCGAGAGTCATGTCATGCCATACCTCATTAGAAGTCCATCTAAATATGGGAGTCCTAACAGAGGACGCAGAAAATCCAAACGAAAGTGCAACGGCGAACGTGCAGTAAATATTGTTATATCTACCACCGAATCTAGGGCCATATTCTAGACGGAGTCGTGAAGGTGCGACAAGATTTTTTCCTAATTCAGATAGTGGTCGAAGTCAGTATTGATTAAAAAAACAACATGGCATTTTGGGGCAATAAAATTTTCGGTGTCATTGGATCAGATAGCGGTCTATAAGACTAGAAGCTGATTACAGCCTGCACGTTAGGTCGTCAAAGCATCAGTATAAGTTATTCAGCTCATGATAAAAATATCAAGGAGAGGAGATTAACTAGCGCGTCTAAACCGGTCCATGTGTGATAGGGAATGACCCCGTGTAGGCAAATCAAACCATTCCTTGGAGTCTGGTGAAAGCAGCAGTTATTTGTTCCACCAAACAAGTGTCCCTTATCATAGGTTTTATTCTATCGTGTCTATGTAGATCCTATCCGGTGGTAAATCCCATATTTTCCGAGAGCTCACTTACCATAATGCTCACTTACGATATTACCTTAGAGGCGAATATAGTTTTGATTAAAATGCACAACGCGGGAATACCGCGCAAGGAACGCAACAGCTTGTAAGACACCCTAATCCAAAATAGCAGCACAACACAACAAAGGACAAATACGAACTACAGTGTATAGTATTATTTAGCTTTCTTACAGTTACAGTTATTGGAGCCAGCAATAATGTGATTACCAAAACAATAAACAGGTCCGTTTTCAGGTATCCCTACGTAACCGCTGCAGGTCGGCGTTGTACCATTGAACGGGCGATCTGCGGGAGTTTTTTCTTATATTGCCATTTCAGTTTTTCGCAGGACACGTGAGTTCATGACATTTTTTGGGGGTGCAACAGTAGAGCCGTATAACATATTTGCAGATAGGTTTCAATACATTATTGTGTGAAGCATCCTCTTTATCTGCGTAATTCCTTCTTTAACCTTTGTGACTTTTTCAGTTCTCAGCTGTTTATTTGTTTGTGGGGCACACACACGTCGGGAGCAATACAAATTTCCTTTTTTTTTGTACCAGTTCAGTTTATATGCATTTTTATTAATACTCCTCAATTTACTCTTACATGCTAGACGAAAAACGCTTAAAAATTAGCTTAAATAACTTAAAATTATCTCTAACTTAAACATAATACTTAAATATTATGTCTTTCGACGTTTACGACGGATTTTATTCTTATTCTACAGTGATTTAACTACGGCTTAAACTAAGAAAACATATTTAAAAACTTAGTATATGGACTATTTTAATTTTATTGTAAAACTTAAAACTAAAATCCTACATACTACCTAAAACTAAATCTTAATCTACTTAACTTACTTACATATACATGCATATATATTTATACATAATATATATATATTTATACATATATATAATATCCTTCATATACAAATATATTTATATATATATTTTTTTTTTTATTTTTTTTTTCTTAAAATCTAACTTAAACCTACCTAAAACTATGTAAGCCAGCCATGGCTAATTTTTTTTGTCTGTACCATTCATTACACTGTTCACACTAATATATCGTGTAAAACATGTGGAAATAAAGTAGAGCGTACTCAACTAAAGGCAGTGTGTCGAGACTGCAAAAACCTTTCTCAGGCAGCTAGCGTTAACAGAAATTGTACTTCTATTTGCCCCCGATCTCGAGTAAAAATACATTTTTAAAGCCGTGGATGACATATACAATCTCTTGCAGCAGATAAAAAGAAAAAAACAATGTTGGAAATAAATTCAGAAGTCATCCACATAACATACAATTTAAAAAATACTACAATATTAATATGTGTGCAAATCCGCGCACAAAAATGTTGAAGAAACGCGTAACAAATTTTATTCAGATTTTTTTTTTTTTATAATTTACGCGCGCCTAAGGGGTTGATACCCTTTTACTGTTGCCAGGGCGCAGGCGGAAAGGTAGAAGGAGGAGAAAGTAAAATTATTTTGTTGTGGTTTGAAACTCAGGTGTGTTTGGTTTCGATATTCACTCTCCAGGGGTGGGAGTCCGAATAGGACGGAGAGTTTTTTCTTCACTCAGAGTGATTCGAAGTATAATTGACAGTATTGTTTTCTGTGCTTGAAACTCTACAAAAGCCAAATCTACGTGTCAATATTATGCCTTCACACGCAGAATTTTTATGTCTGAGTTCCAATTACACAAATGAAAAACTGACTTGCCATGGCAGATTTTTTTGAACGAGCCAGAAGAATGTAGTTGATAGGAATTTGGGAAAAAGTAGACAACGAAAAGGTATAAATAGCTTGAAGATATATGTTAAAAGTGCCACTGATTCAGTCAGCATTTCCAATAAGCTCAATAAATACTTTATCGAAATTTCAGAAAAACAGAAACTATCTGTAGAGATTTCAATAGACTGCTATTGTTCTAAAAGAACCACAGAAAACAGACTACCGAACAGTTTTATTTTCCAATCATGTTCCTCGAATGAAACTTATAAGACAATATCAACGTTAAAAAACAAAAAGCCTTTTACTAGTGGTGGTATATAAAGTATATCATTGAAGAAAATGTGCTTCTAGGTGGTGAATGTTTTATGTTACTTGTTTAATCTTAGTGTTCAAAATAGTTGTTTCCCTCTGCACTTAAAAAGCGCTGGAATTATAACACTATTTAAAAATGGTAATGAAAATATTATGTCAAACTACAAACCCAAACTACCAACATTTGCTAAGATTTCTGAAAGACTTTTGAAATCACGCATATTGGACTTTTTAGACAGAAACAATTTTTTTAGTAGTTTGGTTTTAGAAGAGGATGTTATCCTCAGAGGATAGAATTATAGCAAATCCGCCATGGTTCTGTTTATCGATATGACCAAAACGTTCGACACGATTGACAATGGCTTGCAATGGAATGCGGTTTTTAGAGGAAAAATTCACAAGTAGTTTACTTTTTATCTAAAAGATAGAAATCAAAATGTAAATTTGAGCTTTTATTTTAAAAAGTTGTCTACCATAGGGTTCAGTTCTTGGTTCTGTCTTGTTTTTAATTTACATTAACTCTCTCTTTGCATTAAATCTAAATGGGCGGTCAACTGCATTTGCAGACGACACTTACCAATTTGATACAAGATACGAAAGTATTGCAAAGATCTTGGAAGATCTAGAAACATTGAAACTTTGATTTACGAGAAGACAAAACTTTTGTCTTTCAAAATATCAAATAACGTCTTAAATGATTTTAGCTTATGCTTCCATATGATTGTAAAAAAATTCTGTTTACCTGTACATAGTACAGTATATGCAATTTTGTTAATAGGTTACCTTGTTCTAATAATTGTTTTAAGATCGATGATGCACCGTATCACTATAAATACCTTGGAGTATTAATTGACCATAATTTAAATTGGAAAGATCATATTCACACTGTTAAATCACATATGTTCCTTGTAACGCGCAAAATGTATCTCACCGAGCAATATTATTCTAAAGAAGTATTAAAGTTAATCTATTACAGCCTTGCTCACTCCAAGTTACAGTATGGTATCTCAAGTTGGGGTGGTTCTTTTAATAACACTTTCAGTCTAATGTTAATAGCTCAGAAATATTTAATTAGGATTATTTGTAACAAAAATGGTTTTATTGAGAGCTGGCCTTTATTTAGAGACCTACATATTTTACCAATGAACCTTTACTTTTTGAAAATACTAAAAGAATATTTTAAAGGAAGCGGCAATTTTCTTAATAGAACTTCATAATTTCATGGTTTTCTTGTAAATACCATGCATCTTTTACAATCGCCTCAAAATCCTTTTTACTCACTTCTACGCCGTTATACTATAGCTGCTTTAATTTTCCATAAGTTATCATTTTCTGTTCGGACAGCCATACATTTTAATTCATTCTTAAAAAAGGTTAAAGACTGGTTATTCACTATCAATTACGAAATCTGCGATCTGCTATTCTAATCATCAGCACAAGCCAATATCTATATTCTATTCTAATTGTTGAATTAATTTTCCAATTATATTTATCTTTTCCTAATTGCTCTTTTCATTTCCTGGAATAAGAAAAGTAATTTTGTAAAAACCGATGTCTCCTCCACATCAAATTTATATTAATTAAATCGCTGTGTCATTCCACATTTTTTGCAGTTACTTTGAAGCAAATTGTATATTAGAAGGGAATAAATAAGAAAAAAAGATTTTACCACATTCAGTTTCGTAAATTCCTAGTTGGTAGATCAAGCATTGTCTTAATCGCATAAATCATGATTCGCCTAAGCAAATTACCCGTGCCGCCGAAGGTAGCTCAATTCAGTTATGCTAATCCTTCATCTTCATAAATAAATATTGAAAGTCTCACAATATCTATCATTTTGGTAGACATTTTACATCAGGGGCTCTAAAGAGTTCATCCTTTCAGTCGTTCATAGACCTCCGAGGAGATTAAACGTGTTCGGCTAGAAAGTGAGAAGTGATTCCCTTAATTCAGACATTTAACAAATTGGATTTAGGCTCCAATTAGCTCAGTGATAGTGTGTCCGCTTAAGACAGCAAAGGTTGTGGGTTCGACTCCGGGTCGTGCAGACACTTTTTTTTTATTCAAAATAAGAAAACATAATAAAAATCATTTAAAGTGTTATTAAGTGTTGTTCAAAACAGCACGTGATGGATTGTGGAGAGCGGTCCGCTATACCAGTAGCGGGACCTGCTGAATTATCAGGTGAGGCTTCAAGCAGTTCAAGCCGGTTGAATGATGGAGAAGATGTTTCGTTGTCGTTTCCGCCAATTACGGACCAGCCTCACTAATGAGGCAGAGCTGACCAATTTATTTGCTCTGTGAATAGCGGTGGCCAGCTTACATAGGTTTAGGTTAGCATATAAGAAACATATACATATATCAGTGTATACAAAGGTGTATACTGATATATGTATATGATTGTGTATAATGTCTATGTGTGTTTATGTGTGTTTATGTGTGTATTGTACATTTAGGTTAGGTAGGCTAAGGTTTATTTTAAGTTAGATATTAAGTTTTTATAAAAAATTAAAAAATGTCCATATGCTAAGTTTTTGTAAATAAATTTTTTTCTTAGCCTTAAGTATAGAAAATAAGTATATTTTAAATAAAATGTAAATGAAGTCGAAAGACATAGTTATAAGAATTTAGAGTAGCTTAGAGCGCCTGTGTGGGGCCAGTAAGTTAGTATAAAATTGTTAAGTAATTGTAAGCTAGCATTTAAGCATTTTTTGTTAGTATGTAAGAGTTAATGATTAAGAAAATAAAAATGCATTTAAAACTAAAACTAAAACTAGAGTTCATCCTTTTCGTCTTAATAATTTTTACGGAGACTATTTATTTACGAGTATTAAGGGCATTAACTTAAACTAATAAATTTACGTGTTTATTTTTACGAGGCGTTTTAAGAGAACATCCCGCGTAAACAAGTCTTATATTTGAATCAACAGTTCGACAATTATTGTCAAACTATAATTTAACACTTGAAAGTGACGAAAATTAGTGAAAAGAAAAAACGTATTAGATGGTAAAAGGAGACTGCGATACAAGATTTTTTAATATTAGAGATATCTGGTGAAGGTAATAGTTATTGTTTACTTCACATAAAAACATAACAAATTTTTTAGGACATTAAAAACAAGAAAAGGTTTGGGTTGTACCACATGAAATGTCCGATCTTCAATAAGACGTGTGAGAATTTTAGGGTTCATTACAAGTACCGTTATTTTTTTTCTAGGAATTATTTATCATGCTGTCGGCAGTTCAAATTCGAACCCTCTTCCTTTACGAATTTAAAATGGAACATAATGCGTCACTGGCAATGAGAAACATTAATGACGCATTTGAGGCTGAAGCGGTAAACGAACGCACTATACGACGTTGGTTTGGAAAGTTCCGTTTGGAAGATTTCGGACTCGAAACTGAACCACGTGGGAAGCCAAAAACGTTAGTTGACGTCGTTGTTGTAAGAGCAACGGTGGATGCGGAGCCAACGAAATCGGTGCAGGTGATTGCATAAAGTATGGGAGTATCCCCAATAACAAAAGGGTTTTCCAATGGGGACTTGAATTTGAATTTAATTTGTGAACGCACTCTTTCACTAATCATCAAACTGTCACTGTCAATTTATTCAGTAAACTCAACATTTTCATCATAGTAATGTACACTAAAGAGCAACGTCTGCAAATTATAAAAATTTTCTTTAAGAGCGTTAACTCCAATTTTCGGTCGTAATTCTCGCCCTAGTAGACAGGCAATAACAAGTTTTGTGCAAGAATTTGAGTCTACATATTCTTTGTGTGATAATGCCGTGTCAGTGAGACAAAGGGTTGGTCGAAGTGTCGAAAATATCGCTGCCGTTGAGGCGTCCGTAGCAAACGATCCAAATCAGTCAATTCCATGGCGTTCTCAAGAATTGGGCATCGCTCAGACCACATTATGGCGTATTTTGCGTAAGGATCTTGGTTTACACCCATACAAGATCAAGCTGACTCAAGAATTGAAGCCGATGGACCATTTGAAGCGATGTACGTTCTCCGATTGTGCTCTGGAGAAGATGCGCCAAAATGATGAATTTCATCGCAAAATCATCTTCAGTGACGAAGCTCACTTTTGGCTCAATGGGTTCGTCAATAAGCAAAATATGCGTTATTGGTCGGGTGAAAATCCACATGTGCTTCATGAATCACCACTTCATCCACAAAAAGTAACTGTTTGGTGCGGTTTGCATGCCGGCGGCGTTATTGGGCCATATTTTTTCGTCGGCGATAACGATCGTCACGTTTCTGTGAATGGTCAGCGTTATCGCGCCATGATCACCCATTATTTTTGGCCCGAATTGGAAGATATGGACTTGGACGACATGTGGTTTCAACAGGATAATGCCACAAGCCACACAGCACACGCTACAATCGATTTATTGAAGAGTAATTATGGTGGGCGTGTTATCTCAAGAAATGGGCCAGTCGATTCGCCGCCTCGTTCGTGCGATTTAAAGCCGCTTGACTATATTCTGTAGGGCTACGTTAAGTCATTGGTTTATGCCAACACGCCGACGACGTTGGAAGAACTCAGAGCCAACTTTGAACTCGAAATAGCAGCCGTTTCGGCCGAAATGGCCGAGTCGTTGAAAATTGGGTCCAACGAATCGAACGCTGCAAACGTGCCCCCGGTGGCCATATGAACGAAGTCGAGTTCCATTCATAAATGTTTTGATTGCACTTCAAGCCGATAATAAAGTTTTTGAAATATCTCAAATGGTTTGCGTTTTATTTAAAAAAAAGTTGTCAAGTATTTATTGGAAAACCCGATATAAGTCGACACCTTTCTCTCGATAAGTGGGTACCCCATGAACTGAACGAGTCCCAATAACAACGGCGCCTGGAAATCTACACATCGCTTACATTAAGAAACCAAACTGAAACGTTTCACCAACGGATAGTCAGCTGTGATGAAAAGTGTATACCGTATGATAATCGCAAAAGATCCGGGCAGTGGTTGGATGCAGATGAAAAACCAAAACATACCCCAAGCCCGATCTTTACCCAAAAAAGGTTATGGTGACAATTTGGTGGACATCGGAAGGGCCAAACCACTTTTCATTTTATCAACCAGGAGAAACGATACACGCTTTCAAATATTGTGAGGAACTCGACATATTGCATGCCAAAAACAACCTGCGTTGGTCAATAGGCACGGTCCGATCCTTTTGCGTGACAATGCTAGACCCCATAACTCACAAGTGCAAAAACTGTTGCAGTTGGGATTTTAAATTTTTCCACATCCACCGTACTCTCCTGATATTTCCACAACGGATTAACATCTTTTCCGCAATCTAGATTCATCTTGCCGGCAGAAAGTCTTCCGGAACCGAGAAGCATTTGAAGATTTCATTGCCTCAAAAAGTCAGCACTTCTACGAAAAAGGAACATTTGACTTTGTATTACGTTGGAAGAATGTTATAGATGCCAACGGATCTTATTTTGATTGAAATAAAATTTACGGAAAAATAATATGTATTGGCTTTTCAATGTTTGCTATAAAATCGGACATTTCATGTGGTATAGCCCAATAGATGAAATACTTTACGAATTTACTTATTCCCTGGTGATTGCTTATTATTTTCGATATGCGGCTCAATTTCAGCTCAAACCAGTTACGAAGTCAATAGCCTTTGCTGTGGATATCTTCCCCAATTTGGATGAACCTAGATTTGGAGGAATAGTGGGTCTAAGTCGGAAAAATTGTAATTTCATTTTGGAACTTATTGGGTTTGATAAAGTGTTTCAAGCTATTTTAACATTGAAAGATAAATTTCTTTATTGGGCAGACGATGAGGAACATCAGCGTATGGTTTCGGAAATATTCAATGAACTACCGCACTGCGTTTGATACGTGGATGAATCAGAAATACAACTATTTCTTTTCTGTGTCTTCCGAAGATCCCATGGCATCATCCCATGATCTTTCAAAAAAGTCATCTGAATATCTGGTAAGGAGCACAATGGTTAGCAGGCAATATTGCCTACAAATTGACTTACACTGTAGTCACCCCTCACAGATCGAATACTATATTAGTATATTACACAACGTTATCGCAGAGTGAAATAAAAGTGAAGACATTTTTGCACTTTTTGACCCGAGGTGTGACCTTCCTGCTGTCGGAGGGTAAACAAGTGTCGTATACTTTTGAAAATTGTATAAGAGTCAAGGTGTTAAGTTTCACACCCTTTATTTTATTTCATGTACATATGCTACTTAAATATATACGAGTATTATAAAATATTTCCTCCAGCATTGTTCAAATTGATTGCATCTTTGCCTGAATTCTAATTCATATTTCCTTAACTCAATTTCTAATTTTGTCCTTGCCATTGTAATCCTTTCATCCTTTTCGATTTGAAGATTTTTTATTTCCATATCCTTTTCTAACTCTAGCTGCTGTTTCCGTTTAATTTTTTTCAAAAATTCTTCTTTTTTCTTGGATTGAAATAAGTAAGGAAACTGAATTGACATCAATTTTATCTATTTTTTGTTTTCTAAAACTAGAACGAGAAATTCTGCTCGTTTTTGGTAAAAAAGTAACAAAATTTCTAACCTAGGGGTCAGAAATTTCTTCCAAGCTGTTATTTGATGCACTAAAATTTCCTGTATGTGGATCAAACAAAATATGGTCCTTTGGTATTATTCCGCCTATTTCATTTGATGTTTCATACATCCCCGCCGGGTAGATGCTCCTACGGCTATTAAGAATTAGTTCCAATAAGGTCCAATGAACCCAGATTTTAGCAATATATTCTAAAATGTGGAAATGGATTCACTAAAAAAATAATGAAAGTATTGGAAAAATTTCACATGAAATATCTTTTTCGTCCCCATCCGCCAAAAACCCATAACCTGTTTGACTCTTCCATTTTACAGCGACCTTGAACGATGACTTCAAATAGCGAATTCTGCTTTTCATCGCTTGCCAGTTTATAAATCCAATGCTTGCAGCTTTTTCTCCAATTTTTCGGCTGTGGGTTTCTTTGAAATGGAAATTATAATTATCGTAAACCCCAAAGGACTCAACATCTTCGTTGACTTCCTTCACGAAGGTTTCCAGCAAAACCCCTGTCTGGATATCCGACCACGGGTTTTTTGTATGTAAACGTCGACTCTTACAAGTCGTTGCTTCTATTTATTTGCTGCACTTAAAAAAATATTTAATCTCAGTTTCAGTTAAATTTGACATCAGCGCAATTTTTAAAAACAGTGTAATTTTCTGATTTTCGAGAAAAAATCGTCATTCATCCTCCTTTGCAGCGTGTCTTTGTACGCCGTTTGCTTCTCTGCATTTGCCTGCAGGTGCTCATCATCAAACCAGGGATTTTGATAGTGTGAAATAAGGTGTTTCCTCTCTCGTGATTTGCGGACAGATCTTCTGTGCTTTGCCCGCAAGAATTAGGTTTATGAATCTGTCCGATATGGCTTAGCCTATCGCTGCCTATGATGCCGTTTCCTTTTCTTTTACAATTTTGGCCTCCTGTAAGAAATCAACAACAACCCAGCTTCCACAAAGAATTTAGTCTCCCCATTAAATGTTGGATGCCACCCATGGAGCGAAATAACCACTGAGCCCAAACATCTTTCTTTCTCTCTCTATCCCATTTTACAAAAAACTTAACACGCGCTCAGGCACTTTAAGTGTATTATGAATACTTCAGTTTTAAGATCTTAAAAGTTAAAAAAAAAAGTTCGATGGTAAACCTTCTGTTTCTCATTTGCTAACAAATAGGCTTCGCCGAAGATGGTTCGAAAGCCGCTGATAATCCTGAATTCATTGAGTCTGTAGGCTGACATTTTATGTTTTTTTTTTGCTTTAACTCTTTCACTGCTACTGCACCCATCCATACTGGAACAGCGTTTAGGACGACATAACTGACCGTTCTAAATGCAGCCGAGAGAGTTCTGGCAGCATCAGCGATACCTTCTGGGTGGCATACACGACGTGGGCTTTGAAGGCAGCATATTGTTATTGAACATCACTCCGAAATAATTTAAGGACAACTTTTACCTGATTGTTTGGAACCAAGCTCGAAAGTTCGCATATTCCAAGATCTTGCAGCTGCTTATAAAATAGCTTCAGTCTTGTGGACAGGAGGTCTTTTCCTAATTTAGTGCTAAAATCGCCAAAGATCTTACTGACATTTCCCATACGTCTGGTCCTAGAGCCAATAGAAGCAATCTCTGGCAAAGTCTTCCATTTGCATGATCCCATATCACGCTTGTGTTAGCGAATTAAGTCCTGATGCTGATTGTATTGTAATCATGCATTGGCTCAGATAAGACCTATTACCATAATCTTCCGCTGATACCAAATTCATAGAAGCAAAAGTTCCTCCAGTAAAACAACGTTGTCAGTGCGTTTTATCTTGATCATGCACTGAAGTCCACTTAGCTATGTTTGCACAGTTCCAATTGTTCAGTTGCATTTGAACGGCCAGATTCAGCTAACTGGATTCTTGGATTCTGATTGTTTGACTTCCAGATAATAAACGCTTACCCATTATTATATAGTCATCCCGTAAACGTGAATTTTCACAAGTTATTAAAGCTCATCTTCAATAAAAATGCCATCTGTGGTTCTAACATTGTTGAAGGGATTATGTGCTTAGTTTTACTAAAAATGGAGTTTAACAAAACCATGAAGCATATGGTATGCATTCGGTTTTGTCTTTCGAAGGTTTAGTGGTCAACTATCGTTAGTGTCTCGAATGCTAATACATAATTAAATAAGCTGCTCTAACACCTTAATAAAAATTCAAAAATCCATAAGCTAATGGAAAACCTTTTGGGTGCAGTAATTTTTTTTCCCAACTGGAAGGTATCTTAAAAGTATATATATACGAGTATGTATACGGGGTGCATGAATGAATCCCGGGTTGTAACGTGAAAAGCCCCTGCCAACAACCATCTGCCAATAGATGACTGTTGAATTTTGAGCAAGCTGCGGAATTAAGTATGTGCGTGAAAACCACTAAAAGTAGTCAACGAGTTGAATTTTGGTGAAAATAGGAAAAAGCGAATTTCGTGAGCTCATCAAGCATTATTTCTTTGCGTAAGAATCATCAAGCCAATGAAAATCATGATTAACACTATGGGGACTCTGCACCACCAATTTCAATGGAAAGGAAGTGATGTTCACCTATTTCGTAGTGATGGCACAAGCACTACTGACGCCCAAACCAATTGAAAAATCCCACGATATGGTGTTTGCTCATCGGATATTGAAAGTGCGCGAGATTGTAAGAGCCGTAGACATATCACATTTTGAATGATCACTTGGGTATGAAGGAGCTATCCGCGCAATAGGCACCACGTTTGCTCTCAATTTATCACAACTTAATCGTGTGACAACTTTGACAGTGATGGCACAAACACTACTGATGCCCAGTTGAGGTCAATACACCCGAACCAATTGAAAAATCGCACGATATGGTGTTCGCCCATCGGATACTGAAAGTGCGCGAGATTGTAAGATCCGTAGACATATCACATTTTGAATGATCACTTGCGTATGAGAGAGCTACCCGCGCAATGGGCACCACGTTTGCTCTTAATTTATCACAATTTGATCGTGTGACAACTTTGAAGGCGACAAATTCGAAGTAGTGTTTGACACTGTACAGAAGGAAAATAGATCCAACATAACTTAGCCGAGCCTAAGCAGCAGTAGAAACATAGGGGTTTACAAGAAGGCCAGAATAAGTCTGGGTGGATCTGTCGATTAACAATGTTATGGAGACATTTTTTTTTTCTGGGTTACATCTGACAAAATCCACATCAATTACCTGCAAAACAATGCGAATATTATGCCAAATTATTGGTCTGGTCTGGTCTGGTTGGTGTGGTTCTATAAGGATTTGAAGAAGAACGAGAGTACTGGGCCAAGAAAAAAGTGCTCCTATATTAAGACAATTGCGTAATCGCCATAGCGAAATTTCATGAATTGGTCTATAATTGCATGGTTTTCGGAGAAGAGAATTTCCTGTTTTCAATCCTGAAGAAATGACTCGAGAAAAAATTATCACTTATTTCACTATTCATTCAAGTCTTATGCAAAAAAAACGTATACTTTTCCTAATGCTTATATCACTTTTTTAACAATCAAACTAATTCAACCAGCAAGCAACTTGGAAACAAATAGAATAACACCAACTTCATGCTTCATAATAACAATTATGTTCATAATCAGAGGAGAGATAAGTACATACATATTTTTTAAAGGTGGCCTTGCATATCGCCAAGCTTCTGATTCTTCTTATTGCTCCTCCACCGAACAGAAGAAAGAAGAATGGAAAAAGTAAGTTGCCACTTTAAAACCAATTATTTCCACTTCAATGTGCATCCTCATTGCAACTGATGGGATATAGGTGGTTTGGAGGAAAGAAATCATTCTACGCGAAGTGTAGAAGTTTGCTCTTGGCATTATGAAATTATGATTTTCTTCATAGTTTTCCTGCTGTATCCTGCTGGCGTCTGTACCAAGGGATTTTCCTTTTTTTATTACATTTTCCACCAATTCGCTTCACTTTTTTTCACACTTTATTTTCTTCTTAGCTGTTTTGACTTATGAAAAGGGTAAGTATTGCCGCTAAGAAAATTTCTGTTCATAGGAATCAAAAAAGACTCTCGTTAGCATCTTCTAAAAAACGCGAAAAATATAATAGGGATCTACAACAAGTTCGAGAATGCAAATAATATGAGGATGCTCACTCAAGCACCGGGAACAACAACGACTTTACCGATATACTCCTACATAAGTATATCAAACATATCCCCCTCATCTTACATATAGCATACGTAATGTACATAGCAGGAGTCGTTGGAACTTTTGCTTCCTGCGTTCCTTTTTCATGATCGAGCAGCAAGAACGTGCGACTCGGTGTTGCCACTAATTATCCTTGAAAAGTTGTGCATCATCCCTTCGTGTAAAGTTAATAAAACATAACGGCGTCAACAACTTTGATGTTATTTTTATTATATTTTTTATTTGCTATTTGTATCCGATTTTCATTTCCATGTCCATTTTTTTTTTTCTGTTTTTCAAGGCATTGGCGCAATGTCGTCTATGGGTAGCTAAATGAATTTGCCATCATAATGGCCATTGTGTCTAAGATGACAAGGCTGCAGGATGGCCGACCAACAGAATGGGGTGGCAGTTGACAGCGTACATATAGTATTTTACCAAGTACAATATTTGTATTTGCTGTTGCCACTCGTATTTCTTTTTCTTCGTCTCTTATTTATTTATTATGACTTACTGATTTTGTTTTCTTTTTGTTCCGTTAAGTTTTGAAGAAAATCGTTTTCAATATCTTCAGGATAAATTTATTCAACTCGAAAAAGCTTTTGTGAACTTAATGGTGGCAAATTGCACATCTAGTCGTACAACTCACAGTAAGACGATCGACAGAACGAAAAATGTCCTACTAACTGCTGTCCTTTTTTTCAATTCACTTTTGCACTTACACTTGGTCAAGCACAAAAATGGGATTAGTGGTGATGGGTGGGAGGAAGAGGACAACTTGAGCGAGATGTCTTAGAGTATGTCTGTGATTGTGGCACTCAGCAAGGATATGCTATTGGCTATCACCACTGTTTCTAAGGAAAATGTGAATTTTCTGATTTTATTTTTATTTGTTTCGACTTACAGATATTTCAACTTTCCGTCAATTGGCAGGATACTCGTACCTCGTATTAATACGAATGCTGGGATACGTGCTTAAGTGTTGGTGTGAAAATCGTCACTGAAAATTGTAGCAAAGCAAATACGAATTATTTCGCTTTTAACGTGCATTTCAGTGGAAAACTCAACAATTCAAGTTGCGGTAATTTAGGATGTTCCACTTGCTGCTATGCTTACAAATTTTCTCAAAAAGAATATCAGAGGAGGAATTGCCGGAAGGCGGAGAAAATAAAGATGAGTATTGTTTAGTGGTACTGGTACTAGTAATGGTACTGGCATGGGTAGACTCTGCTCCCTTCCTCGATCTTTGTTGGAATTGTTTGAGTTAGGGGGCCTGAAAGTCAAAGAAAATGTCGGAAAAGGATGTGCGTGTAAAGCAACATATTTCGTTTATTGACAAAGAAAGAAACATGAAAGAGAGGAGGAACATGTGACATACGCATTGGCCTTGTAATTCTCCAGTGACGGTACTAGAGTATGACAGTGTATGTTTTCACCCTTTTCTGTAGAATGTTTTTGTTTTTTGTTAATTTGTTAGACAAAGTTTGATGAAATGAATGTAGAAGGGTAACACAATTGCTTTTGAAATTGTCAGCACATATGGTACTTAAAAATATGTATATAGTACGACATATGGATTGGGGAGGTTTGTTTTTCAAGAATTGGAACCACAGCTCTCGTGGTGATAAAGCTAATTTTCTATAATTTGCCAAATTTTAATAATCTTTTAACGGGAATCTGCTTCTCATCCAATTTTCTAAGAGTTGCTTAATGTGTTTAGTTTATCTTTTGAAAGTTAGTCCCAGTTCTTCTTGGTGTTGAAAAATAAAGACCCTTAGACCTTTTTCAAGACATTTGTGTAACCTAATTGTAATAATTTTCAGCGCTTTGGAGACGACAGAATGACTGGACATGGCAATGAGAAAGAATTCGTTTCTGTTACCTATATTACTAATCAAGCTAAAGAATTTGAACGCCTATATGGGAACCTATGCCTACCTGTAATATAATAAAATTATATTTTAAGACATGTTTTTCGACTTAAGTGGTTTGCAGAACGACGAAGCACTGTTATGTCAGTTTTTTAGCTAAGCAATGTTAGATGCATTAACTAATTACTTTAAATTTACCAGAAGTTTACTCCATTCGGTATCGTTAGGGAAATAGATTACATAGATTAATTTAGTTAAAAACGGATAAACAAAGTTTCGATTGGGGCTTTGTTTACCTTTAGATCTTAGCCGTCGCTATGCTTGTGAGGTTGACACAAAAACCCAAAACTTACAAATTTTGTTTAACTTCTTTGGGATCTATACGTGGATATTACTAAAAATATAATTCTCTAATATGTAGAACGCCATTGTCGCATACCTATGAAGGCAAATGAAAACAAGAAGTACCTGGAGAACTTCTGATAAAACAACCGTCAACCAGATTGACCACATTGCGAACGACGAAAGGTACTTGTCCAGTTTTACGGATATCTGAATGTTCCGAGAGCCCAATATCTACCCGGACCATTACTTTGTTGTAGCCAAACTATGGTTGTGGATATCCCGTACATTGCAAAGGCAAGCTAATACTATGAGGAAGTTTGACGTCGGACGGCTAGAATCGCAAGAGATCGTCAAATCCTTTTCCAATCGAGTCTCCCTTAATCTCTTAAGAGGTCCTCTGCCGCCAGTATCAAATATCGATGACAACATTGCCGAAAAGCAATCAGAGATGCAGCCTTTGATGCGCTGGGTTTCATTCTGCCACCACAACGAAACGCCTGGTTTGAGGTGCAGAAAAGCACATGCAGGTGAGCAAGATGCATACAAAGCAGCACTGCATAGAAGTACTAGAGCTGCTCACCTGCTCACGAGCAGACGAGGAGAGATAAACACTGGCTTCTCGGGAGGAAAAAGAGGGGGCATGAGAAGCGCGTGGTCGAAGAAATTGAGAGATGCTACTAAAGGAATGGGATTCGGAAGATCTGCCAAAAGGTAAATAAAAACAAAACACGAATGTAAACCCCTAACCGAAGCCTGTAAAGCCAAACAAGTAAACATACCATAGTAGTATAGTCGTAGTCGATGCATGAAAGATCAGTTTTCTAGATTCTATAACGGCGATGACGAACCTTGCAACTCCAAATCGATAAACACCACCTATTCATTGATTTTAAAGCCGCGTATGACAGCATCTATAGAGACAAGCCTGCCAAATTCGTCCATTTGTGCAGGATGGCGACGGAGACGCACGCTGCTCGTTAGAAAATTCACAGAGACCTTTAATGTCAAAAAAGGATTTAGGCAAGGCGATGCGCTATCATGCGATTTTTTTAACATCATTCTTGAGAGAATAGTGCAAAACTCACACGCAAACAGAAGAGGTACAACCTTTAAAAAGTCTCTTAAATTAGTCGCACATGCCAATGATATTGACATAATCGAAAGAATTCAGCGTGATATCAGAGGGACAGAGCAAATGAGATTAAACGAAGAATAACTCTTTCCAATCGTTGCTTCTTTGGGCTATTGAATAGCAAAGCCCTCTCTCGAACAACGAAAGTGACCCTATGTAAGACCTTAATAATCCCAGGCTAGGTCTATGGCGCAGAGGCATAGACATTATCAAAATGGATGAGGGTGTCCTTTGCTGCTTTGAAAGAAAAACTCTTCGGGTTATTTTCAGTCCCGTCTGCATAGACGTTGAGTCGAGGAGGAGATATGTATGTGATAGCTTGTTCCACGAAATAATGAAGAAATTTACTACAATTTCTAACAATTTACAACTTAAATTTATTAACTTAAATATGTTTAATTCTATTTAGAGCTTGCTACCCAGCAAAAAAGAAGCGAAAGTTAGATAGATTGGCTAATTAAGTTGCTGCTCGAGCGGAGGAGTAAAAAAAAATATTTTTATTTATTTAAACTGTATTACAATAAACGATCTTAACGCTAGGTGAGACAAAATGAAAAATGTAATGAATTGAACGAAGTATACTGACAATCCAGTTTGTGTCTGACAACGAAGCATAGATAAACTATACTAGATGTCAAACTCTACTAATACTTTTGCAAATCCTTAACTTTCGCACAGACACACTGTAAGTGAATTCCAACACTTTTGCATCTCTATAACTTTGTCAAAATTTGCTAGAATGAGAGCAATTTACAAGTAAAATTGCTAGAACGAGAGCGATTTGCACGAGCGTGTGTAATGTGGATGACGTTATTTGGTTCAAATGGGCGTGGTTTGTATAAAAAAGGAGATAAATTGCCATTGATCACAATTCACACGTATTCATGGACAGAGCCTCACGGATAGTTACGATCAGTAGAAGACCGGTTTTGATTTTCCAATATCTGGAAAGTTTGATATCTAGGTATAGTTAGTCTATGCAACGAAGTGTGACTCTGAACCTTTCCACAGGTATATTTATTAATTCTCAAAATGATTACTCTGCATTTCTTCCCGTGGGAATGGAATGCAGCTTGTTTGTGCAGGTGTCAAATGGATGGCGTGTGTGGAGGATATGGAGTTGAGCGTTTTGTTAATTGCGCAAAAATGGTTGCTCGTATTCTTATGTTGCATGTGGCTTGCACATGATCATAGACTAACTATACCTAGATATCAAACTTTCCAGATATTGGAAAATCAAAACCGGTTTTCTACTGAACGTCGCTATCCGTGAGACTCTGTCCGTGAATACGTGTGAATTGTGAGCGATGGCAATTTATCTCCTTTTTTATACAAACCACGCCCATTTGAACCAATTAACGTCATCCACATTACATACACTCGTGCAAATCGCTCTCATTCTAGCAATTTTACTTGTAAATTGCTCTCATTTTAGCAAATTTTGACAAAGTTATAGAGATGCAAAAGTGTTGGAATTCACTTGCAGTGGGTCTGTGCGAAAGTTAAGGATTTGCAAAAGTATTAGTAGAGTTTGACATCTAGTTTAGTTTATCTATGCACATGATCAAGCCGGACTTATGGTAGCGTTTTGCTAATTGCGCAGAAATGGTGACGTAAGTGTACATGATCAAACTTGTTTTATGGGAGGAGTTAATGGTAGAAGGGAAAGGGAATGTCAAATGGTGACGTAACTGGCTCAAAGGCGATTAGCATGGAGGAAACCACGCCCGACGACAAGAAAAACTTTATATGACCGAACTGAACGAATCAGGATGGAAATTGTCAACGATTAATTTTATGACGGTTGCTTTCAGCGCGCGAGAAATAATGAACGCGTTCATGTTACCAAATTCTAGGAATTTTCGCTTAGTTTAGATTTTACCCATATATAACATAAATCTAACAACTCTTGGGTTTGCTTTTTCCACTATATTATTACCCTCCCCCAGTGGAGTCCCCCGGGTGAATTTGTTTGCATAACAATTTTCGTGTTGATTATCCTGGGCTTGGCACAAGATACCGTAGGCAGGCTTCAATTAAAATTGAAACATTTTTGTTGTTTACTGTGACGATGAAACATTTTCTCATACGTCAGACGACTTAATATGGGCCTTCGTAAAGTGACGCGAGACCGACTTTGACTCTGTCCACTCGGACAAAAACGTTCTGGCAATCATGTAGATTTTTGGGAACGAAAATGTCTTGCTCACTTCTTCGCGCCTGTTTGGGTATGAGATTTCTCATGATGTTGCGCAATTTTTCAATGAGGACCTCCGGCGTCGTGGTTGGTGTGGAGCCTCCTACAAAAATCTCTCCTGGAAGCCTGAGATTTTGCCCATAAACCAACTCTGCAGCAGAGCAGTTATGGTTTTCTTTGATCGCACATCGAATGCCCAAGAGGATGATCGGGAGTTCTGATTTCCAATGAACAGTGTTACATCTCGCTTTGAGGGAACTCTTAAGCTGACGGTGAAACCAAACCAAACCGTTAGCTTGCGGGTGGTAGGGTGTCGTGTGAATTGTTTGTATCCCCATCGACTTGGAAAGCTCGCTCATCAATTTGGATTCGAATTGGCTGCCCTGATCGGTGGTGCTCTTCAAGGCTGTACCAAAACTTGAAACAAAGTGTTCGACAAATGCCTTTGCGACCGACATCGCTGAAATGTCTCTGAGAGGTAAGCTTCTGGCCAACGAGTGAATCTGTCAACGGCTGTCAGAATGTAAAAAAATCCGTCGACAGGAGGAAGAGGTCCAAGTCGAGGTGGATATGATCAAAACGGCCAGTTGGGAGATTGAAAGTGCCATGCTCTGACTTAGTGTGCCTTTGAACCTTCGATTTTTGGCATACTACTCATGCTTTTGCCCACTCGTTGACTTGTTTGTTCATGTTTGGCCAGAATTACCGGTCGGAGATAATTTTACGAGTGGCGCGAATGTCTGCTTGTGAAAGACCTTGTAAAATGTTGAATACGCTTGGGCGAAGAGCTAAAGGAATGTATGGTCTGTTTTTATTGTTTGAGGTTTCACAGAAAATGCCCAGGTTGGGAGACTTAAACTCTTTTAAAGAAACTTCTGAAGTTTTTTGTATATCCCCTTTCGCAAGCAATTTATGCAATTCCTTATCTTTTGTTTGTAATCTGGCTATTGTCTTTAGGTCTACCTGAGCGCTCTCCGTGGTAACGATCTCGCTCTCGCATATGCCTGAAAGGGCATCGGCGACTAAGTTATCTTTGCCGTTTATGTGTTGGATGTCACTGGTGAACTGCGAGATGTGGTCTAAATGACGTGTTTGTCGCGGACTTCTATCGGTTTTTGTGGTAAAAGCGTAAGTAAATGGCTTATGGTCGGTGAAGATTGTTACTTCTCGTCCTTCCACGAAAAACCTGAAGTGCTTTATTGCCAAGTAGATCGCCAATAACTCGCGATCGAAAGCTGAATACTTCTTTTCGGCTGTTGAAAGCTTTTTTGAGAAGAATGTTAACGGTTCCCAGGATCTATTGTTCTTTTGTTGGAGTACCGCACCGACAACGTTGTCAGATGCATATGTAGCTATGCTGTATTCGCCGTTGGTTTTTGGGTGTGCCATGAGTATGTTGTTCATGAGAGCATTTTTGGCTTTTTGAAACGTGTCGCTGAGATGATTGGGCCATGAGAAATTCTTCTTTGTTTTTTTAAGTTTTAATAATGAAACTAGGTGCTCGTGAAGAGGTGTTAGTATTTGCGCAATATTTAGAATAAAGCGGTGATAATAGTTTATCATTTCAATGAATATCTGGACTTGTCTAATTGAAGTTGGTGTGGGAAAACTTAAAATGGCTTCGACTCTATCTTGGCATGGAACGATTCCGTCTTTACTTATGGTATGGCTCTAGAAATCAAGCGATATAACACCGAAAACGCATTTAGAAAGGTTAATGTTAACTCCGTACTCCTCAAGCCGCTTGAGAAGTATTGATAGGTGTTCTTTATGTTCTTTTTCATCCTTACTCGCGATAAAGAGGTCGTCGATGTAGCCATATACGAGTACAAAGTCGAGACCGAAACAGACTACGTTTATGAATCTCTGGAATGTCTGTGCAGCGTTTCGAAGACCAAAAGGCAACCTGTTCCATTAGAACATTCCGAAATTAGTTGTTATTGCGGTCTTGTAAATGTCTTCCGGCGCTACTGGAATCAAGTGATATGCTCTGACTAAATCGATTTTTGAAAATCTTGTGGATACCTCTGCGTTCATTGGAAATCTTGGATGTGTCTGATTGGGTGACGGTATGGCACCGTGATGGAGTTAAGCCAGCGATAATCGCCACATGGTCTCCAGTCCTGGTTTTTATTTTTTACTAAATGAAGAGGTGAGCAGGAAGGTGAAGAAGACGGTCAGATAATGCCTAATTCGAGCATGTGCTCGAATTCTGTCTTTGCTGCTTTAAATCGATCAGCGTCAAGACATCTCGCTTGGGTGTATGGGAGTTGGCCTCTTGTCAAAATGTGATGCACTACTGAGTATTTGAAAGTAGTCGGGTTCTTATGTAATGGTTGGAAAATCTTTTAGGATCTTTCCATATTCGTTGTTAACCTCGAATTGTAAAGGTGTTGGGTCATTTGCCCTAGTTATAGACGCGTTTGCGTGTAGTTTTGCAAGTGGATCTAGTATCCGTTTATTTCTGATACAAACAATGAGACCAATTTTGGCTAAAAAGTCGGATCCGATTATCGGTCGTTTTACTGAGGCTAAAATTAAAGGATGAACTAGATTCCTTCTCAAACCCATGTCTACCATGAGTAGTTTAGAGCCAAATGTAGGAATCGTTGTACCATTGGCGGCTGACAAAAAAAAAAAAATGGATCTTTGGATGATCGGTACTGATGTTCGTTGGGATTATAAGGCAAAACTGATAAATCAGCACCCGTATCGATGAGAAAAATTAAGTTGTCGGATATGTTTTTATAAATAAGCGGCTATTAGTGAGGTTCTGCGTGTTTGCCGCTGCAACAGCAGCTCTTACTAGCTTGGGTCGTCGGCACGATTCTGAGATTTGTTAAGAAAATTACACGGCTTGTCTATCCTATTCCCAAACGAATTGGTATTGTGACGACTGCTACTCAGTGAATCGAAATCCTGTGTTGCAGAAATACTATACACATTTGCATTTTGTGATGCCTCATAGATTTTGTCTGCAAGTTGTGCCAGCTCATCCACTGTCGCCAACTGAAAGTAACGCTATATTTATATGCTGCGGCAAGCGGCGCATCCATAAGTTCTTAACAATAATGTGCTGCCAGCCAGCATTTTCATCGATGGAAACACTTCAGATGGCTTGTGATCCACAATGTGTGCCTTATCCACAAGAGCCTCTAGACGTTTAGTCTCGCAAACGGAATGCCGCTGTATGAGTGCAGCTTTTAATGTTGCTTACTTTTCGGTGGCAGGTGGTTTAGCAAGAATGTCGATCACCGAGTCGCAGGTATCGGGTGGAAGAGCAGCGACTGTGAGGCAATATTTTGTTTCAGAACTAGTGATCCTATAAACCGTAAATTGTGCCCCGGCCTGTATAACCCAAGTAATCGGATTGGTGTTGCAAAATATAGGAAGCCGGACTTTTATTGACTTGGTGCCGGAATCTTGGATTCCCCCGAAGGTACTCTGATCGTTATCATCTTCCATATTGGGTTTGATATCGACCATGTAATAATAAAATAGAAGAAACCAGTCGAAAACAGCTCGAAATAATAACTGTGTAATTTATTCAAAAAATAAGAATAAAAATGAAACCGCGCAATATTTACCGAAACTTTAAATACATATTTTAAATTGATGCGCAATAGATTTTGTGCTGAGTGACAAAGCTCACCTGTTACATATATTTTCGATCTACACATACAACTAAAGGTGTTCCTTTGATGTCGTCTTCTTGGATGGCAATTTTGTCAGATGTTCTGGTTGGGCTGAAATTCTATCACTGCTGTTCTGGTTGGGCTCTGCTGTCCTGGCTGGTTCTTGCGCTGATGGCGATGGTACAGCTTGATGGGGTGGTTCGCTTTTCCTTTTCTGCGTGTGCAACCGGTGCGTTTGGCCAAAAAGTGCTGGTCGAGGCAATGAAATTTCTTTACGTATTAGCGACCAGCTTTGTAGCTGTTGCATCGGGTGCATCGGGTATATTATATACCGTTAGAACTTTTTAGTGGTATATATATATATTATTTTATATGTATAATTGTCTGGGCATGCGCGAAGAATTACGTATGTGCCGCATGGAGATTTCCAGGAAAAAATAAAAATCGTAGTTAGCTACGGCACACCAGGAACGCAATTGTGTAATGATTACGTCTTGGTTGAAGCGCATCAGTGGAAAAAAAAATTTACGAAAGAAATGGCGTCGTTGAAGTTGCTATTTGAAAATTGTTTTCCGAACGATGTCGTTGCACTTTTAATGGTTGGTGTGTCTGATGTTCGGGGTCACCACTGTGGTAACTTGTTCTAAGAAATAAAGAAAAAATTCCCTACAATTTCTAGCAATTTACAATTTAAATTGATTAACTTGAATCTCTTTAATTCAACTTAGAGCTTACTACCCAGCACAAAAGAAGCCAGAGTTAGATAGATTGGCTATTAGCATGGAGGAAACTGCGCGACGACAATAAAAATGTTATATGACCGAACTGAACGAATCAGGATGGCAATTGTCAACGATAAATTTTATGACGATTGCTTTCAGCGCGCGAGAAATAATGAACGTGTCCATGTTATCAAATTCTAGAAATGTTCGCTTAGTTTCGATTTTACCCTTATTTAAATCTAACAACTCTTGGGTTGGCTTTTTCCACTACAGATACTATGACGAACTGTACGAGCTGTACAGTGATATCGACTGGATGGATACCAATATCCCGCTCCGGAAAGTCTTCGAATCCGGCCCTGAGGGACCGCGCAGTAGAAGAAGACGGCGATTCGTGTGACACTCCCAAGTGGAAGGGGACCTCAACCAACTTAGTGTTCAACGCTGGAGGCTACCAGCTAAAGATCTAGCTGGCTCGAGATGCTTGTTTATTAAGGTCCAGGTTCACCACGGATTGTAGCTCCACCTTAAATAAGAAAGTAAGTAAGTAAAAAGTACCGAATCTGTGGTTGAAGGCATCAGCGCCGCTCTATGATTGTTGAAACAAGTTTGAAAGCCATGATTTCAGCTCAATACTATGAATACTGGCTTAGGCCTTTTCTTGTAGCTTTTCCACATTACTTATATGCCTAGGAATTGCCAGCAACGGGCACTGCATTCTTCAAAGGATGTGGTAAATCAATCAGATCAGTTGGTGGTCAAGGCACAAATCTACACCTGACTGTACCGCCATCTAAGTAAATAATTTCAAGTGGAAAAGATTCAGCTGTATAGCTTCGAGACAACTAGTTAGTTATGACAGTCCTCCGAAGTTTGCTTTCAATCAGGTGAAGGAGTTCATGAAAGACGAATATCCTGTCGGTAAATTTCATGTTACAAGAGAAAAGCCATAATCTTAACAAAAACGTTCTTCATTTCAAGAATTTCAAGAAATTGAAACAGCAGAAGAATTAGATTGAATTTGAAAATTAACAAAGAAACGACTATTTTAAAGTTGTATGTCTTTTGATCGAATGATTGTGGTTTTCGCCCTTAATTTTTGCAAACTCGATGTCACATTTTGATACTCAGAAATATTTTTAGCAAAAATGATCCTGAAGTACGAAAATTCATAATTAAGCTGATTTTTCGAGCATGGTAATTCACAGACGAAAACAATAACAACTCAATTCGTAAACGGCAGACACCCTAAATGTTCACAAACCAATCTCCTAAAATAAAATCTTATACATTTCGACATTTTATTGTTACTATTTTGTCCCCCAATTTGTTGCCCTATATCCTTTATGGTTTTCTATATCAGAAAAAATGTATCCATATCAGTATGTAGACACCTTCTAACAAATTATTTAGCGAAAATCAACCAAAACGGAAAGAAAAATTCTCCACATTTACATAAATTGTCCACAGAGGAAATCTGGCAACAATACGAGTATAATATTTTCGCCACACAAATTTCAGTTGTTATCTCTAGCGACACGACACACACCAAACAAGACACAGAAACCTTCTGACAAAGTGTACACATTTCGACATGCAATTTTTGGGAATATTTTTGCACACACTGACGCCGAAAACCCTCCGATACTGGTGTGGATGGAGGGCGCTTCTTAGCTAAGGACTCTCTGAATTCACTGACACTCTGCCCTCTCTACTACATCCATTCAACCACATACTCAAATACGAGTATGCTTGAATCGATGTGAAAACGTGACGTGACTAAACAAAAATCGAGATCTGGGAATTGCCGCAAGAGATAATAAACTCAGGACCGGCAAATAAGTATTTTCCAAGCTTGCCCTTGTAAGAGGGTGGCTGCAATTCTGTAGAGAATTGGCCAAAAACCACCATAAGCGCCGGAGAAGTAAATTGCTTCAGATATGGGAATATTGGGCGACAAGGAAGGAAACTAGATGGGAATGAGAATGCGATCAACCACCGCCTGGTATTAACAAGACGAATTCCTATTAAATGTTTGCAAACGGATGCGGATGGGTAATGGTGGTTCTGGACAGGAACTTGAAATATTATTAACGATGGATTAGCTCTGGAATGGATGATTAAACATATCTTCAAGATATCCGCCAGGGGACTACCTACCCATATTTTACGAATCTGGAATTATGAACGTTTCATTGAGTGCCAGTAATAGGACGTGTTTAACACGGGACATTGGTTACTCGAACATTTGGAATGATGATGGGGCGTGAATTGATTTGATATAAGTGTGGAGATATGTCAGATAAAAACAATTAAAAAAAAATCTTCTCTTAAATAACATTAAGTTTTTAATGGGGGTATACATAGATATATATACATATGTATGTGTGGCCAAGTGATCTTTTATGAGAGCGCAACATAAAAGAACTTCAAAGATTGAGATGACACCCGGTTATATAATAGATTCGAAAACACACTATTAAAGGGATTTTTATTCTCGAACCAGGTGGTTCGGGGCAGTGTTATTCATTTGCTTGACGTGACCAAACTACGAGTCCTAGCGAATTTGGCATCGTGACTAATTTACCGCTTTGTACACTGCATACAGTTTGCGAATGCATGTTTTCATTTCTTGTAAATAAATATAAATATTCGACGTGTCGAGTTTTCCATGCCACCTAAAATTAGGACACCTCTTTTTCTACTCGTCCAGCATTTGGCTCCATACCGCAAGACTGATGAGGTTAGTATTTCGCAGAGCAATATTTTTCTTAGAGTTTTGAATCCGCTTGTTTGCATAGTCGAGGGAAACAACAATTGGAGAGAGCTATTCTTTGCTAAATTTCCTTCAACAAATTAATTCTGAAATTTTCATTTACCCTGGAAGTTCTAACTAGCTAGCATACTCGGTATAGCTACCTACTGAACATTTAGTTTCATGAATATACTAGGCAGGTACATACTCGTATATTTATTTGGATTTTATATTGAAAATTTTTGTTTTTACATGGCTATTTGACAATTTCCATCCATACGCCTTTTATATACTGCGATCATTGAGTGTTTTTTTTTTTGGAAGCAAATAGATAGGTTTGAAGTACATTTGCAGTTAACCAGCGTCAATAAAATTCGAAAAGTCTGCCCTTGGCATAGCACCAATGTTGATGAGATCTCTACGTATGTTGGCTTATTGGTTTACGCTGGATATGAGATAACGAATATTAAGTACAATTTACTCGCAAAATCTCATATCTCAATTTATTGTTTTATATTATAATATCGTCTGTTAAATTTCTTTATACGAAAACAATTGGCCTTTCATTTGTCGGATTTGAGCCAACTTCTTTTTCATATTAAGACATATCAACCTGGAGAACGCTGCTTGTCAAATTTCTTACTTCTGTTATCATGACTGAAATATCTATGTTCGGTAAGGGACAGAACGAGGTATGTACTTCGTCATATTTTCGCTGCACCCGGTCATATGTCAGATAATCATTAACGTCTATCTCCCTTAATTTAATATGCCAATCTCATGTAGCTATTGCGCACGATCAGTTTTATAGCTCCTATTTATACTGTTGTTGTTTCTATCATTATAAGTTTCTCATCCTTGACGTTTGTGATTGCAAGCTGATTAGGTCCCCTTCTATCTTTTTTTTTCCTTTTTAAAGAACTTAACACTCAGAGGGTATGACTACTCTTAAAATGCCGGAGCACGTGTTAAGTTTTTTGGAAAATTGGATAGAGAGAGAGAGAGAATGATATTTGGGCTCAGTGGTCATTTTGCTCTATGGGAGGCATACAACATTTAATGGGGAGACTAAATTATTAGTGTAAATTGACATGATGTTTTATTTAGGCAACCATTCACTTCACGAGATTTAAGTTGCCTGAAAAAATGTTTTTCGGTCACGGCTGGCATTGAACCCGGGCGGTTCGTCCGAATGGGAAGTCGATACACTACCACTTGAGCCACGGCCACCCGGTGCGGTGCGGAGTCCCTCTAATTGATATCGCTTGAAACCTGTACGTTTTTTTTTATTAAACCCACTCCTCCTTCATCAAAGTTATCAAAGCAAATGGAACCATATTTCTGGATCTTCTAAGTATAAACCTTGGTCGCTCTCGATATGGCTTTGTTACTCAATAATTTCAGCAACTGCCAAGATAAATTTTTCATCAGATTTTTGTTGTATTATAATTTTCAGATTTAACTGGCAACTGTCAGACAAATCTTTTACAACTTCAAAGTGTTTTTGCTTGCTCATGATATTTTATTCTCGAAGGTTGTGGTTACCATCGTCCATCTAATCCAATTTCATATATCTTAGATATACTCTCTTTGCAAGTCATATACAATGAACTCGTAGTCATAACCAGCTAAGCTTTCAAGTTCGTCACATTTGCTGGCATGTCATCTGATAAGTTATTGAAATCCTAAATGCTGGTTGGTTTCCTAAATTAATAATACATATCTGTCCCATCAAGCTACCAGGATCGGTCTTCCTGTTGAATTTGAACTCGCCAATAATTGTTTTTTTTTTTTATTTTGAAAATTGTTTTCCTTAGTCCAATCAGCGCATGTGCAACGTGGGTGCTTTAGATAAACATCACCTTACACAATCGCCTACAATTACATTTGAAAACAAGTTTAAACTTCATACAGATTTCCTCCTTTCGCCAGAAAATGACATCAGCCTCCATGCGTTATCCCACAAAATCTTGATATTTCCTCACTCTAATCTTCATCTTAAAGCCATAAACAGTTTGTCTGCCTTATTTTTAAAGGACAGAACATCGCCGCTTTTAAATGATTAGGTCATCCTTTAAACAACTTTTATTCAATTTAGTTTTATGAGCAGATACGAATACATGTATGAGTATGGATATCTTTATTGCACACTCTTTGGAGTTTTTTTCTCATAAAAAAGCCTCTTTAAATTTGCCTCGTTCTGAAGGACACTTTCAATTTTCTTTTCTTCCTTTTTTTGTGTGTCATTTTGTTCTTCGTACATGGCAAGGCCATTCAATGTCGCTTCAGTCTGCATTTTTCCATCAATACCAACACCATGTTGTATAGTTTTATTTGTTCCCCCACATAAATCCTTTCAATCAGCGGTCTCTTGGGCTACTCGAAGCGCGACTCGTTATCTCCTTAATCTGGAATTCTACTTTTTATTTTCCTTTCTCTCTTTCCATGGGTGCCTATAAAAAAATCATAAAATGCTGGAATTTTCTTTGACGAACCATCATAGGAGCATCAATGATGATGTTGAGTGGTAACAGTGTTGCCAATCAACTACAGCTGCACTAGATATATCTACCGTATCCCGACCAGGATATAATCATTCGTATTTAATCTGTCAACTTCATTTGAGGTACTTACATGTTTCATTTTTCCATTAATAATGTCATTCAACATGGCAACTCTACTCATTACCAGAGCTAAAGGACGGATAACCTACAGACAACCAACAAATATCCCCCAGATACCAAATAGAGAAAATTATCATACATGAGTAGTGACACAGATTCCTACATGTTAAGATGAAATGATAATAAAATATGTAAAAGGATACAAAAGCCGAGTGAGTAGGAACAGCAAGACATTATGCCCATTGGTCTTGTTGGTTCTGTTTGTTGGAAGCTGGTATTTGGTAGTTGGTAGTCCACGGTTGCTTTTTGGTTGGGGGTGTCTTCTTCTAGGACATGATGATGTCTGCAAGCACAGATTTATCGAAGGACGTAAATATAAAAAGGAGGCAAAGATGTCGATCTTCGTAGTTAGTGTATTCAGTATTTGTATTATGTGCGCGTTGTGTTGGTTTCTGTATTGTTAGGGGTCTGGCGAAGAGGAACGAAAAATTGATTTTTATTTCCTATAACAAGGATTATGTTGGAATATTTTTATCGGATGGGATGTGAAACGTATCTACGTTACCATACGTACTTTTCATTTCTTTATTATGATGCAATCAAATGTACAATTTTCTGTATCCTATCTCAGTTGGGTCTCCTTCTACTTGGAATGTGCCGAACTCAATCCCAATATCAATTCAAAACAAAAATGATGATTCCGGATTTTTTTTTATCAATAACCATTGATGGGGAAAGGAATAAGAAAAAGTAAGAGAAGAAGATGATTGGGTGGTAATATTTTGCTGATGAAGTGAAAATTCTACAAGAGTCTTGAGTCTTGAATTGGTAAATAGCACGTCACTCACACAGAAGTCCTATCATGAATGTTTTGTTTTCGATTAAAATCAGAATTTTAGATCAGATGGTACTCACAGCTGGTCATTAACAGGAATGGCCTAGGTAATAAAACAGTGTTAACTCTCGTTGAAGTTATATCAGTATTTTTTAACACAACTGCATCGAGTGATTGAGGGAGAATTATAAATAAAAACATGCCTTATTGTGGTTTCTGTAATTGAAACTATAAACAATATATGAGTATTGAATACCTATGCAATTTACAGTAGATCGAAGCTCCAAGTCATACACCGTGAAAAGATATCACTCTAGCCTGCTGACTTAGGATAAGACTCAACTGTACAAATGAAGGGATTACTTCAGAAATATGGAAAACCATTTAGTAGTGGATTTTAGCAAAAATGTATTCTCTCATTGGTCTTTCTCCGGTTGGTTTGAAATATGTGATTTTCGGTGTTTTATTTTGAAAAAGAATGTTTCAGGTCGTTGTCACAACACTATATATGATATATGTATAGTACTTGGAAACGTTTACGTGTTTCTTTTTGTGTTGGGGGGTGAGCACTTTATATTTTTTCTAAATAAAATAATAACGAACTATTTAAGCCGTAAAACAAAAATTGATCGAACTGATTCTTTCAAAATAGATGGCGTTGACTGCGGATGTTTCTTCCATTGTACTTGTGTTAATATAACTCAGTCTGGTTTTGACTTCATTAGCTCTAGCTACAACAACAAACTGTTGCTATGCCCAATGCAGCTACTGTATCAGCTCAACCAAAACAGCAACAAAAAGTCTAGGGAACAACAAAACAATCAAAACATGGTAGCAGGTCTAACCATTCCATAATCCTTCAGATGCTGTATGAGGAGATTATTAACCTGAAGAAAATAAACACTGAGTTTCTCAGAGAGAAAGAGAAACCTGTTGGAGTGTATCCGTAGCCAAATGTCTAAGATGTCTAAGAATCATCTTGAGAATTTTTGGGGCTCGATCGTATCTCTAATGCACAGCTTTATCAGAAAATGGCCAAGAACCTGTCGAAATTACTATATGGAGGAGAAAGTGGCAGTGGATGGGACACACCCACTGTTGTCACTGTTTGACTGGAGTAATCCCTAATATCTTAAACAATTGAAAGAATGTAATCGCCTCTTCTCCTAAAGTAACCAAAATTATCTTCAGTCTACTAAATGATAAATTGCTGACCAAAAGCTGGGAAGAAATTTAAACCTCAAGTAACGCCTCTCAGGAGTTCGAAATATTCTTAAAAACCCTAACATATTGCGTTGACAAATCTAGCATTTCTTTAAAGCGAAGGAAATCTAAAACTAAATATAAACCATGAATGAACAATTTTCTTCTCGGACAAATTAAACTCAAGCATATGCTGCGTATCGAATGCTTCAAGCATCCACTTAATTCTGATTTGAAAAGTCGTTTCAACCATCTGTGCCAAATAATTAATAAGGAAATGATAATCTGCCATGATAGCTACTTTCAAAGCAGAATAAGCAATGCCCAAGGGAATCTTAAAAAATAATGGAAAGTTGTAAATAGTATTATTAATCGTAACAAAAGGAATCATAGCACATCTTTTGTACATAAAAGTGGAAACATTACTATCACAGGCCCTGCTAAAGTACTATAGTTAAGAATTCAGTTCAATAGTTAATAATTCAATGAATATTTTGCCACAATGAATCAAACGTCTTTTTTAATGATCCACGAGGACCTTGCAGTTGTTCTTCCACAACTGGTCTTGGTGTATCGACCCTTGGAAATAACAGCTTTTTGAACCTATTACAGGGTTTGAGTTGTTGAAAATAATAAACTCGAATACTGGAAAAAATATCCCTTGATGTTGTTGATACAATATATTGACACCTATTTTTAATTTGAGTATTTTCTCGGGTAAATTGTGATACCTATTTATAAAAAGGGTAACTGAAACAAAAAAATTAATTACTGACCGACTTCCTTACTTTCCGTAATATCGAAAATGTTCGAGAAAGCCATCAAAAGCAGGGTTCTGAAATACTGTATCTTGCTAAAATAAGATTTTTCAGTAGAAAGCAATATGGGTTCAGGAAAGCTGTTCTACGGAAGATGCGCTCTTAGATTTTTGTACATTTATCTACAAGAACTTAATATTAGGAAATTATGTGCCGGCTTATTTGTAGACATTATAAAAGCCTTCGATATGTTTGATCATAGCATTACACAACGTAGAATTTCGTGGATTTATATTAGGTTGATATTCTTCTTATCTTAAGACTAAATTTGTCCAGATTTGTCATTTTTGTCCAGCCATAGTTGGTTGCTTGAATATATTCCGAGAAGGAATCGTGCGATCTGCTTATGAACCCTCATTTTCTTAGCTTCAATTGAATTAACCGTCCCAAACCTGCTTTGAAAAAATCTATCCATCTAGAAAGCAATGCGGACAAGACCTTTGGAAAAGCTTTAATGGACAGTTTGTAGCTTCGAACTTTAGAAGGCATCAAAACCCGATGTTATCTTGCTTGCATAACTCCAGATACATCTTCTTATCCATTCTCAAAACCTGTTTAGTTCTTAGTACATTACCTAGTGCCTGGACTGAGATAACCCTAATTTTTATACCGAAAGCAGTCAAAACATTAGAATTGGTTATTAAAGACCGCAGATCCATCAGAGAATCATTTACATAAGGGTATCAAACTGCCAGCATCTCTGCCTATGAGGCATATGATTAGTAAGTAGATCCGAAAAACGATACAAAGATACTTAAACATATACTTCAGTCGATTGTTAGTGGTGTACTATATGTATACTTCAGCTTGAAATATGATGTATGTTTGTACAACATCATGTATGGGTTCTGTACTACAGAATTACACTAATCCGGTTTAATCAGTATTTATTTACTTTCGATATATGTAAGTATTCACAAGATCTCTGCTTCAGATGCTCTGTAAAAAAAATTCACAACGTGCATGCAAAATGTATTGTGTTACCCACGCTTTTATAGGTGAATTCTTCAACAATGTTAACATACTACCTCTTTAAGGAACAACCACTTATCGAACCATTTCATACAATCATTAATCAAAATGTTTGTTTTTTTAAAAGCAACATTCACTGATAAAAAACACACTTTAAACGACTCAAAAGTTGTCTACGGGAAAAACAAACAAAATATATTAGATGCCCTGCCCACCCCGCACTACTACCGCAACCGATTATTGCCCGTCGAATGAACATTTTGATCATCAATTTAATTTTTGGGAGCCTTCAAATGCATCGCATTTCGGGTGTTTTTGCTAGTTCTTAATATTTTATATGCGTACATGAGCATAAATTGGTGGAATGTGAGTTTGGTATAAGACATTACGCCAATGCCGGAAAAACATTAAGAATAAAAATGAAGTATATAGATATGACTTAGCTTGACTTAACTTTTTTTTTTTTAACCAGCATAGAGAATGGAGAGTTTTAAAGTTCATAGGAGATTAGGTAAGTTGGCTAATTTAAAAGAATATACTAGTATGTTTTCAGCTGCCGTATCCAGCCAGGGAAACTCCTTCGAGTAGACAGTTCCATGTTGAACTTGAGTTTCATGTGCGCAAATCTGTTTTAAGAATTCGTCTTGTCTTCCAGATGCAACATTAACGCAGAAAAGAATGCCAGACTACGCTTCTTGTCAAAAAGGAGTACGCGCTGGGCATTTTCACCGAGATTGGGGTAGCTCTAGATAGCAGAACTGTTGAGGATTGATTTATCTTGGCACGGAGGAATCACTACCTATCTGAATAAGAACAATGCATTTGAATATTTCCCTGATTGCAGATGTTGACTATGATCAAAAAAAAAATGGCCGAGATAAACCGGGGCTACCATGACTCTGTCAGTTTCTAATTTGTGTAATTGGATCTCAGACAGAAAAATTCTGCGTGTGAAGGCATAACACTGACACGTAGGTTTGGCTGTTGTAGAGTTTCAACCACAAAAAACTAGTGCGAATTATAACTTCGAATCACTCTGAGTGAAGAAAAAACTCTCCGTCCTATTCGGACTCCCACCCCCCCCCCCCAATTTGTACACCTAGAAACAATATATGTATAAGTTGTGAGTACCCAGACAGAGCCACAAGGCAACTCTTCTTGATAAGAAAATAAAAAAATTATTCCAATGTATGTATGTTTAGTGTGTGCAAATTTGGGCGACAATCAAAGTAAGTATAAAGCTATCTCGATTGTTGCCATATCGATTTGTCAAAAACAAATTCGACATTTCGCAAAGGCGGAACAACAAGCAATTTCATAAACTCATTTCACTTCAGTACGAAGGACATTTTGCTAAGAGGAAAACACAAAATTAAAGGATTTGAATTGTGTTATCCTCGTATCGCTTCTCTGCTGTTTGGTCTTGGCAGAATTTCACAGTCATAAGCGATACATTATTGCCCGTTTGACTTGAATATTCTGCGGTCTTATCCTACAAATTTTCAATACATACGTGATATTTCTTCCAATATGTATGTACGAGTATAATATTAACCATGTCATGTGTGGCTTGAATGTGGCATCACGCTCTCGTGTTTCTTTTCTCGTATGTTATTGAAATTGTTCGCACAATTTATTGACCAAAAAGGCGTGAAATTTCCACTCAATTTTAATGCAAAACGTAAATTTCATTTAAAAGCATATCGCGAGCGTACCAGACATAAAAGCAGACTCAAATATAAAATCGAGACTGAGTAATTCAGAATACTATTGCAAATACTTAATATATGGAGATATGGATACAGATATAGTTATCGATACTACTCGTATGTTTTCACTGTAGGACTTATCCAAAAAAAAAGAAAAAAGAATTGTGTTTTTACATTTTTAGTAGGCTGCATATTACGCTGCACATTCATTTAATTTTTTTTTTTCATTCATTTAAAATTTAACAATTCTTAGTGGGTACAGGAGCAGTGGAGGTACATAAAGATACACCACTTTTCTTGCCTGAGCTTACCTGAAAACCAATAAATATCGAAACAATGAAGACAAATGGCAAAAATACAAGAGAGAAAAAAAATTAAAATCCAGTAAAGTTGGGATAATGTTGCCTACTTCCATTAACATACGCCAGTAACATAACATATTTGTGAAAGGATCTGTTTATTTATGGATGTTTCGCTTTTAGTTGGAAAAAGGTTTTATGTCGACGATGGTTTTGTTGTTGTTGGTTGTGTTTCGGCTGTTATTGCTGTGAGTAGAAGGAATTTGGCGCCGGATGATAGGTGGGAAATTTTATTAACCATGGTAACAACATGTTGACACAAACAACAAAGTGTTTTCGTTATTTTTACTTCACTGTAATTAATTGACCAATAAAACATGGTCCATGCTATTGAACTGTGGATGGTGTACGAGTTTGTGTTCTTGTATCTACAAGCTTACCCAAATATCGAACTTTGTTCTGACTCATATATATGGCCTTTCGCTGGTCTAATCAGCGACTGATAGACGTGACAGGAAATTTATCTTGTTGTTTAAATTTGGCGAGAACGCTAACTGCGTATTAATATATATTTTTATTATTTTACTGTTTGACTCACTAATCAATGCAAATAGGGAATTAACTTAAAAACATCATATTCTTATGGATATAAAATATAAAACTGCTCTTCCTTTGTGCCAACGGATGCCAGTAATCTGGATGAAAATCGGCTAATAACGACGTTACAGATAAATACGGTACGAATTTACAGATTTTTAAATTAATTAGAGAAGTCACGGCGTTGTCTACATATGGTCGTCCTGCTTCAGTTCTTGCGTCAGCACAATCTTATATGGATGTAGGCCCAAATCCAGCAGCAAAATAAGCCGGGTTGACACTCTGGCGGTGTCCAATTCAGCTGATCGGTGCCGAATCGACATTTCTGGATCTTTTTCGATTCTGTCTACTAAGGCGGGTACGTTTTCTGCATTTCGCACCAATCTCTGTATGGTTGGTGGCTTAAGATGCAAAAGAGTATACTCGGGCTCAATCTTTTCCACGATGCGACGAGTTGCCTGTACACTGAAGCCATGATGACAACCAACCTTACGACGAAATTCACGTTGCGTATTTACAACTGTGCCGGAATTTTGATAAATTTTTTTTAATCATTTCCGGACTCTCGGCAAGGGTAAAACGATGCGTGATGAAATGGCAAAGCTTATTGAATATTTTGACATCTGGATATTATTTGTAACTTTGACAGCTGCTGAAACATAACAATTGGAAAAACTGTCATTGCTATCTGGTCACGCGTTATGTTCAACAAGACATGTCACGGAACCGACCCTTCTGGTGGTTCTTCTGATATTTTGTATTTCTTAAGTCCTTCTTCTTTTTTTTTTTTTTTTTTTTTTTTATAATTTACGCGCGCCTAAGGGGTTGATCCCTTTTACTGTTGCCAGGGCGCGGGCGGAAAGATAGAAGGAGGAGAAAGGAAAATTGTTTTTGTAGTGGTTTGAAACTCAGGTGTGTTTGGTTTCTATGTTTGCTCTCCAGGGGTGGGAGTCCGAATAGGACGGAGAGTTTTTTCTTCACTCAGAGTGATTCGAGATATAATTCCCAGTATTTTTTTCATTGCTTGAAACTCTTATAACAGCCAAATCTACGTGTCAGTGTTATGCCTTCACACGCAGAATTTTTTTGTCTGAGTTCCAATTATACAATGAAAAACTGATTTTGCCATGGGCAGGATTCGAACCTGGACCCTCCGAGTGAGAAGCGTTTGCTACTACCACTACACCACGGCCACCCCCAAAAGTGAATTATTCGCAATACATAACTTAGTTCTTGCTTATATGGCTTGATGATATAGAAGTGGGTGGCCGTGGCTGTACCTGATTTTTATCTTTTGGTTTTAGAAGCTTTTGGTATCTTTTATCGTTTGCCTTGCTTATGCTTACTTAATTGCTTATGCTTACTTATTTGCTTATTTTTACTTCAGAGTGAGGAACGCCTATTCAAATAAAATCAAATATTTGTCGGCAACGTTGGATGCACCCACTTGTAATTGGGGGATCGTACATAAATTGGGTATCCATGAAGTTGTTTGCTTTTGTTTCAGAGATGAACTACGACGAGACGAATCTTAACGTGACATTTGAAACAACGGTTTAAGCAAATGCCTCATTTCGATATTTTCACATTCATTAAAAGACATCTTAATCAAACAATTGCAGAACTTTTTGTCTCTAAATAAGTGTATACCCTTTCTCTTCAACATCAAAAAGAATTTACTCACTTATTGTGCGAAAGGACGTCAAGATTTTTTGATCAATATTTCTTCTACTTTTAATTTTAGTAATTTTTTTTTAAACGACAGCTAACGGCTGGGTGATTGACAAACTCATATTGAAACACTGTCATTATCCTGCAGCAAATGATCAAAGCTCTTTGACTAAGATTGACATAAATTTATTCCCGGAAGCGACTCATCTCCGCCAAACCCTTTATCTGCTGTCGACTTTACGAGTAGATACTTTCAAGAAATCTCAGCAAGACATCGGACGAATTAAAAAAAAAAGGATTTTGTTTGCCATTATCCTAATTCCTTTTTACTTGTTTTGATTACCTTTTTTCTCGAAAATTATTGCCGTGATTTATTGGCTTGAAAAAAAGAAGGATATGAGGAAGAGGAAAGGTCTTATTGTTTGGCAAAGTATTTTATTCTTCTTTTATTCATTTGAATTTCTGTTGTAATGGATAAAGATTGAAAAGGACAAAAAATTTAAATGGAAAATTGAAAAGATAAAGTCCTAAGGGCAAATAAAAGAAACTTCAAAAATATGAAACAGCAGTAGAGTTGCTTTTCACATTCGCTTTTAATTTTTAATAAGATACAAATGCAAATATACGATTAATAAAAAAAAGTGCGTTGCTCAAGGTTGAATGTAAACATTTTATTCAATCTGGTGAAAAGAAACTCTTAAGAAAAGCCCTGAGCAGAGAGAAATTGTTTTCTTTTTTGTCACAGTGGAACTAAAAGGAATATTTATATGTCAAGTGGTTCTATTAGGTAATGGATATTTGACATTTTTAACGAATGAAGGAAACTTATTGTTTAATTGTTAAATATTTCGCCTTATGTTCACTCGTACTCGAGGCATGTCTGGAAAAGAAATTTTCGAATTGTCTGCTACTTTCCTAAAAGAGGGGCTCTGATATGTTGAACTTATTTATTCAATCTCAAGGAAATCTCTGGGACGTTTTTTAGTGACGAAATTTAAAAAATGAAGAAAAAGGAACACCAAGAAATAGCTTTATAAATATGACACGTAAAATAAATAAAAAAAATATATTGATGGTGCGTGGCTTAGACTCTCACACATTTTGTTGTCCGGTCTTGTCATTTTGTGGAGAACGAGTTGAATCTAAAATTGTTTGTAGGCTGTGAATGGCGGCGAGATTTTTAATGATAATAATATCTGGCGAAGCATCACCTTTTGTACTATCTGGTGTTAGGCGTACTAATTATTCAATTCAGAGGTCAAAGAACTTAGCAACATGAAAAGTGGTTTATTTAAAAACCTTTACCAAAGAGTAATCATTATCTCCATACAGTTCTTGGATTATTCCATTAAAATTTGATGCCAAGCTACTTATTTATTTACAAAGTTGATTGCAGACTGAGCTGGATCTAAACAAATAAACTTTTTTAGTTAGCGTGTCCTTTCGTAAACTGCATTCTGTTGCGCACTGCAGAATAGTTAAGGTGGCCTTCCATTTCTTCGTTTACTGCATAGAAATTTCAGACTTTTCGGGTTGAACAATCCTAATCTAGGAAACTCAAACAGGACAAGCAAGTTTGACGTTCCAATTGACAACGCATGTCTCCATTGTCTTTCGATACCGTCTACTCTTGTGGGTCATAGAACAGAACTGAAATAACTTTTCTTCCTTAGAAACAAAGTGTAAACCTTCGTCTGGTTCTTGTCTTAACAGCGCAGGCAGACAAAATAACCAACTACATCAACGATATACGAGTAGCTGCGTTCGGTCCGAATCGGCAATGGTGTTTGTCACCTCTTGTTCGCAGCTTATATTCAATTTCGTATGCTGTCATTCAACCACATTTTCAACATCTGTGTTTCAACTATGGTGTAAGCTGCGTTATGCAAATGACATCAATATTATCAAGGTATGGTAGAAGTTGCATAAACGTTTTTAAAAATTGTGCCTTCCAATTTCTTAAGCTTAAGCTCAATCCGCAACCTGACGAGTTTGCCAGGGATACTAAAACTAGACATGACATGAAAATTTTGGCAGATTGGGGACCTGCCGCACTGATAGTGTTTTGACTATTAGTTTCATGCGTTCATATAAATTGTGGTTCGGGCAAACGATGCTAAAATATAATTCATCTGTCATACATTCTTCGGTAAAAATTTAGTTGATTCCAACTCATTCTCTGGTTTCTTTAAGGTCTCGGACTGGAATCCGTTTTGTCCGGGAGCAGTTTTATACCCATGTTAAAATATTGCTATTTTTACTGCATTTTGGTAAGATGGTCGGAGACCCATACAAAGTTGAATTGATCATTTGCCTAACAGTCTGCAGGAGCGGTTTTTATATATCCTACTGACTGTGACACTCGAACTTAATTTTCTGTTCGGGTCTTATTTGGACTTTTTACGAGTATCTTCAACTTCCAAGCGTTATTCCTGCAATAAAAACCCATTTCCATAAATTTTGATGGCTTAGTGCAGGTTGCAAAGCTATTGACGAGATGTTCGGCAAAATTCTGACGATTGTTTTCCGATGATAACGTTATATCTCCTCAAAATATTCTTTACATCTTTTGCATCGTTTTAGCATTTAGTATATCCATAAGCGTATATCCGCTGCAACTAGGTATTGTTCCGTGTCTATGTTGGCCACTCCTAATATCTAGGCATCTATTATTTCATCGATCGCAATATGATCAATTCTGTTGAGTGTTGTTTGTGAACATATTGAGGTGAGGAAACTGTGCGCCATATAAAGTGATATTGCAACGGAGAAAAGTCAACTAGCCTTAGATCAATTTTCAGACTTGGATTTCTGTAGACTATGCCATTTACTCCCAAGCAATTACAAAGCAACAAGATTTTTTGCTCTACATAGATCCACTCACTCTTGGGCAATTTTGGGTTTCATATTTTGTTATATCTTGTCTTCTATATTAGAAATATATACTTTTATTTAGTCATCATTTTTCAGAACACATACTCGTATATAAATCTAATAAACCGAAATGTATTTTCATTTTGTTTTCAGGTAAGAACAAAAACAATGCAGACTAATCCAAACTTGTAAGAGAACAACTATTTTTATTTATTTTGTTATATTAAAAAAATGCCCCGCATATTTTATTCTACCTCAGTTTAGGTGCAGGCTTCCGGCGGAAATAGTAGCAACGGGAGCACTAACGTTCTGTCCAGTTTAGTTCTTTGTTAACAATTCTGCTTTTAATTTGTGAACCTCGATATATTGGTATGTGAATTATCGCATTGCTTCGACTGACCAAGCCTTATATTGTAAATAGGATGGTCTTTCTTCCTTCATATACATACTTGGTTTTATAGGAATTTCTTATTGCAACCACTGCAAGATAGCGGGGTGATTAAGCAGATGGTACCTATATATTTATAGACCTGTTACTTCGATGCCAACACTCTTGGAGACTAATTCTTAAAAGTATCGATTAAATCGAGTCAGAGTCCATATCCTTGTTTTTATCGTAGTAAAGAGGTACGAATTTACATTCTCCAAGGTAACTTGGAGAATTTATTGAGCATTGTCATCCTACATAGCTGGATAGTTTTTACTACTCTACTGGAAACGCTTTCTGAAGCCATGTTCTGCACGTAATCTTATGATTGCTGCCTCTTGAAAAAATTAGAGCGTTCTTCTGGTTCATTAACAGTTGGGGCTATTCCAAGACATGATTAATCTATTTAACTAGTACGTCAGATTTTTTGGTAAATAGTAGGACTATAGTTGTGAATTGTTAGGCTTTTATCGAAGAGGTGAATCTCATAGACTGACAGCTATTCTAATCTTCTACTGATTGAATCTACGTCAGCGGATTTTCACGCACAGATCTTCGTATACAGATTCATTTATAATATCTTTCTAGCATTAGGAAAAGACTTAAATCTACATACATTAGACCCCCTCAAAAGAGCGAACTTCAAAAGCACGTCAAAAAGTCCTGCTTATGGTTCAAAATTTTACTGAATTTAAGTTAAAAGACAACTCCAATTAGAAAGTTGCGATCGTTGCGTTAAAGATTCTGGAGTATATGCAAGGTAATTGAAAAACAATTTGTATTGTATATTTATTTCCACGAGACCCAATCACCAGTAGAACTTATACATCCCAATTTTCAAAGAAAAACTATTCTACTGTTGTTTCCCAACTACCGCCGCCGAGAAAAGATGGAAAGGTATCGTTCCAAAATTGGGAGATAGTTTCAAGTTTGAAACACATATTCCTTATAGTAACGAAATGTAAGTAATCTGCAAACATGCAACCACTTTAGTTTGGCAAGACAAGATTCCATATCTAGTCTACTGGCTTTCCAGTTCAGCAGAAAGAATTTAACTCTTCAAGGACTTAAAAGCAATGAATGACACTGAGTTATGGCCTACTGATGAAGCTCTATGAATTCATGGTGATATTTCAAATGGATTCATGTTCCAAATACTATCATTTTAAAGCAGATGGGATATGATATAACTGTTCAAACTCGATGGCAGATACTACATGCAGCGGGTATTACGTCCTTTTCATTAAAAAAAAAAAAGACATTTGAGATTTCGGCTATCAGCAGTAAACGTTCTAGTAAAATTGGGATTTTCTTCGAATTAAATCCTTGCATCAAGTCATATGTATGTACCTCGAGGATATAAGTGATACTTGTTTGGTACGGTTAAACAAAATTTAGAGAAATTTTAGTTTTATGTGGCTTCAATATCATCCGCTTTCACAACCTGCTTAGTGGCAATAAAAAAGCAGATGCTTTCGACTGCTTCAACACTTACTCGTATGCAGTTCTACTTACCCCAGCAGACTTATTTGATTGCCCCGAAACCTCCTAGTTGTCAGGACTCGTAGGACTCTGTTAACGTCTATATTGTTTAGGTTGCTTAAGTCTGGGAGAGAGCTGGGCTTGTACAGGGTAGTTGTCTGCCCCTCATCCATGCAGCTTCGTTTGTAAAAACGCCAACACTTCTTGCATGCTTGCCCAGTGTCCTAGTTATCCCACTTTTCTATTTAGTAAGATCAAAGTGTTAGAGGGATTTAGATCCAGCAGTCCACCTAAGGTTTGTTCTTCTCATATAAAGCAGCTATAGTTTTAGTTTCTACGGAGGTATACCGAGGATAGCCTTTCAGGAAGGATAAGTAGAGTGGTTCTAATGTTGTAGAGACTCTACAATTTCCTCGGATATCTTGGCACCCAACATAGGTGGATATTAAACTGCTTTGCCATTTCCCTGAAAGATGATCGACAGTCAATGGCGATATAAAATTATTTCAGACTGACTATCCGAAAAGATGCGGATATCCCGTTCCAGATATCACGTTTGTCTTCAGCCAAGGCAGGACTTCTTTAATCGCCAAAATTTCGACGAGACCACCTCTACCTACCTTGCTGTTAGATCCATCTGGGTACATAGAAATGGATTGACTTGTCATCCATGAAAGCATTTTGCTCCCAGAAAGATCTAAAGGGGATTGTTTTTAAATAATGTTTTTGTGTGTTTGTGTTTTTGGAAAATAAAAAAGTCTGTATATATCAAATATTTAATTTTACAATTTATTAATAAATGAAACAAAATGTAATTTTACCAATCGACTGCTCTGGTTGACGGTCCAATTAGAAGAGAGAACAATTTACATTTTTCATCGCTTTGAAGCGATATCAATCAAAATTCATTACAAACAGAAATAAAAGTGAGAGCAAAAGAGATTAGCAAAACAATAAAATATGTGAATAGGATACATTATATGTGTTTGGTTTTTTGGTGCACTAAGTACTGAACATTCAGCCCCCCCTGAAAGACTCCGGTCTTTCAGTAATAGGCAAAGGGGCAATCTTCACAACCGGTCGAACATAACTGCCGTGTTGGGTTTTCACTGTAACAACTCGACATCTGCCATCTTTCCCAAGGTGAGTGTTGGTGATTCGTCCAAGAACCCATTTTGAAGGTGGTAGATTGGGTTCGTGAATGAGTACTATATCATCTATCTTCAGATTCTGATGCTGTTTTTGCCATTTAGGACGATTCTGCAACGATGTCAAATATTCGCAGTGCCAACGCTTCCAAAAACCTTGCATTAAACTCTGTAAAAGAGACCAGTTAGTGTGAATTGAAAAGGATGAATTTGTAAAATCAGGTGCTGAAACTGCACAGTAAGATTCTCCAATCATAAAGTGAGATGGAGTTAGTGCAGTTGGTTCAAAATCTGGTGTTTGCCACATAGGCCTTGAGTTGAGCAGACACTCTATTTTGGAAAGAAGAGTATACATCTCTTCGTACGTGAGTCTGTTCTCACCGATGACTCGTTTCAGGTGTATTTTAATGGATTTTATACCCGCCTCCCAGAGGCCACCAAAATGTGGCGCTGCAGGTGGTATAAATTTCCATTCAATTTTGTCCTTAGATAAATGGTTAATGATGATGTTGTGATGTTGTTGTTTACAAAGAAGATCATACATTTCGCCGAGCAGCCTTTTAGCACAGTGGAAATTTGTTGCGTTATCAGACCATATCTCCGATGGCTTTCCGCGACGCGACACGAACCGATCTAATGCCATGAGAAACGCTTCTGTTGATAGATCGCCTACCAACTCTATGTGGACACCTTTCGTGATGAAACAAACGAAGAGAGCGATGTATGCCTTCACAAATCTTGGGTTTTGTCCCTTGGCTAATCGAAGCGTAATCGGACCAGCATAATCACACCCAACCTTACTGAAGGGGCGAGAAAATCGAACTCTTTCTTTGGGAAGATTTCCCATCAATTGGCTGGAATGAGTCTGACGCTGTCGAAAGCATACGACACAATCTTGAACTATTTTGCGAGCGAGGTTTCTTCACCCGAGTATGTAAAAATTCTGTTTTATTAACGCCATCATTAACGTTACACCGGCATGCAAGTAATGTTTATGTATATAAGTTATAATAAGTTTAGTGATAGGATGAGATTTGCATAGAATAATTGGATGTTTCTCATCGTAAGAAAGTTCCGATTGTTCTAAACGTCCACCGACCCGAAGCACGTTCATTTGATCAAGAAACGGAGCTAAAGAACTAAGTTTGTTTCGCGAGGGTAGTTGTTTCCGGTTTTTAAGTACGTCTATTTCAAATGAAAATAACGAACACTGAGCACTTTTGATGAGATGAGTTTTTGCATTTTCGATTTCCCGAACGGATAAAGATTGTTTATTACAAGTGTTTGAAATGCGACAGTTTGACAAAAATCGAAGAACAAATGCTACGACACGCACAGATTTCATCCAATTTGAAGTATTGTGAATTATGTTATCAAAAATGTTAGTTGAATTTATATTAGATACGAGTACCTGAAATTTGGTTGTTTTACGTTCCTCCAATTGATCAACAGGAATGTCTTTAATGCAATATTGTGATACTGGCCAATTGCTGGAACCAGTACTGAGCCACAACGGACCATTCCACCACATATCAGTGGAAGCGAGAAGAGATGGTGAAATTCCACGCGTTGCAATATCTGCGGGATTGGATCCAGAGCGAACATGATTCCAGGACTTGAGAGGAATTGACGACAATATTTCGGAAGTTCGGTTTCCAATGAATACAGACCATTTCTTTGGGGGCGAGGATAACCAATGTAACACGATTGATGAGTCTGTCCATGCGAATATCTTCAATTTTTCAGCCTGTAATGAGAATTTAATTTTATTAACGAGTCGAGTTAAAAGGAGAGCTCCGCAAAGCTCGAGCCTCGGAAGCGATAAAACTTTTATGGGTGCTACCCTGCTTTTGGCTGCTACTAGCGATATAGAAACCGTTCCATCTACATTGAGACTGCGACAATATACAACTGCTGCATAAGCGTCCAACGATGCATCGCAAAATGCATGTAACTCCCAATTGTGTTTGTTTGTCCATAGTATTCGAGGAACAGAAATGGCTTCGACCAAATGGAGTTCGTCACGAATAGAAGTCCAACGATGCGAGAGTTCTTTTGAGACCTCATCGTCCCAATTTACATTTTCCCGCCAGAGGTCTTGGAAGAATATTTTGATTCCGATTATGACAGGAGACAGGAAACCCAAAGGGTCAAATATCTTCGAAGCCTCTGAGAGAATTCGACGTTTTGTGCACCCAGCTGACTCAGGTAAGGTAACCTTATAAGAAAAACTATCCTTTGATGGGCACCATTGCAAACCGAGTACCTTGACGACATTAGAGTCCTCAAATTCAATAGGTGAAATTTCCATCTGATCCTGGGGCAATATGAGGACGAGAGGCCAGCAATTGGTAGTCCATTTACGGAGGTTGAAGCCTGCTGATTTCAATAGGTTGACGAGTTCATTTTGAAGGGCGATGACTTCGTCGACACTATCAGCTCCAGTAAACACATCGTCAACATAGAAATCCTCGATGAGAATTTGAGAAGCTACAGGATGTTTTTCCCTACTTTCCTCAGCATGTTGTTTTAGAATACGCGTCGCTAAGAAAGGAGCAGCTGAAGTGCCATATGTTACTGTTAATAACCGAAGATGCTGCACTGGTTCTTCTGGGGTTTCACGCCATACGATTCGCTGGAAATTTGTGTGTTTTGGTGAGATCCATATTTGGCGATACATTTTTTCTATATCTCCTGAAATAGTATATCGATGACGACGCGATCGTAGACATATGGAAAAAATATCTCGCTGAATCGTCCGACCAACGAGAAGTTCTTCATTAAGTGAAGAAGAATTGCTGTGAGATTTTGCGGATCCATCGAATACTACTCTTACCTTAGTTGACGTAGAATCATTTTTAAAAACCGCATGATGGGGCAAGTAGTAACAAGCATTGAAGTCCATGTTTATTTCATTTTCTGGAACCTTCTCCATGTGACCTAAATCGATGTATTCATTTATGAAACGAGTGTATTGGTTTTTTAGCTCAGGGTTAGAGAGAAATTTCCGTTCTAGGGATTTGAAACGATTGAGAGCAATGTTAAGTGAATCTCCAAAGTTGAGATTAGAATTTTGTTTAAATGGTAGCTCTACCATGTATCTACCATCTATATGACGACTAAATGTGGATGCAAAGTGTTCCTCAGCGCGTTGTTCTTCCACCGAAAGGAAGGGTTCAGTGTGAACTTCCTCCAAACGCCAAAATCGTTCCAAATCAAAGACTTGAGAATGATCTAATTGTGTACAAAATGTTCTTACTGCTGAAGTGTCGTCAGATAATGCAACGTGTTGCATAATACCTGCTATTACCCATCCGAAAATTGTTGGTATAGAACATGGAACGCCATGTGCTGATGGTGTCGCAGGTCCGCTTATAATATTGAAGACTTTATCTGCCCCAATTAAAACGTCGATTGGACCCGGCTCGGCGAAGTTGGGATCAGCCAGTTCCAGCGAAAGGAGGGACTTAAATTTGTAATTTGATACGGAAAAAGATGGAAGTAAGGAAGTCAGCTTTGAAACAACATGACAATCGATTTGGAGGTTATTTGCAGAATGCAGCGAACACAAGTTTAGCGTTACCAAACCATTAGTAACACCTGCAGAAGTAGATGCGATTCCTATCACAGGTATCCGCGAAAGTTTTCGATGTAATCCCAGACGTTGAACTGCTCGTTCGGTTATAAAGGAGACTTGGGATCCTGTATCTAAGAGTACACGAATTGTTTGATATAATCCTTGTTTATCTCGAGCCTTTACCAGAGCAGTTGGCAATAGAGTGGAAGCACGATGAGTAGACTCGAGCGAATGGTTGTTTATAACCGGAGGATTTGTAGAGCAATGGGGCGACGACAATGGCGACGATTGGCATTGATTCGATAGAGTTGAATTCGAGATATGCGATTGAGATTGATTTAGATTAACGCCCGACGTCGATTGGGTTTGAGTTTGAACAGTAGGATGTACAAGCGAGTGGTGTCTAGAATTGCAAGTCCTACAACGATAGTTTGAACGACATTTATTTGATGTGTGTCCATGCCGAAGACAGTTGAAACAAAGTGATTTGTCCTTGACCAAATCACGTCGTTCGTCGACACTTAGAGCATTAAAAGCTTTGCAGTATGGAAGCAAATGATCTTGTTTGCATTTTGGACATGCTGTTTTGGTTTCGACTACGTGTGCGCGGATAGTATTTTGGTTTTTATTTGATGTCTTAGCAGAACGGTTCATTGCATAAGTTGATTCAAGACAACTGCAACGAACCTGTAAAAAGTCAATGAATTCATTGATAGAACAGTCAGCACGAGAGCCAGCGATTTCTGCCCATGCAAGTTTTGTCTCGTCATCTAATTTTTGGAGCAGAATGTAGATCATCCAGGGATCTCTTGAATTTGCTCTTAATGCTTTTAAACCCCTTATGACTTCATCAGCACCATCAGTGAGCTTTCGAAGCATATGGATGTTTGATGACGTGGTTGATGGTAAAGATAAAAATGTCTGAACAAATGACTGAATAATAAGATGAGGTTTATCGTAGCGCGACTCTAATTTATCCCACGCTTCGATGTAATTATCTTCGGAGCACGTAATGTGTTTGATTAAATTGGCAGCATCACCACCCAGAAAAGATATGAGATACTGGAACTTTTGCGTTGCAGTAATCGAAGGATTTCCGTCAATTGTGCCCGTGAACAAATCTTTAAAACCCGGCCAGTCTTTGTAGTCTCCAGAGAATATGGGAATGGAAATCTTCGGTAGCTGTACCGCTTTAGGTGCCTTTGATGCTTCTAAAACTTTCAAAAATGAGGCTTGCTGCAAAGCCAACTTTTCATCGACCGATTGGTTGCTCGAATCCGAAACCGTTTGTTTGCGAATCGCGCTATCTAGAACGGAATGCGCTTGAAAGTACTTGGATTCGTACTCTGCAAATTCAGGCTCAGGATCTACGAATTCTTGATCGTCGGCGAATTCATAGAGTTTGTCTTGGAGTTGGATAAACTCAGACCAAGATTCAGACAATTTTTGGAACCGAATTTGCAACATAGAAAGCGAAGTGGCTTCATTGATTGTTTCTGAGAACGCCAAAGTGCGTGTAATGCATCCTTTAATATGACCGCGTTTAGTTTTTAAAACATTCATTTCTGAAGTTTTTGATCACCAAATAATTGAACGACGCGCACTAGATGTAGTTAATCAAGGTCAAACGATAAAAGGAAAGGTTTTTGGAAAGTTCCCGAAAGTCTATATGCAGTTAGAACACGTGTATGTATGTATATGCCCTTGTATGCAAAAATGAAATAACTGCACCGATATATGTATTCACAAGTATGTTTGATGGAAAATTCCCGAAAATGTTTTTGAATAAAAATTATATGTCGCGTTGGATATGCATGCACTGTATATTTGTCAAATACCGATTTAATTGCCCCGATTATGCGATTAAGAAAATTTACACGTAAGGGATATGTACATATGTATGTTTTTGTGTGAAAAGGTCAAAGTAGCTATGCAAATGTTTAAGTTTTAACATGCACAAAATATATAACTATAAGAGACTGTACATTATTATTTGCAATCACCCGTGGAGATTTTCAACGCGAGGCGCACATTCATACATACATAAGATGATAATCTTTTGATTTCAATGATTAATTCACTATCACTGATCACAGAGTTAATCCGGATAATCGAAGGACCATAATGTTTTTAAATAATGTTTTTGTGTGTTTGTGTTTTTGGAAAATAAAAAAGTCTGTATATATCAAATATTTAATTTTACAATTTATTAATAAATGAAACAAAATGTAATTTTACCAATCGACTGCTCTGGTTGACGGTCCAATTAGAAGAGAGAACAATTTACATTTTTCATCGCTTTGAAGCGATATCAGTCAAAATTCATTACAAACAGAAATAAAAGTGAGAGCAAAAGAGATTAGCAAAACAATAAAATATGTGAATAGGATACATTATATGTGTTTGGTTTTTTGGTGCACTAAGTACTGAACAGGGATGCTCACATGGAATTCTTTGTCAAACTAACTTTGGGGCTTAATGTAGTCGATGTTCTCTGGAAGTATTTCTAATGAATTCAGTATATTAACGTGGCCAAATAGTTTATTTGTCCACTATGTAGTCGCTTTAAGGCGAATAGCTGTATTATCAGCCACTTGCCTGCTGAAAGTATCGAAAGGTGTCAAATGAAACAAAATATCCACTGCCGTGGAGAGAATATTGCATAAGGCACCACTTATACTTAGACATACTGTCCTTTGGACTTTGTTTGTTGCACTTGGCTGCATTATCTACGGCTGTCCATTAGGCAACCACCCCGTAGGTGAGTATTGGTCTTAATATGTATATAACTGAGATGTATAGACACTGGGTAATGCGGGGTTGAAGTCACCATTTGTTTCCAATGGCTGTTTTGCAAGAGAATAGAGCTATTGCTACTGCTATTGGCAGTTACAGAGAAAGGACACCGCCTTGCATCGCATAGTTTGGAGTTAAAGTCCTACTGTTTAGCATAAAACTCATCAACTCCCCAAGTGAGACATATACCTTCAGAGATGACAGTACAGTAGTGATTTCGGATGTGTTGTCGTTGTTAAAGGCACCTTCTACGCCGAGAAACACGACCACTGTATACTCTTTGTAATGTAGGGATTTTTCGATATATCTAGCCAGTGAATGTAGAGCCGATTCCACCGACTTTCTTTTACAGTAGGTTTGTTGTGTCGTAAACAAAAGTAGTAGATCAATTTGAAATCGTATGTGGACATCAATCCGTTGTTAGAGAGTTTTCAGAAGGAAAGATGATAGACTTATAGGTCTGACTTCTTTTGAGACAATATGAGAACATTTCCCGGCTTTGAGAATGTGAACTACATTAGCTTCTCTCTATGACAAGGGAATGTGGATTATTTCTACGCAACTTATGATATTCACTAGCTTTGGCCAGATGATATCTGAGGACATTTGTAGCTCGCAAATAATATACCTTTTGTTCCTTCGGCCGCGCACAGAGTATCTGGTCTCTTAAAATCAGACGGTGAATTTTAGTCGCGACATCAGTAGTCTTTCTGAGTTTGTTACTGGTCATGAATAGGGAGCTAAATGGAAAATGGGTGCCCAGTGGCAGGTTGAGTGATTCATCACCTGAGGTTGTCCAAGAGCAATCGCTTTTTTCAAGCAACTACGCATCATAGAATTGGTCGAGAGAATTTTTCTAAGCCTCGATTTTGCCACAGAATGACTTCCATAATTGGCGCTTTGCCTTCCTCAGCTCTTTTTTATATATTTTGAGGGATTTCTTATTCTTAGTATCCTTAGGCATAAATAAAATTTAAAATAAAATCATTTCGTCCACCAAGGTTTAAGATTAAGGATGATGATGTGGATGAAAATAATAAGGTGATATGACCTCAATGTACTCGTATATGTAGTTAATATAGCATGGATAGCGTGTATGCTTTTTTCGAAATTTCACCATGGTGGTCATAACAAGCTCCGAATACTTAATGGTTTTAGATACAATTCTATTAGATTGTTTCAAAACTTTAAATAAAAAAATGTATCCCTAGCTACATCAAAACCTCAAGTTTGGAATAATAAAATATGCGCTCTACGGAGAGTGAGAACTTTAACTGAAAAGAACATTTAATATAGCACTTGGCTATTCTCACTAGGCTTTGATGACAAACTATGAGTACATCGTGCCAAACAAACATGATCTCCTTGAAATAAGTGCTCATTCAAGTTTAAATTTTGTTTCTATCGTAAAAGTTAAAATAGAGAAAAGAAAACGAAAAAGAGGAAACAAATTTCACATGACAATAAACATATTATTTAAGTTTCTTTGTGGTGTAACTATTCTAGAAAGGGCATGCAAATCCACTTGTTCAAAAAGACACATTTCGCGTCTGTCCTTATATCTCTCTTTGTCCCTTTCTCTATGCTGACAAAAGGACATTGTGAAAAATGTGTTCGAGAAAAAAAAAAAAAGTAAAAATAAACCCCATCCTTTTTGAGCTTGAGCCTTTTTTTCTCATTTTTGGCATGCAAATTGCTTTTTTTTTTTGCTTTATCGTCCTTTTCGTCATCTTCCTTGAGAGAAACCCCCGGAGTTTCTTTTTGGACGAGCAGAATACATTAAAAAAAAAAGAAGACTAAACCACAAGTAACTATGTATATACAAACAACCTTGGCAATAGAGAAGAGAATATGGAACTAGGAGATGAATCTGAAATCAAATTTTGTAGTGTGTGTGCCACAGAGATCCTTAAATTGACTGTTGTGGCCTTGTAGTCTTCATTAAAGCCAAGTGTGAGCCTAGATGTATGTATGTGGTTAAGGCCTTAAAAAAAAACTTGTAGATGAGGGGGCAGGGAAAAACCAAATTTTATCTCCTTGCTACATTGGTTGAGAGAAGGTAAGACTGGTTCCCATTGACCATGATTGAAATGTACAAAGAGAGAAGGGGACAATGTAAAATGTGCAGAACGAATGCAAAGGATCTTGTTTGGAGACAATTCAAATTCCTACCTCCCGGGCTGTGGTATAAATAAATTTTAAAGTTTATTGTGTCAGCTGTGGTGAAGGTTTTTTAGGTTAAACAAGTGCCCAGAGAAGAACAGTGGTCATCAACATTGGAAAGTGGGTCTCGTTAAGTCAATTGTTGTCTGCAGAGTCCGGCATGGTTTATGAGCAGTGTTTTGTAGAATTCGTAAAGACTCGACAACTTTGGCCGGTCGAAAGTATTTCTGTATCTTTGATTGAATCGATGGTGGTGGGTGAAGGTGGATACTGATGATGTTGATGCCCATCATTATGTAGATAAATGAGATTTGTTATGAATGTTTGTACTGAACTTTATGTTGTGGTCTGCCAATATGATGCGGTTACGACGAAGTAGAGAAAATGACCTTACAAATATTACATATCTTTTCAGTACAGCAAATGAAGAATTGAAGAAGATAATAAATTTGAATGAAAACAAACTATTTTAACTATATGCACGATCAAATGAACGAACGAATTTGAAACATGAATAAGTCCATTTTCATTTCCATTTAAAGAGAATTAGGAATTTTATGGTGATGATACTGACTAACTTGTAAATCAAAGGCAAATTGGCAAGGGGTGCCAAGAAGTCTGTTCTTTATTTCCATGGAAGGAATTTATTGTTATTTATTTATTTATTTTATTTATTTTCAAGGGATCGATACAAATGAATTTTTAAAGTCCGGGATATTACGCCGGGGTACTATGCATATGTGGCGTTTTGTCAACAGCACGCGGGTACCGAGATTCCATGTGGTCCACCATCTAGGTACTTACCGCGCACACACTGCTTGATTTCGGTGATCTAGTGGGAACCGATGCTTTCAATGTGGCGTAGCCGTTGAAAAATTTATTGTTTTAGATAAACTTATAGAAAGTAGCCAAATTCGAGGCATTGATAGAAATCTTGAGGAGTACAATCAACTAAAAAGTCTCAGTTTAGCAAAGGAAGAATGGTAATTTCTTCCTTATTCTCCATGTGATGCAATCAAATTAGTTGTTTTACTGTTCCGCGTCCTATGTATTGTTTTATGGAAACCATTTTCAATCCGCTTCTAAGACTCGATATAACCTGCAGACTTATATTGGTTCGTGTCCCCCGTTTTATAGCTTGCCGAAGTGGTATTCTCATATCCTTCTTTTCTCTACAGATTTCAGTTCGAATCGTATTAGCTTGATATGGTCTTTTTACCGTCTCTTAAAACTTTCTTATTTCTGTGTAACTTTTACGCTTAGCCATTTTCTCGATTGCTCACCTCTCATGCTCTTTGTTTTCTTCTCCGGAAAGAATTCTTCCCTCCTCATTTTCTCACAGAGCACATAAGATATTCTTATTATTTTATTTCCTTACCTGTATTCTTTGGTAGACCAAGTATTCAGGTGAAAAGCAACACATTAATTGCGTTGTCTCTGATGGCTTCTTGGCATCGATGCCACTGTTGTTCAATACTGAATGCAAGTACTTCACAGTATTTATCTGCAGTTGTGGCGTTTGAGAAATCTGTAGATGATCTGGTCTATATTGTGCTCCTAGAATCTCTGGACTCTATAATACTGGAATACTCCCTTGAATAGATCGAAATAAGATCAATTTGGTTGAATTCTTTTTAAATAGGTGAGCGCTATGTTCCTTTGTGATTATTGAGATGAAGAAGCTGTTGGAAAGCTATTCCGCCTAGCAATATAGTTAATTAGTCTAGTCCATTTTCGGAAGATGTGGTATGTACCTACCTTCCATCCGATTGTACTATAGAAACATTCTTTAAGACCGCCTATTATACTTTTTCTGTAGGAGTGCGAACGCATATCAGGCTGATGTTTGAGAATTTAATTTTGACGCGGATTGTAGCAAATTTGAACTCAAATATACCTATATATGTTTTCTGTTCCCCATATATCAGTCACTCTAGTACTCATATATGTCTCAATTTTTAATCCCGTCTGGCCCTTTCTAGCGCCCTTTCTGGATGGGAGTGATATCTGCTCTATAACATTCACATTCTTCCTCGGCTGCATTTATCCCTCAGGGTCCGAACATTCCATGTGCAGATCCGAACGTCAATGTCCTTTCTTCATTTTCAGTGTCGTCAAACATCGTTATCAATATTATTCGGAGTTAATAGAGTTTTTACGTGACTTGAAAGTTAACCCTATACACGCCTCTGATAAGCCAGTTCCTTTCTGGGGCGCTCTAGATAAAAGATCCGATAACGCGCTTTGGCGGTAACATACTCATATATGGAGCACTATTGTAGTAAACAGCTACAAGAAGAAAGACTATACTAGCATAATTGGCGGCGGTGCAAGAAAAATCAGCCAGACTCTGTAATACTCCTACGGTGACGCTGGACACTATTCTGTCTGATGTATGAGCACTTAGAGCAGGAGGTGAAGAAAGGATAGTTGTCGTAGTTGCCGCACTGTGGATCGCAAGGCCGATGCTTCTCATTGCTTTCCCTAATCACAAAAGCATTAAACTATTTGTGCATTTGAACTACTGTATCTTGTTTACCAGAAACCCACGAAGAAAATTGTTTCGAACAATTTCAAAGAATTTCAAAGAATTATTCTTTCTGTTTTGCTCAAAATCATCGCAAGTTTATGGTCATTAAAGGTTGTCATGATCCAAGTATTTCATTTACAACAATATTTATAGATTATATATGATAATCTGTATTATCGGAGTCCCAACAAGAGTGGAAAGTTAAAATTTGTTGTCATTTTTGCTGTTATGCTTCAATAGTCAAATCACTAGAATAGACATAATCATAATAACGAAAATATTATTTCAAAACTGATAAAGCTTTAACTGCCATGATTCACAAGCCTCATCCAATTTTCGGTAATGAATGTATTCCAACTGTATCTACTATGAAAATAATACTGATGTCAAACCATCGATACCTGTTCATCTGGCCGTACAGCAGAGAATATCACTGCTGCTCGTCGGAATGGGTTCAAGAGTAAGGACTAGTAGTCGAGAGTGGAGCATTTCGAGAAGCAATATGCAGAGTATTTTTACCAAAGATTTGCATTGGATCATTTTGCTACCGGTGGTGCACAAACAGACAATAATGAATGTTATCAAAGAGTGAAATCCAGTTTTCTGATGAATTACCACATTTCTGACCGCATCATTAGGTCACTTCTTTTCGAAGATGACGATATTTAGACAGTTACAGTGAATTTTGGCGTTATCGACAAATGCATTATCTCGCTTAGAGGCTAAGTTGATTTAGAACTGAGATCATAGTAAAATATTTAACTCCGTCGAACTTCTTTGCATGAGGTTATTTGAAAAATTAAATATACGCAAATAATAAACATCAAAGACAACGTTCGAACAAAGAGTAATGTCATTTAATTTTTTTTAAATTTTGCAAAAATTCGTCGAAAATTTAAACCTTCGGATGCTGACCTGTATCCGGAACCCCGGTGGTCACTTGAGCAATCTCGTTTTCTACACAAATTACCATAACCCGAGTTTTAATATTCGATAAATATGCATGGTGGTTAATCAAAACATATGTCTTATTTAAAAAAGAAAAACTTCAACCGCTATCTGTTGGTTAAACATTTTCACTTATTTTCACTTACACCAATCCGTGATTGAAAATGGGGTCAAAAGAACGTAAATGTAGGAGAGCATTTAGTAGATGTGTTGTTCCATACATATTTACGATCAAAATAAAATGTTAGTTTTTCCGCTCTTGAAAAGGACACAAGGGACAAAATTTACAAAATAGATACCAATATGCATAACTGTATTGCCAATTTTTTTTTAGATAATAGTAAAGTATCTTAGTTTGAAATTGGGTAACTATTAAAAATGTGGAAAAGGGAACTATTATTCAAACAATGCAAGGCTTCCTTGCAAATAAATAGGTTTTTTTGCGGCAATAGCAAATTTTTCTTGTAATTCTTCCCTAGTGGGATCTATTCTAATAGGTGGTTCCCAAGACTAACTTACTAACTTATAAAAACATAATTTGTCGGTAAAATTCATCAATGGGAGACCACATTTCTAGAGAAATACAATCATTCCAGCGCCGCTCTGACACTTCTATGCCTTTCTTATAGAAAGATAATACGCTTCAATTTCGGCAATCACCACCTCATTGGAGCCATACCTCTTTCCGGCGGGAATTTTTTTGAGCGTTACGAACAGGATCCATGTTTCGTCTATTGTTACATACCGCAGGAAAAAATTAAAAAAAAACAACATTAAAACAGCGCTCTGAATAATAAATATGTTGTTGGTTTTGGTCCAAGTGCGGTACCCACTTCGAAAAGAGCTTTCGCATACCCAAATACACGATATATTGTTATCGTTATGATGTCAGATGTAACATGCGCTTTCGCTTTATGGTTGTTCAAAACAATTTGTGGAATTGTTTTTTGATGTTTTCCAGCGTAATAGCCTCATTTGTGTGCCAAGATCCTTCAGCAAACCAGCGACACATGGTTGCTTTGGACCGAATAGATTCCTTATAATACATAATTTTCAAGTTATTCCTGAGTTTTAATGGTATGAAACTAGTTTTGTTCCATGGTATTGAAAGTATGAAAATGCGCGTCGCTAAAACTTCGATATTTCGATGACTAATTGGCGAAATGTCATCAAATTTTGACACGTATCGTTTGAAAGTTGGTACTAACTGAAAGTCGTATGGATATGCTATTCGAGTCGCCATCTATGTGTCAGTCTCGTGACTGACTTTAAACACTGCTTTTTATTTTCACTTAAAGACTTTTCATTTGGAACTGTCTTAATGAAATTATTGTTAGATACGCAACTTGATATAAAAGTTTTAACACTTATGACGCACTTTAGTGTGGTTTTTTCAACTTTCATTTCAAAGTTCCCTAATTTTGGATAAAATGTATGGTCATGCAATTCACCGTTAGTCTTCAACTTTTTAAGCAACAAAAGCATTTTAGTTTTATGAAATTCTAGATAAAGTGAGTATAAGTTGAAAATTAAATTAGAAAACTCTTCCAACATCTTCCTCTTTGCTGAAACTTAAACTTCCACTCGTATACAGTGCTAAGCAAATATCAAAATGTGCAGATGCATCAACACCCCATAGAAAGAGCTTTGATGCAAAATATTTCTGCTTAAAATAAAAACGAAAAGATGGTATTTTATTACTATTTCGAAATCATTTAGTTAGATAAAGTTACCACCAGAAGCAGATTTGTTTTTAATTTGTTTAATCTAATAAACAAGAACAATAACGTCAATCTAGATCAACACACCGTGGGGAATACTCGAAAGTTTTTCCTCACAATCCCATAACACAGTAAGGATGTGGAAAAAGTCTGCGAAGGGAGTCGGGATAAAGTACAAGGATCTGCGAATGATATTAAAAACAATCCGTGGGCATCAAAATCGATTTTCCCTTCTTCACACTGAGGCGCTTCAGCAAACTTTGGCAGAATATTTCACTCGCATGCAAAGCATCCGGAATCTATAAATTATAAAAACCCCACGATATGACATCAAAAAATAATATTTCACACCACAGTTTCGTGAATACTGGAAAAGGCGGCAATACGAGTATATTGCTGACGTAAAAGCCAATTTTTTATCTTTTTTTTGGAAAATTCAAAGAAAATATATTTTTTCTTGTTAATTTAAGCAAACAAAGAATTCGAAAAAGGCTTTCGAACATTAAAAGCATAGTATTTCATTGGATGTCCTCAAGTGGCTTCAACTTTTGTTGCTTCTAATTTTACTGGCTTAAAAAAATATTGGAAAATAGTTTAAATGGTTTTCTAATAAGTTTTCGCTACCAAGGGTATTTCCCTGAATAAAATCATTCTTCTGTTTCTTTTATCTCGAGCATTAGTTTTTTTTTTAAATCCTGGAGATAACTATAAAAAAATACCTTTGTAGTGATCAGTATTCTGCGCTTACACGATGTAACTGATTTAGAGTCGTTGTTGTGACTTTACATATTTATCTACAGTAGGCATTTGGAATTAAGATTTTTAGATTAATATTTATTATTATTATTAAATTTACATGTGCGTTTTTTAAATTAACATTTTCGAGAAAGTAGGAACCATTCTATAGTCTATAGGTGACTAGAGGCGAATGTTACTTCAGCTAAATTATAAATTTACATTAATAGATATTTTGTGGGGTAAATCTGAAAGTACAAAAGGACAATAAATAAGTTAAACAAGTACATAAATAAGTTTATAATTAAATGACACAAACATTTTATATTACAAATTTGTATTGAGAAGAGCTTTGACTGTAGAACTTTCCATACTGAAGAGAAATTTTTTTAATTCCTTTACAAATAAAATGGGTTGAACTATTTTTCTTATATGTATTGGCAATTTATTAAAAAGCCTTGGTGCTGTCGCAGTATAACTTTTAGAACAACGAGTTTTTTTTTAGATTGGAATATTAGATATTGTCATATTGTTTATTCTTAGTCTGTATATATTTGAACATCTTAATGGAATGTTATATCCGCTTCGCATGAAAAAAGTCTTTAGAACCTTAAAAATGTATAAGTGGTTTAAAGGAAGAACACACAACGATAGAAATAGTGGCCAACTATGTGTTAATCGATTTTGTTTTCAAATTATTCTTATTATATGTTTTTAGGTTTTGTATAACTTCAGTCGTGCTGTTGTATGTACCACCTAACTTGCAATACCATATTGTAATTTAGATTGGGCAAGGCCATTAATAGAATTTTTTGGGAACAGTGTTCTTTTAACAGATACATATCACGAGTAACAGACAACATGTATTTCTTAATGTATTCGACATGTGCTTTCCAAGTTATATTTTGGTCTATAAGTACACCTAAATATTTATAACTTTCAGCACCTTCTATTTTAAAACAATCTGGACTACATTTTATATCCTCTTTATAACTGATAAATATGAACTGATAAATATAACTTAGAACATGAACTAGAGTGAAAAATGGCATCAGAGTCAAGTGTACAGGATCCTATTACATTGCAAATCATAAGTCTGGTTTTATTGCTTATGAGAAGTCCATGTTTAGCAAACCCAAGAGCATTAATTTGTTTTGTCTGCTCTTCGATAAGTTATGCTTCCTGCCTACTTAATTATAGTCCGGGTGGACCGGGGCTTCAACAGCTAGCGCAGTCCTTTTCCAGCCGCCTCCAGGTGCGCACACGAAATAGGGTGATGTCCATTTGTCCATTTGTGTGCGCCACCTAAGATGAGATCGTCCTCCATACGTTCAAAGTGACCTAGCCCTTTAAGCCGGGTTATTTGAGCTGTACAGCACGCAGAGTTTGTTGTTGAAACATCTTCTCCTCCTATCGTAACCGCTTTCACCAGCATACAAGATTCTGCGTTGTAGAGCAGGACTGGGATAGTTAGTGTCTTGCATAAAGTCGTTTTGCTCGATGCACTGCTTTACTATTAACAAGTGATTATCAAGAGCGTTGGTTTTGTTGTCGGAGTTAACAGAGAAGCCGAGGTAGGTAGATTCCCTTACTACCACAAAGTTGTAGCAGCCCATCGTCATGTTTTGTCCTAGGTGTCGACGCTGTATTTCCGTCTTTAAGATGAGTAGGCAGTGTGTATTAATTTGTAAATATATAACTGCTTATACTGGACCTTGGTTAACCAAAAAATTGATTTTTTTTTTCCTGTAGTCATTATCAAACCTAGTTAGGCGTACCTATAACGAAAATAATATTTCAGTAATAAACTGACGATCTTCACTTTTACCAGGACCAGAGGCCAGTTGATTTCTGGAACGATTCCAATTTGACTTTCTTACAAATTCATGCATATTTTATAGAGCATTATTTTGGTTGTTCTGGAAAAAGATCTACGCCTTGATAGACAAAGTCCTTGACTATATCGGAGTTATACACATACTTATTATGACATTTTTCCGAGTCGTAGGACAGGTATGTCATCCCCAAAGGCAAGTAGTTGTGTAGACATTTGAAAGATTGTGGTCTAGTGAGTTTCGCACAATCCTCATCGGAAGCTTTTCTGATGTCAAAGATCTTTCTAAAATCGTTTTCTACATTTCACTGAGTAGCAGGATTTCTTCATGATCATCCTATAGAACTGGATGGGTTTAGGAGGTATGCTAAAACCGGACATGGCTTCATACTCGTATAATTTCTCTCGATAAACAAAGTCATTTGTGGACTGGAAATGATTTGGTGCATGTGGAGGTCTCTTTTGATATAACGTCTCTCAATTTTCTCAATTTCGCCCTTCCCAGGGAAATCGCCTAGGATGATTTTAAGAACATGGTGATATCTGGCGGTGGAGCCCATCATCGAGTCATGGACTTTTTTCTCAGTTAGGGCATGAGCGTATGATATTGGCGAATTTATTCAGAATTTATGCAGATTGTTACGAAGCGTTCGGTCACATGCCTAAAACTCTAGCGTGCTTGAAACAAGTGCAGTCAACCCCAAGAGGATACAGGCAACACTGTTGATTCCATGTGGGAAATTCTTCCGCTGTTCCTTTATACAACGTTAAGTATAGCCTTGCATCTGCCCCCATACCTGAGGGCGTACGCATGCAGTTTCCAGGAGCCACCATGAGAAAGTATAAGAACTGACTAGTACGAACTCAAAACGTTGCTACTACTGGCCAACTAACCGTGTCTTAGATAGTCAGTACTTATCCCTTTAATCATCGTCCAGGTCGCCAAAGGTTAGCTCAGTTGAAATTTATAAAGAGTCTAGATTGTCAAGGTTTAGCAAGAGTTCAAGAGCGAGTCCTTTTTCTATCGGGATACAAAGAAGCAGTGTTAGTAATTCTGCAAAATTAGTTACACTGCATTGAATAGAAGTAGTGGTCCCCAAATAAAATTTATCCTTTCCTATCATGAAAATAGATTTAGAATCGTTATTAGCTTTCTTAGTGTATTCTTTTAATTTTTCGTTAACATTTTTCATTCCATCAATGATATATCTATTCCTCCATCTTGATTTCTCTATTTATTTTTTATGTAATATAAACGTTTTCAATATTTTGAATACACGTCAGGCATCGTATTTGTTTAAAAAGCTCCGATTTTCAGTATCAAGCAGATCTTCTTGTTTAATTCTGTCGCGGTTCTCTTGTCTAACATCTGAGAGACAATTTTTCATTGCCGCTACTCGTGTCTGGAACGCGCTTCCGCTTCAATTATAGAGAATAGACGACGCACTACATTTCAAAAATCAGTTAACTATCTATTTATCAAATCTCAGCAGTTAATTGTTCTCTCTTTAAAAGCAAGCTTCTTCTTCTTTCTCTTCTCTTTTTCTTCCTCTTCTTTTCTTTAAATTTATATGTTCAATATTATTTAAGTTAAATTTATATTTCAATTTATTGTAACAATTATATATAATATCATTCTATATCATTATGTTTACCTTTTCTTTTATCATTTCTTTTGACTAATTCTCATACTTACGTTTTTGCTATGTAATTGTATATAATTGTAAATCTTCCACAACTTTATAAGCTCCGAGCTTACTGTGTAAGAGGTTTATTGAAATAATAAATAAATAAATAAATAAAATAAATATGTGAATATGAAATGTCGATTTGACTAATAGACGACATAACTACTACATATGGTTTGTGACAATGATAACAAAAGTGATATTTTGGAGGGTAAATATCTGTTAATAAAATCCAGCATGTCAACTGTGATTGTATAATACAAACAACGTTTTTTTTTTGTCATCTTAAAAATGGCGAATTTTGTGTCAGATAAGGACCATTTTCGAGCAGTTTTATTACATTAATTCTTTTTTCAAAGAAAACCGCTGCTGAAAGTCAGCGATTTTTAAAGGAAATTTATGGTGAACATGCTCCAACTCATGAACGTTGGTTTCTTCGTTTCAAAAGTGGTGATTTTTGCATCGACAACAAAGACCGTGGAATACCAAACAAAAAAATTTGGAAGATGCAGAATTGCAAGCAATTATTAGATGAAGATTCAAGTCAAACACAAGAACAGATTGCAGAAGCATTAAAAGTTTATCGTACAACTGTTTCAATAAGTTTAAAAGCCAAAAAGAAGGAATATCTGTTCCATATCATATCGTCCGCATGTTGCAAACCAAGTAAAAAACTATTTGGCAAATATTATTTGGGATGTTCTGCCACAACCGCCGTATTCACCAGACTTGGCCCTTTCTGATTACTACTTGTTTCGATTGATACAGTACGTACTCTCGGAACAGCTACGAAGAAGTGAAAAATTGATTTGATGGATGGTTGGCCTCAAAAAACGAGCGGTGGTATTAGTGCGGAATACGCCAATTTCAAGAAAGATGTTAAAAGGCATAGCAAACGATGGCCAATATAATAAGCATTATTTCATTCATTATGTTGTCTAAATAAATGAGTTTTTTTAAGTTCTTTAGGCTAAAAAATTTACATTTCATATTCACGCACCTAATAGTTCATACGAAACCTTTTTCTTCTTAGCGTAACTGCTCAACTATTTCCATTTGATTTAAAAACAAGCTAAACAGTATCTTTTTGTTGCAATTTAAAATCGAATCCATTTTCATTGAACTTTTCAATTTATCTCAAAAAAAGTAAAAACACATATACAACTGCAGGTACCGGTTATAAATAACTATTTTTCAAACTATCTATAAATTTGCAATTACTTTCTTTCTTCCTCTTAATATTTTTCAAGAAAATAAAAAAGTATTTTCACATTCAACTCTTAAAAATTACCTGCAATCGTAAAAGAAGTAAGGAGGGAAAAAAATAAATAATAAAAATTCTAAATATGAACAAGCTGAAAGTGCTGTAAAACGAAATCTCGCAAAAGGTAAAGTCACGGCAATGTATCTGACCGACAAAGATATATTCTCAAAAAAAAACTTTTCCAACTTCGGTACTAACTCAATGAAGGCGATGCCGCCTCGTACGAAAATAGCAAGAGAAAGTGTAGCAAAGGCTATGCTCAACTTTGAGTGAGTCAGCAAAATACAAAACAGCTATTATGTTTGTACCAGGTTTGGGGGTCGATGGAACGCCTTGCAACTTTTTTTGAGACAACACCCTCTCGGGTGATACATATGTACGAGTACATTTGTTTTCTGAGCAGCAGAAATGGACGAAAAGGCAAAGATTTCGTGGCGTTGGCTCTGGCTCCGGGTTGGGGATTGGGATTTTAGCCTTGTTCCGTCTAACCATGATAAAAATTTGAGCTTGTGATGATTTTATGAGCTAACTCCTCTAAGAAACGAAATTAGTTTTAAATGACTTTATGGCGATATAAACTGCGATGTAGTCCAAGGTGAGAGATTCATACAATTCAGGATATTAAAGAGATTCCGGTAGCGAGATATGAAAATACGAGTATGCATCATGTTCTTGGCACCAATTAGGCGTGAAATGTCTTTAACATTTCCTTTGTTTAATGGTTTATCTTAATGGAGGTTTACATCCCAATTGTTGTGAACGAAGGAGGATGTTTTAAGTGGTTATTAAGATGAATGAATTACCGAGGATAGAAAAGCTTCACAGCAGTTAACAGACAAATAATTTCGGAAATTTTCTCTGATTATACTGACACCTGTCCCACCGATACCGGATAATATTTTACGAGTATTTGTTGGAAGTGGTCAGCCTATTTATTATCAATGGACAGCGTATCATAAATTCCGTTTAGCGCGATCTGGAGAATCTCACGCCCAAATCTTAACTGAAGTTACCTCTTACATGCTAGAGTACCTGCTCTAAAGCATTGTTTTTCCAGAATGAACGTAACGTAGACGAAGGAGTCCTAGACGTGATCGATAATTGGTATACTAAATATGTCAGCCAATCCTCTCAAAGCTAAGGTTGTTCTCTTTATTGGAAGTAAAAGATCTCTAGGACATTGTCGGCTTTCTAATAACCTAAAGGAGCTTTTGACATGTCTTATCACTGAGGAGGCTCCTCTGGATCTACCAGGTTATGAAACTATCAATTACATCCCAGGCGTTAGTTGCCCGGTGGAATAAGCATTCACGAAATTACCTAACTGATGAATCACTCTGCCGTTTATATTCATATTATGAGCTGCACATTCAAAGCCATCTTCCATTTAAAAGGAAGTAGCTTTTAGTAAAATACGCACTGGAGTTTCGATGACCTTGCGCGGAGACTGTCTTTTGACTCTGGTCTTATGGAATCTTAGCAGAACTTCTGGTGTGGAAAGAATACGAAATCGGTTTCCCATATCCCCAAGACTGGTTTTGGCCAGAATCTGGGCCAGGAAAGGAACGTACTAGAGTCATGAATGCGGCGCTAGTGTTTTCTGGAGTATTACAACTTTAGATTCCACTCTTCGTTAGGAAAACATGAGTCGGTCTTCCAAACTGAGATACCCGCAATCGTGATGACAACGGAATATATTGTGAAGAATCGGTGGAAGGAGTAAAGAAATTGCATTTGTAGTATTTGTAGCGACAGCGAAACTGTGCTTGGGGCCTACCGTATCTTGCTTATATCCCAGTTCATAATAGGATACGGGAAATTAGTTGTCTAATAAACTTACTAGGCAATGCTCAGAGGAAAATTTTTCAGGGCCCGAACCTGCGTTAGGGCTGTCTGTATCCTCGGTTAGGGCTTACATTGACAATATGGTTTTATATGAACATAAATGTAGATGATATGATTCTTCCGTATGTCGCCAGTCCGTACGAATGCTTCTTGACGTCTTTAGTCAGCGATTTCCTGTTGTTCATCAGTTAGAAATAGTGTATTTCTTTTTAATTTACGCGCGCTCAAGGGATTGATGTACCCTTAAAATATTTGCACACAGAGCAGGCGACAAGACACCACTCTTTTGTTTAACATCTAATGATAGTAGGCATTAGCGACAGTGATGGCAAAACCATGGAGAATTACCTCTGTTAGTATACGGCCTAGGCTCGCATCAGGCTGAATGAACTCGGCGCTGAAAGTGCAGTCACTTTACAACTGAAGCGTTGTATTTCCTTGTGAAATGCCAGTAAAAGGAACATATGTACATATATACAAGGAATACAATGGACTAGTTCTTTGTCTGAGTACTTTATTCCGACAGAATTTATAATACTTTGTTTGACCTTTCCATGGTATCAATTTCAGCAGTTTCGCAGACTTTTGATACATTGAGCCCTTAATATTGACTTGTATGTTTCAAGAAATGTGTATTAAAAGACGTCCGATTGTAAGAAGTATTTATTAGTGACTGTTGTAAAAGAGGAAAAAGATGGCTACTTGATGTGAATGTGTATGTCCCCTTCTTTACAACATTACATTACATTTTAAAATTAAATTAGTATTACTAGAAAAATAAGGAGATTTTTTCAAATAATAGAAATGTATGTTAAGTTACAAAACAATAATAATTACATTTTTCGAAATTCAAATTATAAATAATCAGACTGCTTAATTTAAAGTAGTTTTTTGTTTAACTTGTACGAGTGTATGAGTATGTATATATAAATATAAAGTGATAAAGTTTAGAAGCTTATAATTTGTGTTTTACTCGGGATAGCGCTTCAGAATCTTAACGCTCCTTTTTATTTTTCTTAGGGCAATAGAGAGCTCCTCTGGCTCGTCTTGTAATCCGATGAGTGGTTGGCGGTTACGTTTCTTCTACTTGTGGCTCAAACGTGATTGGGATACTTTGTATATGCTGGCGGTTACGTAAATAATCTGTGTCGCCTACTCGCACAATAGCTGCTCTTTCTGTCAAGGGATTGATCACTGGCTCTTTTGACCACCTACTATCTTTAGATTTCTTTAGTTGTACCATTACATCCTGTCCCTGTTCAATTCCGATAAATAAGAACTTTTCCTGTCAAAGTACTTCTTAGTACTTAGTTGATTAACAGTATTCTCATTGACATTCTCTTGAACTTCCGGCTATAGTTTTGCAGTTATAACTAGAGCTGAGCATCTAGTTCTCCTACACATCAATTGTTATACCGGACTAGACCCAATATAGTTCAAGGTGTTGCGTAGATCTAGTAACATTTTCCAAAAACAGTTTCCAGATTGCATTGATTTTTTCCTTAGATTTTTGGCTATTTTTACAGCAGATTCCGCTTTGCCATTTCCTTGCTGATAGTGTGGTGAACTACTGGTATGCTTGAACTCCCACTGCTTGGAGAAGTGTGCAAAGCTTTCACTAATAAATGGCGTACCTCCATCTGTCGTGACAACCTGCGGGACGCCATGTCTGCTAAAGTTCTTCTTGCAGGTATCTATGATTGAAGAAGTCTTGGTCGAGGATAGATCATTAACTTCAAAGAAATCTGAAAAGAAGTCTACCGTTACTAAGAAGTATTTTTTGTTGTTACCTTTAGGATATTCAAATATGTCAAGACCAACTCGTTGAAAAGGCACGTCAGGCAAAGTTGGACATTGCGGGGTAAGGTTCCCTGATTTGGTCCGTTTGCTAAACATATTTCACAAATAGAGCACATGTTTTTTATATGACTATTGATGTCAGGCCAGAATACTGTGTCCCTAGCTTTCTTCATGCACGCTTCCATTGTGAGTGTCAATTGAAATAATTTTTTTGATAAATGTCAATTTTTTAGTCAATCACATTTTCGAGGACGATAGAGCAAGCTGCTCTATGTAAGTATTTGTAATATTTTAATGTATTTATAAGAAAAAACATTTTTGGTTCTAGGGCAAAAGTAGTTAGCAACAAAAAGCAATTAGAACTATTGGTTCAAGTTTTTCATTGGAGCTGAACAGTTTAGGTCCACCACAGCGCGATTGGCAAAGGGTATAAAATGTAACCAAAATGTCCTTTCTCAATACTAATCCCAATTATCTAGGTACGGGCCTAGGATGGGCCTTGAAATGAGACATTAAAGTCTACACAAATATTGTGTAAAGCTGCATAAACATTTGCAATTTGAGTAGCTTTTTAGGCCTTTAATACAACTCACGTGCTCTTAGCAGACACCTAAACCTATTTTTGAGAACGCCTATTGTCCGTTCAACAATGTTTCTTGCTTTGGCGTGTTTTTTATTAAACGCACTTTCCTGTGAAGCTGGGTCAGGGTTGCGGAATGGTGTCATCAAATATGGCTTCAAAGCATATCCACCGTCACCTAATATATAGTGCATGAAAATAAGTACATATGTATTAAGTTAATAACATGATTGTGTACCTAATAACTTCATTTTGAGGAAAGACATGCTGAAAACATTGGCATCATGTATCGAGCCGGGATATTTTGCGCTAAAAAACGGATTTTCATCTCATCATCACATACCTGAGAACATAAGTTAATATTAAACAACTGAAAGTTTCTATTTTAAGAGATACTATCATATCATATATTATAAAAAAAAACCTTTCTATTGTCGTACGCTTGTTGCAGTTGTTTTTTAGGTGATGCTGTTTTTATATGCGTCCCATCCACACAGTCTATTACGCCCGGTATTCCACTTCTTTCGAAAAAATATGTTTTTGCCCGTATTTTATCAGTATTGGAGTAATTAGACTTGATCTACTTCGGACAAATATGTTCTTCGAGTACATTAAAAACATCTTTTACAACTAGAGACACAGTTGCCTGTGCCAGACCTTTGGAATTCTCATTCCCGACGCTGATTTGATATAACCCATTGACACATAACTGAAATGCTATTGCAAGCTTTATGACGTTTGGTATCGATATAGTTCTAATTGCTGGCTTTAACTTTTCCTCTATTTCTTGCAACAAATAGGCAAACGCTGATTTCGATAAACGAAAATTTTTAACAAAACTGAAAAGCATTACTCATAAGAACGAATATCGATTCCGGAGTTACATATCTACTTACATACTTTCCTCTAATTCTAGAGGATTGGAAACATCCCTTAATTGCCTTCTTCTTCTAATCGTTTCCAAAAAACTGAAGACTGTTCATCATCATCAAACCACAATTCCACTGAACTCATTTTTATTTTATTCTTTATATTAAATATTAAAACACAAAGACCAAAAAGCACAAAACAAATTGTCAAATATCATGTCTCATTCACAGCAGACAATTTATTCAAATTGTCAGAAATTTTATCAAATGAGTTACACAATACCGAATTTTTTTTTGAATGATAAATTTATCAATCGTCAAATGATTGATAATTGACACTCGCAATAGGCGTGTATGTCTCATTCTCTGCAAGCGCCTGGGAGTGTCGAGTATCGATTTGTTGAAAATCGTTTGCAAGGGTAGGTGATCGCTTTCTACTACAATATTGCTTCTTCCGCAAAGATACTGGTCAAAACGTGTGCAGCCAAATAGCACTGGTAGGCACTCCTTTTCTATTTGTGCATACTGTTGCTCCGTTTTTGTAAGCGTCCTGGAAGCAAACGCTACTGGATGGCCTTCCTGTATCAGTACAGCTCCTAGTCCCTTTTGGCTTGCGTCACATTGCAAAGTCACGTTTTTATCGACGTTATAATATTGCAATATAGGTGCTTTAATTATCATTTGTTTTAAGGATTGGAACGCGTTCTCTTCATCGGTGCCCCATTGTCATATTACATTGACTTTACAGATTTCACGTAATGGAGCTGTAATAGAAGAGAGATTAGGTAAAAATCGTGAAAGATACGTATAAAGGCCAATAAATGTTTAAGTTTCTGCTTTTGTTGTCAGTGGCGGCATCTTCATAATTGCATCAACTTTGCTGATATCAATTTTTAGTCCTTCGTTTGTCAGCAAATATCCATAAAAAGGTACCTGTTCCATCATAAGCTTCGTTTTGTCCGGATTCAATTTGGTGTTGTATTTTCTTAGCTTAGAAAGTAGTTTCGAGAGATTCCTATTGTGGTCTACCGTTGCTTCTTCCATAGTATCGCCTTTCCCAAATACCAGGATGTCGTCTGCAATGACCTCTATTCCAACTAATACATTGACAATTTCATGCAAAATCTTTTGCCAATATTCAGGTGCTGGAGAAATACCAAACGGCATTTCTGCCAAAAGGAGTCCAAAACGTAGTCAGTGCTCTGCTCGTCTCATCCAAAGATACTTGCCAAAACCCGTTTTTGCATCTAACAGGATTTAAAAATTTCAGTCTATTAACTTGGATGATTTTCAATGCAATATAGTAGAATCTTTAGCACCAACTATAACTTCACACTCAGAGTTAAGCAATTGAAAAAGAAGATTATATTTCACGCCGTTGGAAACACAGGTCAATCTCCCTTCGCCGACTGGTTTTAATATATGTCCATTGAAACTTTTTAATTTTGCAGCACTTTCGTTTAATAAACGCCCATTTAACTTTGAGAACAACTTGTAGCTCATAATATTGCATGATGCCCCTGTGTTAATTATACACTTTATCTTTTCTAATGCATGCCGTTTGCCTGTTGTTTTGACGAACTCTATATTTCTCCTAACTACACTCTTTTTATCTTCATTGCCAACTGATTGCACTAGCAAAATTTCATCGTCCGTTGTGTTACTGTTGTTTTCAACTGCATATATGTTACCCTTTTTCCCAACCATATTCCTAGTTTTTTTGTTTCTTCTATCATCATATGTATTTTGATTAGCTGTGCAAACTGAACTGAAATGATTTTTTCCGTTGCAATTTCTACATATACGAGTATTTCCATACATTTGCACATTTGTCTCTTTGATGAGAGTAACCACAGTAACTGCACACTTTGTTTTTTTTTGCGTGTATTTGGTGTATAAGCGGACGATCTATTCGACTGTTGATTTATTTCATATTCATATTGGCTTCATGTGTTTCGTGATTGATTTCTTTCTCAGCGTTTGATATGTTTTTCATTCTCTCTGTTTGATTAAATTGCATATATCTATGGCCTTTTGCAATGTCAAATCTTCAGTCATTAAAAGCTTTTTCCTCATCTCGTTACTTATGTTATAATCCCTGGTATTATACGATCACACATAAAATCATCTTGCAGTCTCCCGCGATCCGTTAAAGCGATCAGTCGAGCTTTCGTTTACCGCACGGAGATTTTTCAAACAACCGAAACACTACAGCGTCGCGCCTTTTCCCTCGAGGATTCTGTATCCTCAACCAGACATGTGCACTAGTGAATCGGAGCAACAAGTGCCGAGAAAAATCTCGATACCTCCATTAAAAATCCTCCAACAAAATTGTGATTTTGTGCATAAGTTCTTTAAAGAACTAAAAATTAGTGACTATAGTGTCAAAAAGTTGTCGATCGGCATTAAAGTGTTTTGCGAATCAATTGATTCCTATAAAACTGCCTTAAATGCTTTAAAGGTAAAAAAATGTCAATTTTTCTCGCACGATCTTAAATTCGACAAATCATTAAAAGTGGTTCTTTTTGGCCTCGATGTATATCCAACGGACTCAATAAAGAACGGATTAAATTCACTCGGTCTCAGGTGCAAGGAAATCAAAATGATTAAAAAACTATATGAAAAATATGTGGATTTCGTTTACATTGTTTATTTTGAGAACGGCTCAATTCGCCTCGCCGATTTTCGAAAAAACATGAAATCCATCTTCCGTAAGATGGGAATTCCAACGTCGTACTAAGCATAGCATCACTCAATGCCACAACTGTCAAATGTGGGGGCACGGGGAAAGGCACTGCAATGTCAAAACCTTTTATGCCAACTGTTCAGGTAATCACAAAACTAATTCCTGCACTTCTTCCGGAATTTCCAAATGTGCAAACTGTGGAGACAACCACAAATCTACGGACGAAAATTGCAAGTGTCGTGCAGATTATTTGGAAATTATTGGAAAAAATTCTCAAAAAATGTCTCGTACACGCGCACCCATTCCGTTGCGATCTCAAGCACTGCCAACAGTGGCAGCGAGAAGCTTTAATGTCAAAAGTGTGGATGACTTCCCTTCTCTACCTCAATCATCACGTCAGTCGGAGCAGCAACAACATCACTGGAGAAACCAACAAATACCAGCTCAGCATCCTGCACAGGAGAGATCTTCATAGTATTCCTCTCCACAAGCAAAGCATGATTTATTTTCTGTTGATGAACTAACTTCTCTTATGTTTGATATGGTCTCTGAACTTGAAAATTGTAAAACAAAGCTCAACAGTTCAAAGTAATTGCTCAGCTTGCTAGTAAATATTTTTGTAATAATGTCAAGTAATACTCAGTCTGATCTTATTCTTTTATGCTGGAAAGCAAGAGGTATTCACAACAAGAGCTTTGAGTTCTTTAACTTTCTCTCCAATTTGGATATTGATGTTTGGCTAATAAGTGAAACAGGTTTACAACGTAATATCCATTTTCGATGTGGTAACTATTTGAGTTATCGTTTTATCGTAACAGTAGGGCTGGTGGTGTTGCCATCCTCGTCAAAATAAGTATTGATATAGAAAACGTTAAAATTAAATTAAGTAATAATACTCGCCTAAAAATTTTGTCCGTCTATTTCCCTGGAGGAATTCGTAGTGCATATAAAATTCAGTGCTTGAAAAGTGACCTTAGAAGATTGTTAAGTTTTGGGAATGTTGTCACAGGAGGCGATCTTAATTGTAGACATCCTAGCTGGGGTTTTTTAAGGGCAAATGTTTGGGGAAACACATTATATGACTTATGCTTAAGACATAACTTTACAATAATGCACCCATCTAGTCCCACCTACCTCCCTGCTTGCAGTAGGTACTCTCCATCGACATTAGATTTATTTCTTACAACCACTCCTAATTCGCTTACCACTCCTGTTGTGTACAATGCGCTTAGTTCTGATCATTTTCCTGTCAGCTGTGATATTTTACTTAGTCCTAATATAAATAATGTGCAATACTTAGATTATAGAAACGCGAACTGGGACGTGTTTAGATACCATCTCACTCGCAATATACGAAGTTGTTCGGAAAACCTTTCCGCTGTGAATAGCAGTCAAGGTATTGACGATCATATAGAAACATTTCAAAGCAAAATATCCGAAAGCATTCGTGCTTCTGTTCCATTAAAATAGTCTCCTAAAAGAGCATTTACGCTACCTCAAGAAATACTCAATTTAATAAAGATTAAAAATCGTTACAGAAGGCTCTGGCAGAGGTACAGATCCCCTAACGATTTCTATGAAATGAATGTATTCAGTTGTTTAATTAAAATTCGAATAAATCAGTACAGAAATTCTTTATGGAACAATAAATTAAGTTTACTCTATTCCAACTCTAGACCTTTCTGGAATGTTACTGAAATACTGCGCAAGAAAAACTATTACTTTCCTAACTTTGAAGTTAACGGGTCACTAGTATCAACTAATGAAGACAAAGTGGAAATAATAGCAAATACATTCCTTACCCTCTAATGAATTCACAACTCTTGAGGACATAAAATTCATGGTTTCGGACCTAAAAGATCGTAAGTCCCCTGGTCTTGACAGCATAAATAATCAAGTTATAAAGCAGTTGCCAACTAGTGCCTTGATATGTTTAACATTCATCATCAATGCCTGCCTAAAAATGCTATACTTCCCTGATTTATGGAAGAAAGCCAAGGTAGTTCCACTCTTAAAAGATGGGAAGAATCCATCCAATCCAGTCAATTACATACCAATCAGTCTTCTAAATGGCTTTAGCAAAATTTTTGAAAAAGTAATGAAAATTAAAATTGATGCCTTTTTGATACTAACATTCTACTTCCTGAGGAATTTGGATTCAGAAAGAATCACAGTACTACGCATCGAATACTAAGAATTTGTAAGACTGTTAAGCAACAACTTAGTCTTAAAAATTCGACTGGCCTTGTCCTCCTAGACATTGAAAAAGCTTTTGATTCAGTCTGGCACAATGGCTTTATATACAAACTGATAAAACTAAATTTTCCTAAGTACCTTATAAAAATACTACAAAGCTTTTTGTCCAATCGAGTCTTTAAAGTATATCTTTTTGGAACCTTCTCCTCAACAAATCCTGTTCCAGTTCGGAACAGTTCAGTTCTGGCCCCAGTTCTCTTCAATGTTTTTCTTGCTGATTTGGCTTTATACTCTTCCCACGAATATGGGAATTGGAATCCAAACATTTTTCGATTACTATAAATGCTGGAAAATAAAAATAAATGTCGATAAGTGCACAGCTATGATCTTCACTAGAAGAAGGCTTAGTTGCTTCTGGCCTACTGGAAGTCTCAGCTTAGACAACTCCAATATACCGTGGGTCATTACTGTAAAGTACCTAGGGGTGTATTTAGACCAGAAATTGACCTTCGGGTATCATATACGAGAAACTTTAGCCAAGATACTCGTAGATGTTTTAATAAAAATTCTTTACCCTCTTATCAATCGTAAATCACTCCTTAATAAAAAGAACAAAATAATAATTGTTAAGGTCGTTTTTTAAGCACTGATGACTTACGGGTCTCCTGTATAGGGTAAATGCGCGAATACTCATATTAAGCGGCTTTAAGTTGCACAAAATAAGGTGTTAAAAATGATGCTCAACCTACCGCGAGACTTCTCAACTCTTATTCTGCACGAAAGATCAGGTGCTATCCAGATTGGTAGAAGGATTGAAATTCTCAATGAAAAGTTCATGTCCAGATTAATTGACGTTGATAATCAACTTATTAGAGACTTACAGCTGTTATAATCTTTTATTTATGTTTTCATCTTAAAGCTTTATTATTTGCCTATTATTATTATTTATTTATTTATCTATTTACTATTTAATTTCTATTTATTATTTATCTCTTTTGTAACATTATTTATTGTTCACTGATTTATTTGTTTGTTATTTATTTATTTATTAATTGTTTATATATTTACTAATTTTTTACTTTTTTATTTTTCTTTTTTTAACCTAAATGGAGGTTTTTTCCATAGATTTCCTCCGATTGTGCATTTAATTACTGTACTACATATCCTCACTCATTAAACAATAATATTTTCAGCAGTAAGGTTCTATATAGACCGTTTCTCTGTGCAAGCTAGAGCAAATTGTACATATATTGTTAAACCATTGTTAAACTATGAAAAAAATAAAATATATCTATATATCTATAAAATCATCTTCTTGGTTTTCTGTATATGAACAACTCTTTATCAGCTCTCTCAAACGACATACATATGCTTCCACTGTTTCATCTTCCTCCTGTTTTGCTGTATTGAATAAAAATCGCTCGTACCTTGTGTTTACTTTCGGTTAAGGTATGCCTCCAACCAATCAAGAATACCTTTTACCGTTCCCTTCTTTGTATCTAAAATTTTCAATTGAGATAACACTCTGAAGCATTCACCGCCCATGCATGCTTTTAAAATCGCTACCCGTTGTGGATCCGATTTACCTGTCAAGTCTGAAGCTATCTCAAAATTTTCCCATTGTTCTCTAAAAGTTTTCCAATTTTCCAGCTGGTTTTCCTTTGTGTTCATAGCCTTGCTTGACTTTTTCGTGCACAGCTTCACTCGAACTTACTTTAAAGTCACTATCCGCGTGATACATGTGTAATTGCTATTCACTGTGTTAAATAACTTCATTAAATTTTAATATTATATTATAACATCTGATACCATGTTGTAATGTGTATTAAAAGACGTCCGTTTGTAAGAATTATTTATTAGTGACTGTCGTAAAAGTGGAAAAAGATGACTACATGTCCCTGTGTTTTTTCCAGGGTCCTCCATTTAGTTTATCAGGTCGATGTCATTTCACTTGACAACTTGTTGAAAGTAGGTTCGAGGTGCTAACATAATACGATAGATGTGATCTTGTTCGCAATGTTAGTCATACATATGTTCGCATAGTTCGGATGCGCTTGCTTCTTAAGGATCAGACAAACAAAACGGAGATTCTGTTTCTCGGAACATTATCATTCGACAATATTATACAGATGTGTTCGGGTATGAACCTTACTATAATATTATTAATCTTAAGCTCAAAGCAATTTATGCCAACAGTCGTTTGCGTTAAATGACTCAAATTGTCTGACAATAAATTGTTCGTTGTACTCGTATTTAGTAAGTAGTCTGAAGAAGTAATCAATATGTTACTACGTTTTTTGTGTACTCCTGATTAGGTTTTGTGTTACAAATGCAATACATAGTAGCAGCTCTCTAGATCTACGCTTCGGAGAGCTGAAGTTCACACCTCTTTTCCTCGTTTAAGTTTCACAAACGTTTGCATGCGTTTGTCAGCATTTTTCATCACACCAAGGATTTCATCGTATTGATCTGGGGAAGTTAACACATTCAGCGGTTCCAATTGTTTTCTTAAAATGTCTTTAACGGTGAATGCATAAGTCGAAGCTTATTCACTGGCAGTCTCATGCGACTGCAGGTATTCAACACCTAACATCTTTTTAGTATATCCTTGGTATTTTGACGCACACGTTATCTGCATTCATAGTTAAACTTCTACAGAGATAGTATTATAAATCCTTCCCCAATTTAAAGGCGATTAGCCAAAGCGTATTTTGACAGGTGTTGACAAGCAACTTACATACGTATTAATGCTGCATTGTCTATGATGCTAACTTTTCTAGTAAGTTAAAATCTGCTTCAATATCCTCGTTAAGCGCCACTAAATCCTTAAATGACATAAGCTCCAAATTTATTAAATAAGCACTTAAAATCAGTGGACCTATTGTACATAGTGGCCTATAGTACGTCGCTTGGAAAAAATATACTGGCATATGAAAGCCTGGTTTCGGAAGGTTTTGAGCAAAGCTCTTGTATTTCATTTCGCAGTTATAAAACACATTGAACCAGTTCAGAATAATCTATGCTAATTACTCGGGGAAGATAAAACAATACTAACAAGGATTCGGACCATTCACAGATCCTCTGATTGACTGACTCTTTCTGTTATATTTGTCATTTATCAATTCATCAAAAGAATTACTCACAACAGCACAAGTTCTGGCACGCAACAATTTTTCCAAAAAATAGTTTTGCTAGCACTCACTAAATCCTTGCGAGAGAAAAAAAAAATCCCAGAACCAGAACGTACACCACTCATAACATATACAAATCATCAACTCTCCGTTTGATTGAACAAATTGCTTTGCCCTCACCCATACATAGAAATCGATTGCATTTGACAGCACGAAATCAATCGAAATTAGGACAAAAAGAAACAAAAAACAAAACGAAACAATGAAAGAAAAATTCCACCTAAAGGGACAAACGAAGAAGAAAGAAATAACAGATTTCCAGCAAATAAAAGTATACGGATCCGAAAGGAGTTACAAAGGATTTCATCATTCTATCGATTCCCAATCCAATAGATAATAAGCTTTGTATCCCGATCCAGGTCAATTTCACCCTTCGTCTCACCCTTCATGGATCTCACGTTCTGGATTTCACTTAATAGGTTTTTCTTTACCTCCCTTCAGTAATGCCCTTAGTCCTGCTAACAAACGATTTGTTTTAAAGCTCGACGAAGAGACAGAGGGCGACAGCTATCACGTTTCCAGTACTGCCAGTGGCCTCTGTGGAGAAGTAAAATAAATGGTCAGGAATGCCGAGGAATGGCTGCAAATGGCTGAGAATATCTCCACAGGCCTTAATAGGATAAATAAATAATTGCCTCATGAAGGAAAGATGAGGGTGGACACAGTAAGGAAATATAAAGAGGAATATACCACATACACAGATTGTAAAAAGAAGTAGGGAGAAAACAGTTTAACTCTTCCAATAACTTCAGAAGCTATGTCAATGAAGATTCCAGGAGGCTTGAAATGTTTTGCAACAACGTTAGGATGGAGAAAATCGCTGCAATCTTCTGCAATTCAGTGCAAAGCGGACGATAAATCTGACAGCACCATGGAGTCCTGCTCTTAGATTTACGCCAAGTCCTGTGTGTAGAATACAAATACAAGCCAGCCATACTCTGGCCGATACACTGTTCCTATGTATAAGAATGATATACAAATATGAGTACATAGTCGAGAGGACATACCATACCCACCAGGTGGGCCCTATGTTAAAGCAGGCGCTCTTTGTTGTTTCCACAATTCTCTCTTATGTGTGTGCAATATCTGCAATCGAAATTATTTGTCCAACAAAGGTACTCTCTAATCGATTTGGATTCTCTAGAGGATTTGGCAACTGTTACAATAAATATACTCGTACTTATGTGTATATCGCTTGGAATTTTTCCTCGTTCTCCCTGACAAAGCAGACCAGTTAGGAGCTGTGTCTAAGGAGGTTTTCCTCAAGGCAAAATGAATACATATATCTTAACATATATGGGTGGAATGGGGACAGATTGTGGTGTGATGTATAATATCTACAAAAGAGGTTTTACCATTCCACAGTCCGGTGCTCTGTTTTGAATTTTCCCTTATTTTGCCTGGTTTCTCCTCTAGTCTCTCATTTCATCCTTTAAATCCTATCTTTATCCTGTCTGGTAGAAAAATATAGGTAGATGAAGTTGGAGAAAGAAAAAAATCTTTGAATTAGTGCCAACTCCATTGCCGTTGTTTACAGGAAACGATAAATATCATATTTCGATTTTTTTTTAACTTTCCTTTGTTTGATTTCTGTGTTTTGGTTTCAAATGTTTGTACTGCAGTATGTTCGAAAATGTTCGATGAATACGAACTTTATTTTACTAAAAAGTACACTGAGAAAGAGAATATGATTGAGGTAAAGGATTTCGGAAGATACTGGGTATCTTGGATGGGATGTAAAGTGGAGCTATTTGCTATTATGTACTGTCAGAAGTTTCAGTGGACATGAATTTATTTATGATACTCGTAACTTTGTGGATGAAATATTTTATTTCATGGTGATTGAATAAATTTGTGATTGAATAGATTTGTGAAGAGATTCAGAAAAAGTCAGACGGCGATGTTGGTAAAAATCATGTCTTTAATGAAAGATTTCAGGATTATGTAGATAGAAAGTCAAACAAAATTGGTTAGTATCAAACCAAAGCAGATAATATAATTAGAACTGGATTCGGTTAATACCTATAATTATAAGCAATTTTTGGGAAAGGCATCATGTTATTAAAAAGTTGTGACCAAATATTTTTTACTCAGTCCTTCCATCTGCTTTAATCGTAATTTGTATAACAATTCGTTTTTCTTATTTAGCTTCTTTATTGTCTTCTTGGTCATTATCAGTTCGTGAGACTTTATACTGTTATTCATAGGATTTACTACACCTCTTTTGCTCACTTTCCATACATCATTGGCGTTACAGTAAAGAGCCTCGTAGAAATGTACTTAAATTCAAGTTTTTTTGCAAAGTGACTTATACATTTCGTCAGATATTTAAATCCTGTAATTTTCACTTAGTTGCTTATCGCTGTAAAATTCAAAGATCAACATTTTAGCGCAATACTCATACCATCTACTTAGTATGGGCGAAATGAGCCGAGAGTAGTCTAAAACTACTCGTATATCAGACCATTTGCGATTGTATAAAGGTAAAGATGTCACATTTGCCTAATTGGCAGGTAATACTATGATGTAATTATACTTACACTTATAAGAATTTACTGCTCTTTCCTTACATTATTTCCATACAATTCGAGTTTTCCTAACTCAACGTTTGCAATTCGATAAATTTTTACGAGTAGACCGCCTGTTTGTCAAACTTTCACATTACGATAGATCCTGGCAAACACCCAAGAGTTCCAACCTACATTATTCATCGACTTTCAGGCTGCATATGAAAGGGTAGTTTTGGCAAATCTGCCACGATCATTCGACTATGGGGGATGATGATGGAGAATGAACGCCACTTCTTCAAAGTCGATAATAGCAAAACCGTACCAATTTTAGAGTACGGCTTAAACAAGACGATGTGTTGCCAAGTGAATTTTTCGACATCAGTCTTGAAAGAATTGTGCGAAGCTTAGAGTCAACTATAGAATCACCAACTTTCAAAAGTCTGTTCAGGTACCCATTAATATAATGGGAAGAATGTATCGAGCTATAAATGGAGAGTTTGCGACTTCACGGCAAAGATAGGTTTAGCTATCAATGACTGAAACACAAAGTATATGCTGTCATCAAAGAGGGAGGCACAGCGGTTCTCAGCTCCGACAACCACACCAGCGCGAAAATCATCCGGATCATTGGAACAAGAGGACTTTATACAAGAACCTGCTCATCCTAGTCCTCTTTTATGTAGCAAATCCTTAGATATTGACATAAGCAGATAAAAATGCCCTGAGAGATGCTTTCGGACCCGTTTGCATCAAGGGCTTTACGGCGATGTCCAACTCGTTAGAAAAACTTCAATAACGCAGCTTAAATAGCTAGATTACCATCAAACCCTGAACGCCAATGTCCTGGTCCGTAAGATTTTAAACTCCAACCTATTGTTTCGAAGTTTCGCGAGAGACGTTCTGTTTTTTTTTGTTTTTTTTTTAAGAACTCAGTTGTCCAGATTTCGTCCAGATTGCTAAGTTATAGTATACTGCCACGAAAGGCCAAAAGTCCGCCCGTTAACGAGTTGAAAAGATGTCCGTAATTTGGTCTTGATTATAAAACGAGAAGCAAATTTCATGTTTTGCATTATTATTAGGCACTGAGGTATTTCTACTCCATTATGTGGGGACTCAAAAATGGTGTAGAGCTTACGCTAAATGGCATTATAGCTACAGATACGTTGTTCCAGCTGCGTAGCGCTATATGGTTTACTCTCATGAAATCGTGTAATTACTGGGGTGGCTTAAATTTTGGCAGACAGGATGCACCTCGTCAAAGTAGCCGAGAAAGCCATTTGCCTGAAGTTGTGTACAAGGCAAAATGTCGTGAACGAATAATGAAAAAACCTTTTTGATTCAAACCCAGTTCCCGCCAATATTGTTTAAAAATTGTTACCACTGAGTGCAACTTTATTTGAAAAAAAAATTATTAACGATTTCGGTTTCACTCGCGAAGTAGACAGGGAATCATGCCTGGCTTTTGGCCCAAGTATTTCCGTCTTCTTTTGAGTAAAAACAAACAACCCGCTGAACAGAACAAAAATGAAATGCCAGCGGCGTCGACAACTGGTGGAATAACAACCCCAAAGGAAAGGAAAACAATTCCTTTGTTTAATTAATAACTAATGATTATTATTTATTATTCAATCGATACTGATTTAAATTCAGGTACAACGACGTTTCGCGTCTCTATTCGTTTCATATAATGACGGTGTCAGAATCTAGAGGTTTTCCTATCCATTGTGGGAACCTGATGAAATTTGTTCAACTGTGGGAATATTCTACTGTTTTGGCATCTGAGCGTATCTAAACTCCGTAATAATATACACATCTCTACATCCCTCAAAAAATGGCATATGCTTTCCGGATGCACTGAATTGATTTTTATACTGTCGCACATATGGTCAGCCTGGCAGCTTTTCATGAGAATTTTCTTCCAGCTGGGCTCTATGCAAAGTGTCTTTTATCTCGCTTTAGGCAGCCTACCCAAAATTCCTTCAATCTTAGGTAGTGGATAAGGATCCTTAACTGTAAGAATCAAAACATAGTACGTGAGTCCAAACATAGTAAATGTAGTCGTACCTTCCCTGATTTACGCACTATCACAGCAGGAGATGCCTCCGAATTATGTGACTCCACAGGAACATTAAGTGCAAGCATTCTATCCATATCTTGAAATACCAACTTCTCTACACCAAGAAATAAAAGCAAGTGTCGGTGTATATCGAATAGAAGGCTCGATAAGCGACGGTCTATCAAATCCTTCCTTTTTAAAAGATGGAAAGGACTCGATAGTAGGTAGAAGTTTGGGCTTTTGAATTCTGGACAAAAGTTTGCTTTGGAATGTTGAGATTAGGAACACATTCATCAGTCCCCCTAAAATAATTGTCTATATTACTTTCAGGCTTATAATCTGCAGTCCATAAAAAAACTTTTGTATTTATTTATTTTTTCAACGGAGCCTAAAATTGTATCGGCTACGGATAAGCGCATACAAGTGAAATATATCGGTTGTCTATCTGCCCTTTATACAATAGTTCTTGCCAAAAATAGTGACTTCGATATACGGTCAAAAGTCGTACATACTAAAACCAGTTTTAAAAAAAATGGTTTGCGATTTAGTTTTAATTTTTCCAAAAGATACGTATACGCCCAGTAGGCCGACCAATTCCTTTAATTTAGTTTAGAAATCAGTGGTTTAATTTTGTTATATTCTTCTGGTCTCATAATAACTCAAATTAGAGCTTTGAGATCGATTTGATGTTGTTGTGGAAAAGACAATTAAGTAACTCAGTTAAGTATTTATAAAATTAAAACTTTTATTTTATACCCAAAGAAAACACACGTTGTCTCAGCAACCAGAAGTTAAAAAGAAGAAGGAAAATAGAAGCGGATATTGGACAAAAAAAGAGGGTTAAAGTAGAACTGCCAATAGTCAGAGTTGGTGTTGAGCTTTGCAATAAAATATTTGTCAAAAAAGATGGAAATCTATATGCAGAATTCCAATATTATACAACCTGCCCGGCCGAACCTTCAGATCCGAAATCCTCTGACTCCAGAAGTCGACATAGTTTTTGAACTGCCCGAGTGCAAAGTCCCGTAGCTGTCTTCAGAGTGGCGTTGCATGTTCATCCATCAATGCCCGTATGAACTTTATCAACTCGATCTAATCGCCAATTGGTTGGTGGCAAGTTCTTATATCGAACGAGGACCATGTCAGCGAATTTGGTGTTCTCTGAACGCAGTTGCCATTTGTTCCAAGTCTAAAGCGTTGACAAATACTCATCACCCCACCTTTGCCAGAAACTCTGATATAAAATACATGTCGTAAACACTACCATTGTTTAATCAGGTTTGCAGGAATATCGTCAACACGATCAGGAAATAACCTGGAGTCAACGCGATCTTATCATCCAGATCATTATGTAACGCAGTGAGTGAGTGAGAGTTTATACATGCTTCTATCCATGTTGCCAAAGTGAGTAGTTCGTTGTACTAGAGGATTTGTCCATCTACCAAGTGGACCAAATGACGTTTTGCCGATTTAAATGCAGCCTCCTATAAACCATCCTGGCGGAGCTCTAGGTATACTGAAATGCTAACTTGTTTCTATATTGCCCACTGACTGCTTATTCTGATCATTCTGCTGTTCTCCTAAATCTCCTTGAAGCATACGATTCGTACAAACAAACGTGGGAATGTATCCAAGAATGCCTGTGAAGAAAGGGCATTCACTAACTTAATATGCCTCGATTTTGTTGCCATGCAGACAAAAATACCTAAATACGTCTAAATCGTTGTTATTGACCTCTTCGCTCCGATGCGGACTACCCACAGTAGTCCAAACCTGATGCAAGATATGATCGAGCAGCATTGATCTTTTTCTTAGGTAACGAACGCACCCCATTGACGGAATCAGATAAGATACTTGTGTACAAAACCTCCTAACTACTTGCCTTCTATTCAAAATCCAGTGTTGGCTTCGAAGAGTCTGGAGCATTACTTGAATTAATAGCCAAGCAAGGATACAAGACCCAAACCCAAACATGGGTTTAAGGATAGCAAGCGACTTCTGTTTGACTAGTTGGATCCACTTCGAACTCGTTTAATATCTGACGGAAATGTTTTCTCCTCTTGCAAGCGAATGAGTACCGTCAATGTGTCATCAATCTCGAGCGCACCAACAATAGATCCCCGAAAATTATTGCCTCAGTGCGTAGGAGTGGCTGAAGTTGACTTAAGCATTCGACATGTGAAATGACGTGACCATCAAACCGTCGTATTGTAAACTCCTTCGGAACTGTGATCAGTGAATTCACATTAACTTAACCCCTCTAGATGTTAACCACACTGGGTCCTGCCACCATAATCGATGCTTCAAATGATCAGATGCAGTCATACATCGAGTTCCGCAATCCGCTGGGTTCTTTGCTGGTCGAAGGTGACTCCAGTGGTCTAAGAAAGTCAACTCCTGAATTTGCTGAGCTCGATAGGACACATATGGTTTGAGCGTTGTCGGTTGCTAGTAAAGAAACAGCATAAAACGATGAGAGAGCCGGCCGTAGTTAGAAATGAATGTTCATAAATCCCAATATAACGAGGACACCTTCCAAAATGACAAACAAGAGAATCGCAGCGCAAAGCTCGAGACGTGGAATTGTAACACCTTTTAGAGGGGCTACGTGCTGTAAATAGTAAAATTTGTGGCTTCTTATGTGAGCAACCAGTTTTCGTGTCAATCACAGCATTGTAGATGCGCAAGCTAGAGTCATAATAACTGCCTGATCATTGTCTTTAATTCTACCGAAGTTTTCGTACACATTTTGATGGAGAGTGAATACTGCAGACCATTCAATTCCATCTCCACCTTGTCAGTGGGTGATTTTCGCCAAAGAATCCGTTGGTAACTTCTATGCTCCGGAGTAACCAACACCTGCAGAAAGTGAAATGCTGTTTCGACGAAAACGAAAGAAAATGATGTCAATGGATCTTGTATTGCCGGGCCACTTAACCGAATGTCATTAAGTAAGACACCAATACCTTTCCCATTGAAAACAACGCGAGTTATGCAGTAAACAGATGACACAGGCTGTAATAACGGTAGGAGTAATTGCCAAGTTGTTTAACTCGCTCCTTATCGTCCGATGACACACACATATATATGTATATTCAAAGCAAGTCCACTCTCCATGGAATAAAATTGACGCAAAACATGTGAGTATGAGTCCCCTAGTAGTGGTATATCACAACGAAATAGGATGTGAACAAATGCTCATCCTTAGTTCGAATATGAGTTGCTGAGAAGATTTCACTACAATCATCGTCTAAAACGTTGCTTTGGCCACTTTTTCCAGCTTCCAGAATTTGGTTAAAAGTTCCTTCAGATGAATGTCCTCATCAGTTAGCTGAATGCACAGCATGCGAATGGAGATTGTAGAAGATTGCATCGTTGCGGCTGTCCCAAAATCAACGCATCCTAAGTTAGTGCTCTGAGCGTGTGGTGTTCCAGATACTCCATGAATGACATCACTTTGAACGACAAGGCCCCACACATCAAATCCTAGAAGTATGTCAATACCACCAGGTATTCCAAAATGTATATAAGCGAGTTAGAGTCCAATCAAATGCTTCAACTGTTTCACATCAACATGCACTACCAAGAAACTGAACTCAGTGTACAAAGATGCGACTGTGACTGAAGCGCTGCTTTTTTCCCTCGTATGAGAAAAGCCACCAATTCCCTCCATCAATACGTAATTTGTCTTCTGCAAAGGTGTAAACAATTAGCTTAACGATTAGACACAAAACTTACTTGCAATCCCGGATCAGAGAGAATACAAACCAAGCGCTGCTGGTTAATCAAATCCCCGCAGTTGCCACCTTCGATATCCGAGTCGGCTAGTCATGCAGTTTTTTGCATCACCAATGACGAAACAAGTGGTTCAGGGTCCGAATTGGGAGTACTGGTTGATTGACAAGGTAGTGGTGAATTTTGTGATTGCGGTTGACCACAGAACAATGAATGGTGTTTCCGACCATAGTACCGGCACCCTCCTGATGGGCTCTGCCATGATGAATTACTATGCTCTAAACAATTGTGTCACAAACCGGATTTCATAAAGGTTTCAAACCGCTACTCGGGCTTCAAAGGCATCGGGTAGTCATATGTGGTCTCTGGCAGTTAATGCATTTCCCCTCTTCTGCCATAACCACATGTGACGCAACTAAATGATGAGTGCGTTGTTAATGAATTCTTGTCGAACATTCCGGTGGTTAAACTATGTCCTCGTTTTTCCAAAAATGTAAGGAAGCCATCTCATTTGACGAACAAGTCACACACCATTCACTTTAAGTGCATGAAGATAGTTTTAACACTATAATAGGAGTTGCTAAAGCATTCCACTTGTCCATAGGTAGCTTCGTAACACGCAGCGCTCAGAGAGCTTCATGTACTGTGTTGACAATTGAAAGCAAAGCCTTAGCGCTCTCATCCCTTGCAGGTTTTATATTTATAAAACGAGAATTTCGGATTATCAAATCGATCCTTTAATGAGCACATACTACCAATGAGTGCTACTTTTGTAGCGTCAACTGCCCGCCCGAAATTTACTTAATAAAGGCGTCTTTGAACACCAACTAATTATGGAACGAGCCATCAAAAGTAGGGACTGCTATTGGTTTCAATCGAATGTCGTTTGTATCATAATTTCCAAAAGTTTGCGGTCAAGCATGGTTCATGTCTGGTTGTATAGGGTTTTCCAATAAGAACTTGACAACTTTTTTTTAAATAAAACGCAAACCATATGACAACAATTTTATTATCGGCTTGAAGTATAATCAAAACATTTATGAATGGAACTCGACTTCGTTCATATGGCCACCGCTGGCGCGTTTGCAGCGGTCGATTCGTTGGACCCAATTTTCAACGATTTGGCCACATATTTCGGCCGAAACAACCGCTATTTCGTGTTCAATGCTGGCTCTGAGTTCTTCCAACGTCGTCGGCGTGTTGGCATAAACCAATGACTTAACATAGCCCCACAGAAAATAGTCAAGCGGCGTTAAATTGCGCGAACGAGGCAGCCAATCGACTGGCCCATTTCTTGAGATAACACGCTCACCATACTTACTCTTCAATAAATCGATTTTAGTGTGTGCTGTGTGGCTTGTGGCAGCATCAGCGATAACGCTGACCATTCACAGTAACGCGACGATCGTTATCGTCGACGAAAAAATATGGCCCAATAACGCCGCCGGCATGCAAACCGCATCAAACAGTTATTTTTGTCGATGAAGTGGTGATTCATGAAGCACATGTGGATTTTCACACGACCAATAACGCATATTTGGCTTATTGACGAACCCATTGAGCCAAAAATGGGCTTCGTTACTGAAGATGATTTTGCGATGAAATTCATCATCTTGGTGCATCTTCTCCAGAACCCAATCGGAGAACGTACGTCGCTTCAAATGGTCCATCGGCTTCAATTCTTGAGTCAGCTTGATCTTGTATGGTTGTAAACCAAGATCCTTACGCAAAATACGCCATAATGTGGTCAGAGCGATGCCCAATTCTTCAGAACGCCGTGGATTTGACTGATTTGGATCGTTAGCTACGGACGCCTGGTAGGCAGCGATATTTTCGATACTTCCGTTGTCTCACTGACACGGCAACATCACACAACGAATATGTAGACTCAAATGTTTGCACTAAACTTGTTATTGCCTGTCTACTAGGGCGAGAATTACGACCGAAAATTGGAGTTAACGCTCTTAAAGTTACAGTCACCGACGCCGAATTTCGGCAGAAAATTTTTATAATTTGCAGACTGTATTGCTCATTCCTGTACTTTACCATGATGAAAATGTTTACTGAATAAATTTCCAGTGACAGTTTGATGATTAGTGAAAGAGTGCGTTCACAAATTAAAGTCGGCTTTGCCAACCAATATTTGATGATTATAAGCGAAACCATCATAATGTGCTACAATTGCCTTTAATTCCCCGTCCATCTGGGAAACGTCACATACAGAATAGTTGGCATCTTTTATTCGGTCATGGTTTCGCTTTATTGCATTACCTGCAGTCATCCGTAAATTGAGTTCCGCAATTGCACAGCACACGTGCAAAGTCCAAATTACCAACTTGTGTTGCTTTTATTAAAAAAATATTAATTCAAATATATCGTTCGCACAGGAGGCACCAACAAATTTTATGGAAAAGACAATTAAGTAACTCAGTTAAGTATTTATAAAATATTACAATTTTTATTTTATGCCCGAAGCAAAAACACGTTGTCTCTGCAAACAGAAGTTAGAAAGAAGAAGGAAAAAAGGAAAAAGATAATGGAAAGAAAAAGTGGGTTAAAGCAGAAGTGCCAATTGCTAGAGCCAGTGCTGAGCGTTTCCATACAATAATTGCTAAAATATATGGAAATCCGTATGCAGAAATCAATATTATACAGATGTCATTTAGCAAACGATTGTTTCTCGAATGTCTCGTGCACTTGGAGAAATACTCTTTTGAGTTTTCCGAGCACTACAGTTGGGTAAAGAAACTGATACCACTCCGCAACCATAACAGAAAGTAAGTCTGTTCCTGATGAAATCAACGTATCAACGTGACTGAAACCCTTGATTTATTACAAGCCTTATGCCTACGTGCAGCAATTCCAAACGATTATTAGGCTGGATATACGAAGTATTGCGTATTTCGATAAGACTTTCCTTTGATGACTGTAATCCATGTGTCGGAATCAATATTCTATCAAGATACTGATCAAAGGGTTATTTCTCTTATTGCATTCGATTCCAATATTGTTATATTGAGCTGTGAAACTACCATTGAGCAACTGCTTTCTCACAGCATTTACTTTATGGATAAACTAGTCGACTGAATTCCGAAATGTTAATCCCAATTGAGAACGATGTTCGATATGTTTCCAGGTTTAATCATGGATTACTGAATGTATAAATTGAATAATTTGCTATCTTTTACAAACTAATGACGTGAACTACTCTGTTCATAAGCAATTCAATGCGGCGCCTTATTGGTGTAGCAGGTTGACAAGCGTCAGATGTATATGGAGGTGCACAAAAAATATTTGTAATTAGTCTGTTAATATGGAATGTAGTCTTGAGTTTGAAAAGTATGAAAAGAATTAACAATCATAGTTTGAATACGACTTCTGTCTATTATGACTTGAACCATGCATTGAGCAATAAATTAGCCGTAAACTGTTCTTGAATTTGAGCCTCTATTGCTTTCTGAACCTGATTTGCCAAAAACATTTGTTGAACAAGGCAAAACCAGTTGATTTTGTCGGCCCAAGGCGACTTTCGTGAATGTGCGTACTTTTACTTCTAATACAATCACATTTCGTCAACTCGCTTACATTCATAATACTTTCATTTCCGTCAGTGCTTCAAGCTGTCGATCCAATTTTTAATGACTCGGTAAAATAAGTGCGGTGCGGCGTTATTCCGGGAATAGCGTGTCGAATGTTTGCTTCGGGCTCGTTTTAAGTGGTTGACTTGCTAGCATAGACTAATGACTTGACGTAGCCCCAGAGTGCACATGCGTGCATGAGCCATAGCGCAGATATATCGATGTTGTGGAGCTCTGATCACAGAAAGCCAGTTAACATCACTCTATACCTGAGATCATTGACAGTAACTTCTCATTACCCCTTCTCTTTCCTCATTTCGAAAGAAATAAGGTCGGATGATGCCGCCCTACCATAAACCTCACCAAACAGTCTTTGTGGATGCATTGATACTTGGCCGAACACTTGTGGAATGTATTCACTCCAATAATGGCAATTTTGCTTGCTGACATAGCCACTGAGCCAAAAATGGGCCTCGTGCGAGAAGATGATTTTTTTTGGCCTAAGTCCGAATCTCCGGGCAACATTTCCAGACTCCAATTAGTGAACTACGACGTTGTCTATGGTCGTCCGGCTTCAATTCTTGCATCAGCATAATCTTATACGAATATAGCGCTAAATTCAACAGCAAAATAAGCCGGGTTGACTCTCTGGCGATGACCAATTCAGCGGATCGGCGCCGAATCGACTTTTCTGGGTCTTCTTCGATACTGGTCGCTATAGCGGCTAGGGTTTCTTCACCCCACTGCTAATGCATTTCATAGGGAGAAAAGAGAAAATTTCACTTTCAGATACTTGCTGTTGCGGATAACTACGCCTACATCTTAAACGAATAGAATAACATTTAATAACTGGCTTACCAGTGACCTTAGTGTCACATAAACTTAAGTATATGAGCTTCGTTCAAAGCATTGATTTTTCCATTTTCAAGCGTTTCTAAGATAGGTCTACTGGCAAGAGAAAATTACAAGTCTTTAATTTCAAGAAGGATGGAAATATATCTGAACTACGTATCACAAAATGTCCTGCATGGAACAAACCAGAATGCAAAGAATACATGATTCATGAAGAATTACTTAAAGATTAGACAAAATTGTCTGAGCAGTCTTAAAAATCATTGCTAACTCGATAAGATTGTAATAATTAAAAATGTTTTTTCTAACTCTGAATATTTTATTTATTAGGTAATTTATTCAATAGATATCCATTGTGTTTTTCAGTCACTGTTCCAATTTGCCAACCCTAGTTAACATGACACTATATGTGTCATTTATGACAAGGTAATTAACATTTCAAGAATAAACAAAATTTTCCCTTTTCGTCATGGTGATTGACTATGTCAAAGTTTCCAATAACATGACTGAGGCTTTCCATACCCTTACTTATGACTCTTTTACATTAATTCAAAATTCGGTTCTCAGAAAATCTATAAACTATGTAGTGTTGGTGTTGGCAGTATTTAAATGTCAGCTGCATCAAAACACAAAGAAGGACTCAGGTCACATATCTACACATAGAATATCAGAAATCTATTTATAACATGCCACCAGGAAGATGATATATTAGTAGAATTCTATGAAATTCAGGAACAAACAAAATTTAGTGCTCAATTTCATCTTGGACAGGTAGGCAACATACAAATTAAATGTGTTTTTTGGTGAAAGTTTTAGAACATGATCGGGAAATAGTTCTTCTTGAACTTGGACTGGTGTTTCAAATTCAATATTGAAAAAGCCCATGGTAATGGGAACGAAAGTTGTTGATACATAAGTTTAGAGCAGATGAATTTCTGTGAAAATGTAATAATTAAGATCCCTTTAACCTTAATTAGTAAACATTGATAAGGAGGAGCAACATTTTGCAAGACATTTGGGTACCGATTACACTATTGTACTAAGTCATTATGAGGCATATAAATCTAATGCGTACTACTAATTCCACAATTTGAACGAGAAGTTTCGGAAAATAATTTTATTTACTATTGTAACGCTGGTAGTCTCGTTGACGATAATGCTGCCAGTGAGTTGTATAGAGGCGGAGGAACTCTACCGAGCTAGACAACTGGCAATGGGCTTATCTGTCGAAATCGCTACGAGACTTGCGAGAGCTAAAATGGTTTTCTGGCAGAGGGTAAGGTTCGCTGCGGGTAAACGAAAAGGGAAGAAAAGGCACAAAGGATACTTGGAAAACTCTTTCTAAGGTTAATCAGAGGCTGAGGAACTCTGCCGAACTGATCAGTGGCCAAATCAAGAGTGATCATTTATTTCATGAGCTTGTCTTTTATACATTTTTCACAGAGCTTTAATATTTAGCTAGAAGAGCTTTTCCTTTGTTTAGCTTGAAGAGCTTTTTGTTTAGCATGAAGAGCTTTTATAATTCAACATTAAAGAGGCAGCATTGCCAGTACTACATTTATTTATTAAGTGGCATTGCCTAGTATCAAATTTAATATATAAATACAAATTTAATAAATACAAATGTTTTGATTTTGTGATTATTGTTATATGAAATGTGTTAAAAGGTGTTGTTTGTGTTATGGGGTTGCTACATTATTTATTTATTTAATTATTTGTTAATTACGGCATCATCGAAGTGGACGCACACGTACGAGTACGTATTTATAGGATGAATACATTACCTCGCTAGGTACTTTTTCTGCATACTTGTGGAGTGATGACAGATTGAAAGAAATATTCGTGTCCGAGCTGAACAGTTTCAAGAGTCGGGCCACATGATGCTTTCAAGTAATAAATTACTCGAACGATTCGCAAGATTAAACTTCTGCACAAAGACGAGTAAAATTTTTGAACTAACATTGAAAGCAAATTATGGCAATGTAAAAAGTAAAGTAGCGAAATTTCGAAGGAAGGACCCGCTGCTTGGAACTGCTAACAAGAGCAAACTAAATGTATCGCAGTTTCTTTTTCTTTAGTACTTAGTACTAGTAGTACTTAGTACTTAATACTTTTGCTTTAGTACTTATCTCATGAATATGCGAGCGGAAATTAAGCTCCCAGTCGCATAATATAGCGAGTTGGTAGCATTCGATAGGTTGTGCCGGTAGGATGAAAAACACATCAGGGACCTGCAGGGGAGTGTTATCTTTATTGAAACGTAGTCAAGCTTAGATGAAGTAGAAACAGCGATTGGAGTTTAGGTTATTGTGGACGGCCAGTAGGACACCTCGACAAAGAGAATCATCATTTGGACGGATAAGATCGTGTTTCGAAAAACATTGAAAAAAGGGGGAATAATTCCTGATTCTTTATGTCGGGAATTAGATTAGCGTCAACCAGAGTGTAGACCTTAAATGGGAGAGCGTGAGATTGGCGCAAAACATCTCGGGTTTTAGATCGCAGTCCTCTTACGTTTTGATAGAATAAGGCAAGAGGAATGTTATTTCGAGAGGGCGTAGGAGTGGATGGTTGAGACATTGTCAATGGTAGCACGTTAGGGATGAAAAAACTTTATCGTGAGCTCTGCTCCGTTGAAGGTGTGTGATCGTTTTTGAGTGCACATAGTTACCGAAAGCAGCTAGGTCGTCTGAAACTTTTTGGGGAGACATATTGAAAATCTCGTTTAACTTAATATATAAGTTCTTCAGACTTGTACGGTCAGTAGGGAGACCTTCCTACTGTATGAAGAACATGACGCTTATTTTAGTTTTTCCCTCATAACAAACTCAGTCGGATTTGTCATGCAGATACGATAGAAGAAGACGTATATTCTCGTACGTCTTTTTTTTCTCTAAGCCTAGAAAGTGCATAACGACATTCTGTTGTGTCAAAAGTTTGTTGAGTTATTTTAACTGTGAGAGGCAGAAGGGGGTCAAAAATGGGCCTAGTGGATGAAGATGATAAGGGCGAAGCCGCGGTAGTTGAAGAGACATTAGACACATTTCAGATGAGGGACTTATAATATGGGAACTAATGAAATTGGGATATGTAGCTTATTTCAAATAATTGCTAGCGGGGCATGTGAAGACGGCATAGGTTAGAAGGTTAGAAGCGAGCAACTAAGGCTACGGCTGTAGCTTTGTGGAAGGCTAAGAAAGTTCGGACCTTTTGGTACCACCACCAGAAATATATTGAACTGTGTACATTTCCGAAGGCCAAAGACCTTGACATTACCATACAACTATGTCAACGTTTTTAATGTAAACGCCTGTCGGACTTAAGATGTCCATACATCCATGGGAGCAAGGATACGCCTTGCCATCGCTTGCTCACATTTGAATAATACCAAAGCAGAACTTGTATTGGAGTGACAAATACCACCCTTGGCATTGGTCGAGGCCGTCCTAAAACCTATTACTGCTTTTAGGGTCACAGTATCCTGTATTTATTGCAACGAGATTTGAGGGGTTCCTGACTCCCGTGGTACCTTGATTTAAGTCCTAGTAGGGAGTAACGGTGGTCCTGCCGCAAACAGGGCCTGTAACCGGCAACTTTTAACTGATTAAATAGTACCAATCTTCGGTGGCGGTGTCTGAATATGTTTACGAGAAGACCAGTACTTTGCTCTGTCCCGCTTTTTAGTAGACAACGTCATTAATAGGCGAAGCCTTGATAACTGGGCGGGGCCCAACGACATCACCACACAGTCCAATATATCCAAGGAAGTCTGTCTAACCAGGGATGGAATGGTTGCTCACAATATCATCAAGTATCCATTGATTACTGAATCAGCCATGAAGGAGGTCGACAACAACAAAATACTGAAGTTCTTGACCTATTTGTGGGTTAACAAAAAATACATTCGCACTGCCGGAAGCAAAATGTATGACATCAAGGTCGTGAACGTGAACATTCTCGTCAGACTTGAAGGACAGAAGAAGGCCTTCATGCGGTTGGACATTGTCGACGAAATCGGCATCGTATTAACAGTTTCGTGTCTGGGGAGCTGTTTTATTGAATTTAGAGCACTGTTATGTTTTATTTTTAATTGTATTCAGAACAACAAAATGAACATATCAAAAATGAATGACCAACTTATACCTGGTAACTAAACAAGAAATATCACTACGATGCGAATACGGTGAGCTTTGTAATAGAACAACAAGATAGGAAAGGGAATCGGTGAAAATGTAGCAGACACATCATTTAATCGTACTGCGAATACAAGACTCCAGTGGAGAAAACAAAAACAAGAAAGGGGTTAACTCATACATATTTCAAGGCTAAATTATATTAAATACGCTATTTATTAAGAAAAAACGGCATTTGACTACATCCTGTAACAGTCGCACTAAATCTAGACAAATTACTATCTACGTTATCAACGACGCTGGAATAACGCGAAACGGCGACTAAAATAAAACAAATTGGTACAGCTCTAACAATGTAAAAGGTTAGCTAAGGGCATTAAATTTACGAGAATTGAGATTTCGATTCAATCGTTGAAATATAATATAAGAAAAGCAGATACACCTGCTAACAAGGCCAATGAAATGTGCAGCAGGCGAAAAGAGTTATTTTACTTACTTGACGAACATCTCACACGTATTACAACTCCCTCGGCTGTCTCGCACGAAAAGGAAACGCATGTAGCAAGGCAGTTAAGAGAATAAACCTCAGTTGTACTGTGGGACGGGCCAACATATTATCCGCAGTATGGGCGACAGATGCCGCTAGTGTTCTACTTAAGTACCTGCCTGAAGGCTAAATCCTATGGTAATGTACGTACGAGATATCAAAACAATGCGTCGATCAGTGCCCTTCGAGTAGTACAAGTACCACCACAAATACCAGATTCGAAGTCGTTTGTAAGGCACGAACCTTTGCTTTGGTTTTCCATTCCAAAATGAACCTCGAAGATGTGATAGAAGGATAAACAGTGGCATTGCCGCATCACGCTGTCGATTCAAACTAGGTGTTTTAAGAAGGTTGATAAGAAGATGACAAAGCAGATTGCATGCTTAACTGGTGAGCCAGTTGTAGTCGCTGACTCTATTTATACGACAATTTTCATATATTTTCCTTCAATAGTTTCCATTGTAGTGGTTAAATCTATAATTTCTAAGACTAGATGAATCCTTTTTATCCAAAAACTTAGCATGAAGAGTGTAGTCTGTCTGCTATGTTTTTTTTTCCCACCAAGTAATTGTGCGTTCTTCAAACAAGACAATCGATTATCAGGTTTTATCACTTTTTGTGAACAATCACTTCAATTGGCATTTCATAAAATTGTGCAATATTCAATTATTTACTCCTGGAATTGGGTAATTTATGTATGTGCACTAATTGAAATTCCATGGAGTTGGTATATGTACATAGATATCTATGTACATATATAAATGATGTAATGCCTGAGCATCGTTTCAGCCTCTAATGTTATTGCATACACGTTGTCATTTATTTCAAATTATTCTTAAGGGTAGAACATTTAGAAGTCATCAACAAATCATGTACTTGGCCAAATTAACGTTCCTAAGCAACATTTACGGAAAATTTATTAGACTTTCTTCCCTACATCTACACCGAAATTCCAAACAAAACACAGTAGGTAAGTAATTTAAATGGAACACAAATTGAAAAAAAAATAAATAAATAAAGAGGAAAAGAACAACGAAATATAACAGCTCATACAATAATAAGATAAATGCAGAAAGAAGCAGTCTGGGACAAGAGGTAGAATGACTAATACGACACGACCGACGACGCTGACTCTGACTCTATCTCCGACAAAGGCCAACAACTCAGCAGAAGTAGCATTTGACTTATTGCCAGCCCGGCCGCAAATAATTTTCGTACAACAACCTGCTCAATGTTTCATAAATATCTTTTTATGAGCCCCAAACATAAAAATTAATAACATTTTTGCATACCTTCACAGAAGCCATTATCCTTCGAACATAGCTTTTTTCCCTTGCCCACCTTATTCTGCTCAATTCCAGCACCTTCACCTGCTGTTACCTTGTATCTGTATTTGTGCTTGTTCTTCTCCTATCACTTTCTCCTTGGCTCACTTTGTTGAGCTGCCAGCCATCAAGAATCTCGTATAATGTTTCACCTAAATTTATTTCATATTTCTTCGGAAAAGATGCATAGAGAGGCGAAAATACATATACAACGCAACGAGTACGAGTATATATGTATGTTGAAATTTTATAAGTATCTTTTTATCTACGCACATGTGGGGTAGATTTGTGGGTTAGGGTGTGGCACTATAACTTTGTAATTCGGTGACTTTGTGACTCGGTTACTCGGTGACTCATGTGTGGGCAACGACAACTCGACTAATCTCGCCAAAAATTCATCTGCCATACCATCCCATTGTTATGCCACTATGCCACTCGTATGTATGAAGTATCTAAATGAAAACGAAGACAAAGTCGAGCTCTCAAAAAAAATTGTGTCCTTCTTTTGCCATTGTCGCAACAGCGTCGTTTCCATCGCGTTGAAACTCGAGCAATTCAACGTCAAATACCAGCCATAAATAAACAATGATTACCTACCCCTGGTAGTTGGTACCTAAAGCCAGAAAGAGTACGAGAGATGGCAAAGGTATGTTAAAAAAAATAACAAAAAATAAGAATACAAAAAATTGCAACATTGAATGAAATAATTTTAACATTACAAGCAAATTCATATCCCTGGCATACACTTGAGTACACAATTGCCATCCCTATGCCCATTCCTCTGCTGATGTCGCTGGAGTGCTGGCTTGCTGGGTTTCGGTTAGCTGTATTGTTTGCTCGTGTTTTTGCCTTTTCTGCCCTTTCTCCCTTTCTCTATGTGACATGTGGCCCCAGACTAAAAGGTCTCGACCGCAATCTTCTAAAGCTAGCTCACAGGTCCCTTCAAAAATGTAGCTATGTAAAGGAAATAACCATTTCACACACAGTGTCAACCTCACTGTGTGCAGGGAATAGGATATGACGAGGAAGTTGGTTTTTCATATGTACCCGCACTCAGTTTGGATATTTATCGCTTCTCAAAACTCTCTTTACTTCTACGTATTTTTGGTTTTTTCTTTTCTCTTTTTAGATACTGACATCATGTGGATAGTGTCTATGGACTATGTGTACTACAAGTGGCACTCTTAAGGTAAAATGTTGGAAGACATGTTATTATTTTCAGTAGAAGTTTACTTAGGCTCTTCACACGGTTTGACTTATTTAAAAAATTAAGATCAACTTCTATTTGTTTTAGGAATCGAGCGGTTCAATTTTATATATTGTACATATGTTAACTATATCTCGCTTAAGAAAATTATGTATACCTTGCTTCTAATTCCAAATTGTATTCAGAATTAATTTTCGCTTCATATGATTACATTTTCCCAATTAAAAAGCCCATTCCCTATTTACACAGCTACAATATTATAACGAACGTAAGGGATCCATCTCACTGGACATAATAATCGGGGTCACATTGAATTAATTATTTACAGACACGGGTCTGTAAGGGGGAAAGTTAGGACAAAAATCCAACCCAAAAATTATTTCGTACCCTTATGCAGATATGTGCGAGTATCACATTAAGAAGGGCATAGAAATACTTTGCTGTCTCCGATGTTAAATTCGATGAATTACAGAAATCTGCTCTCCGACAGCATCTGATGGCATCTGATAGCATGTTCTCATAAAAGTTCAATGGTAAGGACTGTTGTCAAGCTTCAGCGGAAGCCACAAAGATGCACTTTCCGGAGAAATGGGATTCATACTAGACATTTGAAATAATTCGCGCAATTAGTAAGCCATGTTTGTGTTTGTGATTTCCTTACAAGTATAAGACCTAATATGATTACGTAGATTTTTTTTTTATATTTTTTTAATATTACAACATTAAAGTAGAGGAGGATAGGCTGCTCCTGTTCTGTTAGGGTTCCGTCATTTTTTTTTCTGCAATAAAAATCAAAATACACCCATGAGTACTCTTAGCTCTTCTCTAAAGTAAGAGAATACCAAATACTCATATTTAAAAGAAAACGTATATGCGTAGTATATTGATAATGTATATTGATAATAAATAAGTAGATTAGTTGATGGTTATACACATGTGCTCCGCTACCAATTTTCACATTGGAATGTTACGAGGGTCGTGCAAATGGCGATTGCGATACTCTGAGCAGTTAACAATACGAGTATTTGAGAAAGATGGATGACCAAACAGCTAGCATGTAAGTTCATCTAAATAAGAGTGTGCATGGAAGGTCATCGCCCACGTCATGAGCAACGAATAGAGAGGTATATCCCCGTTCCCCTATAATACTAACAATCAATATTTTTCAAAACAAGATTGCACATCCCTATCACCAACTCAACCTTACTTCGGGAGCATATAAAACGAGGTGATCACGGATGTCGTACGACTCAACAGGAGAACTCACTTCTCCGAGTGTTGAACCAACGGATGGACAAGTGCAAAACAACGACAAATCCTTCCAACTAAGGATGAGAAGCACCGCCCATTTCATGAGCAATGAATGGTTATATCCCCGTTCCCCTATTCGCGCTACAAGAGTGGATCCTCTAACATCGAATGGAGAGGTATGTTAAATCCCCGTACCCCCATCCGCGCTACAAGAGTGGATCCACGAACATCGAATGGAGAGGTAAATCCCCGCTTCCCCGTTCGCGCTCCAAGAGAGGAGCCTCTCACTCCATTACATATAATTAAAATAAATTTAAATATACGAACTTCCGTCTTCCATCATCCGACAGCTCCGTCATACAAAAAAATATTACTTAAGGATTTGTATCAAAAACTAACAAGAACGCAATACTCTGCGATAATACAATAAATATACTATACCTATACATATTAATATATTATACATACCACAATTAAATATTAATAATATTTAAGTGTAATTTATGATTCAATATGTGAAATGTATTTATATATATAAAATATGTTAATAAATAAAATAAATTTAAGTAAATAACGATAATAAATTACTGGCTAAGAAATACCCGGTGATTAACTCACCGATTGTCCTCTATGTTCTCTAAATTTTTTTATTTTCCTAATATATAATATAAACTCTCCTGTTTGGAGTCTCACTACTAAATGAAGTCTTCATTAGAATAGAAGTCGCGTGAGGCACTGGCATACCGCCCCCCACTCCACTTTTCTTTTGAAGAAAAGGACAATGCCAACAAATCTACCATTCAATCCCTACGTCCGCTTTTACACGGCGCATGAGTTTGAAGCGCATGTTTTGGTTATTTTCTTTTGAACTGTTCTTCTGTGATGCGCACATTTTTACACGAAGCCTTTTTCTCATTCATTGGTTTTTCATGTTATTTGGCAGTTCTCTTTCATTTCATCTTTAGCGCTTAGTGTTTCATAATTGAAAATGAGCCCGCTTGTTAATTCTTTGGTCCATTTAAATTCATCCGCCATACTGAAATGTTGTGCTCGTAACAACAGCCAAAAAGCAATGAAGCAAATGCGAAAAAGAAAGAAGAAGGAGAAAAAGAAATGTCAAAAAGATGCAATGAAAATCTTACCCACATGCAGTAGGAATTTGAATCTTTCAAAACATGCACCGTGTAAAAGCGGACCGCAAATTACCAAACAAAAAGAATTAAACCTATCAAATGTGTCATGAGAGGTTAATGTTCTCAAATATAGCCTTAATAAGAATTGTCATGAAGTATCCGACAACAAATCAGCACCCAATGTTTCCATTCTCTGTTGCAATCATCGTATTAGATAGGACAGTTTTTGTTATCTTTTTCTTGTTGTTCTGTCACTTTGTACAAAATTGGTTCTTACATACCCTTGCCACCAATGCTCAATATAAAGACTTTTCTTTAGGTGTGTCCGAATTTACCTCTGTTTTCTTCTTTTTGTTAAATAATAATTTATACAACTCGTTATGAAATATAACATCATTCCAATGTCATTCTCGAAACTGCCCGATATAACCACAAATTTATGTTCACGTATATTCTCCTCAAAGTGGTTTAAAGCTTCTGGCTTGTTAGTATTGACCAGAGACTTAATGTGCCACTAAATTAATTAGTTTAAATATGCTAAATCGGTAGTGCAGGGGATCCATTTGACAAGGCCATTTCTGACGATAACAATGATTGTGTATCGATTGTGAGATACGTTATGCGGCAAGTGGTACCGTCATCTTCAAATCACATATTCTGCAAGCCTTCCACTTCGAGAGCTCAGTATATCGAAATAAGTACGGCTCAATAACACCTAGAGCATGAAAACTACCCGAAACAGACAACTTTTTCGCATACAGGCTTCTTCTTCTACGAGTATCTCCAATAGAGCCCACTCAATGAAAGTTCGACGCGCGCGTTGGCCATTTGGTTTCAGCTTTTGAGTCAATAAAAAACTAACTGATGTATAGAAAAGTCTTTGCGCAAAATAGGCCACGGGAACATTCGAGAGACGTCCAGTTCTTAATAGTTATACATGGTCCTAGCCCTCCAAATTCGGGGCTATGCGCGGGGTTAACCGCTGATGAGAGGCAACGGAAAGCCTCAGATAAGGACGGAACATTACTACTAGTTAGAAAACGTTTCGCCACCCTAATATCCACAAGGAGTCATGGCGATCAGCTGATCATGCGATCGATGCAAGAAACTCCTCCAGTATTACTGATGCCCGAACTTCCAGAGCGGCGACCATAGATAGACTGAGACCACTTCCTCGTTGTAATCAAGGTACATCTACAGTTATCTAAAGCAACACATCAACGAAGAAATACTGTAAAGAGACCTAAATTTCCAATTTTATGTGGCTTATAAAACCTAAGAGAAAGAGAACATGTGTTCCATTTCACTGCAAAGTACTTTCGTACGAAGTTTTAGTTTTTAGTTTTAAATGAATTTTATTTTCTTAATCATTAACTCTTACATACTAACAAAAAATGCTTAAATGCTAGCTTAAGATTATTTAACAATCTTATACTAACTTAGTGGCCCCACACAGGCACTCGAAGCTATTCTAAATTCTTATAACTATGTCGTTGGACTTTATTTACATTTTCTTTAGGGATATTTATTTTCTGTACTTAAAGCTAAGAAAAAAAAATTGTTAACAAAAACTTATATGGACATTTTTTTATTTTTTATAAAAACTTAGTATCTAACTTAAAATAAACCTTAGCCTACCTAGCCTAAATGTACAGTACACACATAAACACACATAGACATTATACACAATCATATACATATATCAGTATACACCTTTGTATATACTGATATACGTATGTGTTTCTTAAATGCTAACCTAAACCTACGAGTATGTAAGCTGGCCACCGCTATTCACAGAGAAAACAGATTGGTCAGCTCTGCCTCATTAGTGAGGCTGGTCCGTAATTTACGGAAACGACGACGAAACATCTTCCTCATAATTAAACCACCAGAAATGCTGGTGCTGCCGAACGACATCCCTCTTATCGCGATTCCGCACCGCCCTACTGAACCTGAGGCGATCCACACTGCCGTGTGCGACGTCTCTGTTGTAGTTGAGTCGCCTGTCCCCAGCTGTCCGAGCGACCTGGAAGATTAACGTCACCGCTGATCTATCCTGGATCAACCCTATCTGATCAAGGTAGAGGAATGCTACCGGTGGAACGAAGCCGTCAGAGCGCACACTCTCGTGGTAAAGTTAATTGAGGTAGTAAGAGCCCCAGATATCAGGTTATTCGTCGAGGTCATTGCTCTTGCAATGTGCCTTCGAGTCAGCTTAATTACGATTACTCGTATTAGGTTCGCCCTGTTGTAAAGGATATCTTTCGTACGAAGTTCTTTGGATGAAATGTGCTAGAGTTGGAGGATAAGATTCGCATTCTGAACGGTGAGCGTGGTTAGGAAGTGCTATATAAATATACTGCGAATAAATTACATTAAAGAAAATGCATAATTCATGAAGATTTTCACGAAAACACCTAACACCTTCGGCAGTAATACGCAACATTTATTGGGTTCATTTTTGTAATGAATGTGCTGATGAAATATTTAGTTAATAAAACTTACTAACAAGTAACTACTGTGAGGAGATTTAAAGTTGAACGGCAGCTGCCGAAACAAACCGCCGGAGACTTTGATAATCGCGTCTTCCTCAGCCTCTCAACATGGTTCATACTATCCAATCAACATCAGTTGCTGAAGAGCAATGTCGTTGGCGTTAATAACCCGTCAGAAATACCGTAACTGAAGTGCTGCATTTCACCTGACCACCTCTGGTTTTATGAAGAATGTAAAAAGCGCACGTGGGAAAACAATTTGCAAAAGAGGATGCAAGAACATCGGCTTCTCCGGAGGAAAAGGAAATAGCGTGAGAACCGCGCGATCGAGGAAATATAGAGCTTCTACTTCAGGAATAATATACAGAAGTTTTACCGAAAATTACAAAGAACTTGTCAAGAAAACAAGAACCGAAAAAATAACTGTGAACAAAGAAATATAGTATTTGGGTCACAGTCGATACTGAAGATATGGAAAAACCACTCTTGCAGATATTTAAACGGCGAGGACGATCCAAATTCCACTGTCAGGCAGAACGAACTATTTAACATGGAAGGTCAAGACATCCATCCACCTGACCAAAATAAAGTGAGGACTGCAGCACTCAAGCTTAAGAACGATAAGCCTGCTACCTGCCGAGCTATTTAAGATAACGGAAGATGACTTGCAAGGGTTGCGTCTAATCATTTCCCAGATTTGCTCGGTAGAAAGCATGCCTTAAGAATCGAACCTAATCCCTATTTGCTGTATTTACAAGAAAGGAGGACTTCTTATCTGCGATAATTATTGAGATTATAGATACTATCCTTAATATCGCATATACGATTTTATCTGCCGTCTTGTTTATATGACTGAAACTAATATACTTACCAACTATTGGCCACTATCAGCGCAGTTTTAGGCCTGGTAAGTCCACAATCGACACAAATGGGTCGAAAAAGCCCAAGAAGTTCAAAAGGCTATCCACGATCTCTTCATCGATTCTGAAACCGCATATGAAAGCATCTACAGAGATGAGCTATATAGCCATGGTATCGCTGCCAAACTCGTTAGATTGTAAAGAATGATAACGAAGAACACACGCTGCTCCGTTAAAGGCGGAAACAATCCCTCCCCAACCTTTGATGTCAAAAAAGAATTTAGCAAAATGATACCCCGTACGTGGCTTTTGCAGCACCATACTTGAGAGGTTATAAGCTAAATGAGCAATGAAGCCTTGTCAAGAAACACTGCTTCATGGTGCAGGGGCATGGATGTTATCTAAGGCGGATTAAGCCATCATTTACCGTTGCGAACGGAAAATTATTGAAGTGATTTTTGGTTCGATTTGCGTTGACATGGTTTGGAGAAGGAGATTTATCAGCGAACTCAACGAGCTGTACAATGACATTGACCTAGTCAGAAAAGTGCACATATGTCTCCTAAGATAGCTAAGATATGTACAGCGAACCCTGCAGCCCGAAGAGTCTTCGATTCCGATCCGAAGAAAAAGCGCAGTAAAAGCAGATCTTGAAGGTTGCCTAAAATCTAGGGTGTCAATTGATGGCTCTGATGATATTTCGAATTAGTCAATTATCAGCATATCTGATCTATCAGATGAATTGATTCTATTTGTTCAGTTGCATAGGATCAGGGAACGATTCCTTCATTTGTGAATCTAAACATGGTCAGTTAAGTATGTTACATTTTTCAAATCGGGCTTACAGCGACACTACGAATTAGATTCATCAGCCCTGTAGCAGATCGTATACCTATGGTATTGCTAAAAAGAAAACACACTCAGCTTGCATCACATAGTGTACCATGACTTATTATACACCTTCATTCAATTCCCAGTCCTCAATATTTAATTTTTTTGTGCCCTCGTTCTGTAAAGAGGAAGAAAAAAACAAAAGAAGAAAAAAATACAAAAATCGCGAAAATATACTCGGAATTTTTATCATTTTTGATGAAGTCGTAAATTGTTCATACCGAGCTCATTTTTACGAGATATGGTCCCGTAGAAAATAGTCACAGAAACAAAGGTACACAGATTCGTAGTGCCTGTTGTTATGTCGCCGGAATAACGACGTGCATTCTGCGGACTGGAAAAAATGACAATACACCACTTTTGCATGAAACAATGTGATACATTGTTATATTGAATGTTTGAATCCTGCGACCATTTCGGTTGATGGTAAACGAACCATGTGGAGGGGTATATAGACCACATGCTATAGGAACGCGGTTTTCACTTAAAATGAATTCTGACTGTTGAATCGGAATGAACAGTGGAAGGAGTATTTGTGTTGAAGGAGCGGTTACTATAGCCGCTGAGGGTCTTGAGAATTGGTTTTTATGCTTTATGGGTTATGAATTTTAAATGATTGAATAATGCGTTATCATGCGAACCGTAAAGTATAACGTGTGAATATAACGTTATGGCTGCGGATGAATGTTGGTAGGGTCGGTTGCCGTACTGTTGCCCATAACCATCTATACTGTACCAAATTCTACATTCCACATTCGCATCCACATCCTATCCACATCCACATCCATATCCGTTCGAATGTGAAGAATTTTATGTTTTTGGCAATTTAATTGCGGAAATAATGTTTTGCCTCACAGTGTTGGATACTTCCTGTTGATTAATATCAAATACCAGTTTGAGGCATTGTTCCCTTTAGCTATTCGAATGGTTTTTATTATACGATTATGCTCGTAAATGTACATATATGAGTCTTCAGTGGAAGATAGATATCAGCTAATATAACTGTAAGGGAATAGTACTCTTTGGAATGATAAAAATTCGTGGCACTTAAATCATGAGAAGTGTGTTGATTCGTTAGTGTTTAATTAAGCATATTTTGGTTTTATAGTTTTAATCGTTGGTATTTTATTGTTTATTCTTCACTAAATTGGGGAGTACAATTTCAAATAAAGCATTGAATAAGACTCTCTGAAAAATATGTTCATTAAGGCGCTTCAAATAGCTGGGCAATAGATAAGCAATCTTCTACGTATAACGAACTAGATAGAAAGTAATGGTATTAAAAATTAATTCTTCTTATCATGCAAACTGTTCGTACATAAAATAAAATAAATCCATTTGTATGAAAAATGACTAAGAAATTCCCCCTAGATACAGCGCTTTCTGCTGTTTGTTTGTTCCATTAATTTTTCAAATTTCATACTGATGCGGTTGATAACCCTGCGCTTCAACACCGGATTCATGCAGCTTATTGATAAGTAGAATGACACCACGTGGGATGGAATTTTGTCACGTGGCACAGCTCGATATTCGCCAGAACAAGACGTTTTCATGCAACCGACTCTGTCTACGCGGAGATACATCACAGAATCTGTTGACAATGTGGAGCGTCGTATTGAAGAAGACCCGAATGAGTCGATTCGCAATAGTGCACAGCATTTGAAGCTGTTAAACATCTTGAATTCATTCCAATTTATCATAGTATGCATCGTACTCGTATGTTCGGTAAATTGCCCGAAAACGAGATTGCTTTTGATCCCCTTTTTAACCAAAAAATTTTGTTCAGCGCTGAAGGTAATTTTTTGGTTGGATGGCTATATCAATTAGCAAGTTCAATTTCAATTTTTTCCTCGAAACTTAAACACTGTTGCAGTTTTTAGAATACTAAATTCATCACGAATGTAATTACTTTGCTGCATATTATGGCTTAAACGACTGTAGATCATTCTATAGAGTGTTTTCTGAAGCTTATTCTATATGTATTGATCTTAATTACTACTTCAAAAATGCATAAGTGGATTGATTTAGGGTTTCCAACTCCCACTATTATCTAGATCTAAACCCATCCTTAATACTTCCACACACTGTCTGTACCATCCTGTCCTGGATTGCGTTGCACGCCAAGCAGCTTTTTACGTCTATTATTCCAGAGAATTCAAGACCTTCACTATGTAGTCCAAAGTGCGAGTTAAAAAATTTGGTGGACCGTGAGGACAAGTCCGTTTCCAGTAGGTACATGTTTAGATGAGTGGACAAAAATTAGAATGGTCTCTCAATGTAAAGCCCTAATAATCTTACGACATTCTCATACTTTTTAATTCCCCACACTTGCGTAGCATAGAACATGATCGATTTGGATATACTAACCTGATTCTATTTGCTTTCGCTAGCTATTCCTTTAGATGTTTCTCCATATCCAATTGTTTCCTTAAATATACACGAAGGTACTTTAATGACAACTTTATCTTAAATAACATGACGTTTGGATGGCTTCAATTTACGATAGAGTTCAGTAGCCTTTTCCGAGTTCAGGTTATTTTAACAGGCCCGAGTCAACCCCGGACGACTTTATTGAGTTTAGCACAAACTGCTCTCATAACTAAACCTAAAACTACGGAAAGGGGAAGATCAGGGTAGGAAGAGTAGATAATTGAGTATGTTTTTGAGGGTACGTCGGCTGCAATGGAAATCGAAAACAAGGGAAATTCTATTAGCTTCACATAGCATTCGAGACAGTCGTGCGTTAAAAGAATATGCCGTTCGGTCGTTATTTGTACAAAAAGAAGCAACAGACCTTAAATCATGGGGGTTGGTATTAATAGAAATCTGATCCAGCAGTGAGGGACAGTCGATGGGGCTGGTTAAAAATTGTTGCGTAAAGAGAATATCGGCCGATTCGCAACGCTTTTCCTGTGATAGTAGACCCAGCAATTTGAGTCGATCTTCATAAGGCGGAGGGATGTAATAATCGTGGCATGGGAGCCTGCGCGGAGCGAAACATAGGAGATTTTTGACTTAGCACACAATCCTCTCTTGCTCCCGACCAACCAACTCACACCGTTACCTAAGTGTCCACATAGAGGTTTTGTATGATTTATCCAAACTTCCATGACATGTCCATGCACTTGTTTATAAGAAAAAGTTATTCATACTATCGTATCAAAAGCAGACTCAAGTTCACAAAGGATGCAACAGCTTTCATTCCCCTCCAATAAAAGACTCCATGATGTTCCTCAAAACAAATGACTGATCCATATCAGAGTAATGGATTAATCCGGCATGAATCCAGTCCAATGCTCTTTTAGGAGATTATTTTTCTATATCAATGTGCTCCTAGCTAGTCAGCCCTGCATAAGATTGCTTAAAATATCTTCTAGAGAGCATTTACTATAAAAAAGAGAGCTAAAGGCGCTTTTGCTCTTACAAAGAGACTCTTTTATAGCAGTCAACTCGATGCGAGGGAAAAGGTAATCTGCTACATGGCCCTTATCAGGCCCATGCTGGTATTTGGTTGTCCCGTGTGGTTCAATATACGAACAAGCTTAATGGAAAAGATTCGGGTGTTTGAGAGGACTTGCCTTCGCTTGTACAGAACACCAGAGTCGGAGTACAAAAAATTGTATCCTAATGAGGTCCTTTACAACAGGGCGAACCTGATACGTGTGGACAACTTCGTAATTAAGCTGACTCGAAAACACATTGCAAGAGCAATTACCTCGACGAACAACCTGATATCTGGGGCTTACTACCCCAATTACCTTTACCACACGAGTGTGCTCTCTGACGGCTTCGTTCCACCGGTAGCATTTCTCTACCTTGATCAGATAGGGTTGGTCCAGGATAAATCAGCGGTCCCGTTAATCTTCCATGTCGCTCGGACAACTGGGGACAGGCGACTCAACTACAACACTGACGTCGCACACGGCAGTGTGGGTTTTTATACTGTATATTGTTTGTTAGTTCTTCTGTTGAAAGCCGAATATATGTACGTGTTTTATAATTGATCTATACTTAATTAGGTCTGCAGAATGTTGTATTGTAATTTCTCTTTCAATAAACTTCCATAGAAGGGTGCCTTATTGTTATTCCAAACCATCTAGTCGATATCGATATACATTATATCGTTTAGTTATAATCAGGAAGTTGGCACAATATGCTTAGACTTTATATTTGTCAGTCTTTGATATCTTACTATCACTATGATATCAACGCAGTCATTGGCGCAATCATTAGACACTGTCTTACAAACGATTTCTTTAGAAGCTGTATTAACGAGATTATCCTTCACTTTTTCTGTACATGCCCTGCTCTCTCACAGAAAAAGAAAATCTACTTGATGCTTAGTTCCGACACAAAAAAATTTCTTCTGAAAAATAGGTGTATCTATTAGACAAGCTAATACCAAAGCTTAGTCATAGTTCACGGTTTAGATTAAAGGTTCTCCTATCTTGAGGAATTTGGTGTATGCTCCTTATTACATCACCTCCCCCTATTTAACAAGTTCAGACAGGTTACTGACCGTCATTTGCTCTGATTAATTCGCCAGAGTTTGTGTGAGATATTTCACATTAATACTCTAGCCACTTCTATACCCATAAATGTTAGTTGTTGTCTGTAGAAGTAAGCCTGCAAGACTTTTAGCGACAATAATTGTAGCTCTTCTATTACATTGCGCCTGTATTCTTGCATGCATTCATTAAGAATTTGTGCCCTTGCTATGTTCTTTCTACCGGCCACCAGTAACACCTCTCTGTTTGGAAAGGCCGATGAAACTTTGAAATGACATGTGATAGGGTTCTATGATGTTAATTACCTTCTCAATAAGAGGTGAAAAGAGATTTCAGAATGCCAATCTTCATTCTCGAACAGCAAATTCAACAAGGCTATTTGAGCCAATTTTTCTGTGTGTGGGCTAGTAGTTATGTTATGTAGTGGTATTATACATATCTTTTCTAAAAATTACTGTCTTATTCTATACTATGAAAAGGTAAGCCTCAACTCATGATCAAAAAGGAGCATCTTCATCATACTTTGTTACTGCATGCTCTATTATAACCCCAGGAGAGAACCGATATTTTTGAAAACTGTTAGCAATATAAGACCTCAAAAGAACATCGAAGCGCTATGAGACAAATGAAGTGCTTAAAAGTAATAAGTATTAAGACGTTTTTTATCTATAATTTTTTGACAAAAATAATAAAATGTATATGTGGCCAATTTGAAGTAAATAAAACTCAGGGGCTTTTAATGTCAGTAATCTGTTTTATTGAACAGATTTGCGAAATACTTACAATTTTGTCTACTTAACACTTTCATCCACAATTTTGTCTACTTAACACTTTCATCCACAAACTTTGTTGCATTTATTTATTAATATTTTATATAAATGTCTTAAGCGATAATTAGAGCTTTTATAATTTATTTCTTTTCTGTTTGTTTTTTCTCTTATTTTTCCTCAGGGCCCGCTGAAATTTCATTCGAATGAAACTATTGATGCTCTACGGGAATACATTTTATCTGTAATTTTGATTAATTTTGAGTCGTTCTCCCTTGGCATAAAATCCTGATTTTCAGTGGGACGTTTATTGCTTTTTGCTATTATTACGTTACTAAGAGGGGCAGCTAGCATTCTTTGCAGAGGTATGAACCACTCTTCCACTCGAATCAATTTTATAGAATCCCTAAACTGAAATTTTTTTATTGGACATTTTTTTTGTCGAGTTTTCCACGTTTAATTTATTTTGAAGTTTATTTAAGGATCGAAAATGATTTTCCATCTCGATTATAGTCGTGTTTTTAGTACTTGCGGCTCATATTATATCTCGGTACTGCTCTACTGTATACACAGTCACTGCAGTATCAACCCTTGGTAAAGGCAGATCATGTTAACATTTTTATTCCTCTATCACTTACATATTCCGCCTATATTAGCATGTAGGATTTTTCTCCTTTTGAAATTATAGAATGAACTCCTAAATTATACAACCACATCTGCCTTAAATAAAACGCCTTTGATGTTATGGGCTTCGGCAAGGGCATTGTTTACTGCAAGTCAACAGTTATATAGACTGCATTTGAGTCTGAACGCACCTGTTCTCTGTCTTTTTTTTTTTTTTAGAGCTGACTGCTAGCTTAATCAATGTTTAGCAGTGTTATTTTCAGCATCACATATGTTGTGTCACTAGGTGGATGGCGAAAGAAAAGATTAAATTTTGTGACAAAAACATTTCTGCAAAATGCTTATTTTAGCATAGCAGTCGTTTTTTTTCGAGTTAGCATTTTTCAATATACAATACATAGAATTTTTGCATTTTGGAAATACTTAAGAGCGCTGAAATGTATTATTTGAAAGAGCTTTCATTCCTTGAGTAGTATGATTCTTCAGCAAGAAACTGCTTAGTATTTTCCCCTATTTACGCCGTCACTTCATCCTTAATTTTTGTTGGGCGTATTGTCCAGTGACGGAACTGACTGACCAGATTCAAGCTTTTGCTGTATAACTCTTATTTTCCTTATACCGATTTGGAACAGAGAACAGAGTGCAAACTTGCAAACTTGCAAACTCTAACCGGTTTTCTATTGAGATTAACGATGTACTAGTAGGTAACCTTTCTCTTGCTTATGGCAGCCTTTCGCGTTGGGGATTTCATTTGAATATCACTAAATAGCAGCGCATTTTTAATACACTTTTAACGTATAGAAACTAAATAACATAACATCTCTTTTCTTGCACTCAAATCAAAATTTGTTGAGCATTTTTAACCACAATTTTTACTAGGTTCACACAAGTTTCCAGTATTGAGAACTTTTTCTTTCATCACGATATCTTTTCTGTGATATATGTACACTCCTTACCTTGAGCTCTTAGCAAAGCAGCCGGTCATTTTTTCCACTGAATAGGTTTTTTGTTTTTTTCTTAGCTTTTTTTTTGTGATTTTGCAAGTACATATATTTCTACTGCTCAACTTCTATTTCTGGTTCTAACGTTTATCTCATTTTCATTGAAAAGTGATGAAACGCTAACTTTATTTGACATATTTTCTAGATCAGAGATCACTGTCTCTCACTGAAAAATTCATCTCGCTTTTGCTAGCTACACTTCTTGAAGTTGGATAAACAGCATTTGAAGTCTTAAAAGTTTCAATTTAATCATCAGTATCTCTGCGCGAGTATAAAAGAATTTGAGTATCTATATAAGCACGATAAAATTGTATGCTTTGAATCTTATTTCAAGATTCATTATCAACGACAACTGTACATTCACGAGCTAATGTTTTTTTGTCAGCCCTTTTGGTTGAAGCTAAACATAACAAATATTATTTTCGTTTCTAAAATAACAACAACTGATGATGAATTTTTCTTGATTTGGTTTAAATGCTCAATGAAGCATTTTTCCTCCTTACGCCATTTGAAGTAAATTCGTTGCGCGTTCGTTGAAGGGGAAATAGGAACTATTCGAATTTTTAAAATAAATTTTGCATGAAGCTTTCAAGTGCCCACTCGGCTTAAACGCGTTTGACACATTCTTCCACTAAATTTATTGAAAAAGTGATTGCATATAACACCTTTATTGTCCGATATAGAATTCCAGATAAGATAGAGATTAAGTTGTTATATAGGACCTTCATCTGTAAGAAAACTGGCAAATTTCAACAAAATTTCACGTAAGCCCTGCATTTTCTGAGCGCTTCAAATATTGGCAATACATCTCTCAGTAGTAATTTTTTGGGTTAGATGCTCGGTAAATGACACCCAATCATTCAGATCATCATAACTCGGCAAAGGAAACATTAAATTGAAAATAACTTCGAGATGTTTTATAAGTTTCCTTTTATCTTTGTGCTGATTCTGTTAGTAGCAACCGTGCCCACAAAAGACGAGGGCATTTTATATAGGTTCTAAGCAGGCCACATAATAGCGATATATTGCATGTGTGTGTAATGATATAATCCCAAATTCAAATGGAATTTTTGGAGCAACAAGTCTTCAAAATGCACACCGAATATTGAATGAGGTCAGATGTTTCAACACTATGAAAGGCATCAATTAATATAAATAAAGCTTGCCCAAAATTTACACAAGATTTTAATTTTGTGCCATTTGTGTGGTAAAGTGTTACCAACGAAAAAAAGAGCGTGACTGTTGACAGCTTAGGGTTATTAAAAATGAAGCGCTACAAGAAAAGACAACGCGTTTTCACTGTTGAACAATATTTCAAAAATAATGAGGGTTTGACAGCTACAATTTCGCAATTTTTGTACAATATATGGTCGCAATATTGATTTAACTTCATCAACTGTGAAGAGATTAATTCAAAAATTTAGAGAGACTGGATCAATTAGTAATCTCAGACATTTTGACCGTCCTTCAACAGAGTGTTCAACATAAAATATAGATGCGGTTCGTGAGAGTCCTGGAACACCAATTAGGCACCGTGATCAAGAAGTGGACTTTTCGAGAAGCTCTCTACAGCGTATTTGCACTGAACTGAAGCCTGCTGACAACGCACAAAGAAGAGAGTTCGTTGAATGGATTACGGAACAACAAGTGGCGATCTTTCATTTTGATGACTTTGTTAATCGTCAAACTTTGGGTTCAAAAATCCACGAGTGATTATTGAAAAACAATTGCATCAACAAGGTGTCACCGGACCATTCTTCTTTGAAAATGCGACTGGTCAGGCAATAATAGTTAATGTTGCTCGCTATCGCTACATGATGATCAAGTCTTTTGTGCCTAAGTTGCAAGATCTAGATGTTTACGAAACGTGGTTTCAATAGGACGCCGACACATGCCAACAATTCAATTACTGCATGAGTCATTTCTGATCAAGTAATTTCCAACTTTGTTGGTCTGATTTGGTCGTCCAGATCATGCGATCTAACACCACGCCGTTGGACTTTTACTTTGGATTTTTCTAAAGTCTAAGGTTTATGTCAACAAACCCATGACCACTTAAGTTTCTGCATTGAAAGAGCAAATTGAACGCTGTATCAACGAAATTCAGCCACATTTATGCAAAACTGTCATAGGAACGATATTTCGAAGAAAGGATGTGTATGTGCCAGGAACGCCATGAAGCCCATCTACCCTATATGCTATTCTATGTAGAACCCTAAATTGTATACTTTATGAATCAATAAAAAAATTATAATTTTTAATTAAAAACCTGTGTTTTCTATCAAAATTACTTCTAGCACCAATTTTGGGACCTCTTGTGTACTAAGTATCAGTAAGAAAATCGTCGCAGGTAGTTGATATTCGTAAAGCATTCCTCTATTTCTCTTGTTACTTCAGCAAAAATTTCATGAAATAAATGCTTATCAGAAATTTTGAATCAATGGATGATTATGTTACTGTGCTTCGAAGGAAAAAAATTAACCAAATGTAGACCAATATTATATTTAGAAAGTATAATGGATTTACGAAAGTAATAGTGGTTCATCCAATCCCGCTGCAGTTGGATCTTGTTAAACAGAAGGTGGATTCGAAGATACAGGCAATGATTTGAATATAATACGTATTCATCGTTTCATCTATAACAGAACCAAATATGCTGTAAGACGCCCTAGCAGTGGGGATAAACTCCTCTTTGGTACCGAACCGTATTTGTTTACAGAAAATTCCTCACTACGCATGTTATGCCAAGAATTGGACAGCATTTTTACAGGTCTCAGTCCGAAATTTTAATTTCAGAGAATCTAATTACAACGAAACTGACCCGTATCAAACAATGGCATCATGACAGCCTTAAGGACTAGATAATTGAGGCAGTTAGGCTTTTAGGCGCTAAATTCATTAAACAGGGGGTCGGGTAGCAACGAAGACGTATGCAATATAGAAATACCCTGACTCCGATGATAGTTAGCTGTATGGGCTAGTCAGTAGGTGCTCAGTTTTACCCTGGACTTTAGTGCCATTATAATTAAAGTAAGAAAACAACACCCTGTTTGATAAGAGCCAATTGAGGCAGGCCATTAAAATGTTGCTCCTTAAGCCCAGGTCTAACAATTTTGCCATAGGAATATTACCTTCCTGAGCAGCTACGCCCTCACATCTAAAAATCGTTCCTAGGCTGTTATCAGTCATCAAATATATATCTTCGTTCTTCGGCCTTAAATAGTGCTCTAATGTCATTGGCTCTTTAGACAAAAAACCTGCTGCAGCAAAACACAGTGTGAGATAAAAATTGAAGCATTTAAATGTGAAAGTTAGATTTTCACGCTGTGGCTCTCATAAAATTGTACGATCTTTTGAAAGTGGAGATTTTATAAATAAGTGTGCCTTCCCTAACAAGCTTTTAGTCAAAATTTAATCACCATCGCCGGTCTTCAAACTGAAAATCAAATGATTTACTCGTATATGCTGAAGTCTACTATCGATTGCAAACCTATCCAGGTGACAAGACTTTTGTAGAAATCAAAAATCGGATAATCTCTTGGAAAAGGGCAAAAAAGAAAAAATAAATTACAGCAAAAGCAATTTGTAACTCACTTTATCTGTCATTGAAATCCTATCAAAATCTTAAGCTCAACGAAAATCCTTTCTCTTCGTCGACCTTATTTATAGAAGATACAATTTTTATGAAAAAAAAGAAGCAGATTTAAAGAGTTTCCTCCACTGAAAGCGTTTCTACCTCACGACGAATAATTTGCCTTCGAAAGAATGAATTGCCATAAATCCATGGTTTCGTTCATCTATCCACAAAAATACAATTGCAATTTGTCAGAAAGTGCCTATGTTAAACCCCTAACACTACGACAAGGACTACAACAACGATAGCCCAGTTGACGACAACGGAAGCCCAAGATTAAAAATTATTTTCTTCTCCAGGCCGCATTTACAAAAAGAAAAAAAAACTAAGAAAAATGTCCTTTCTCTATTCGTCTGCTGTAAAACTCTTTTTAGGATTTAAAGTGACAGCAAAAAGGACTCGCTAGCAATAATTCACTTTTAGTAAGCAGAGAAAGCAACGGAAAAAGAATTTTAAAAGAAAGAGCCGCAAAAAGGATGTCCACGCTTATCGGATTACAGGTCCTAGTGTCGATTTCTGACAGAGGTGGTTGGCCATTGTTCTTGAATCGAATCGAATCCTTACATCATTTCACTGTCGTTCTTCAAATTCCTTTTACCGTAATTTAATTTTTTTCTACTTCATCCTATCATTGCTTTAAAAGGCAAAGACACTAAATGGTTTGGGGGTAAAAGGAAAGGTTTGTTGAAAAGGAAGACCGAAAAGGCAATGGAAATTGCTCTTTGATTAGCGCAAAAAAGGTTTGATATTAAAATTGAAGGAACCCCTCCATCTACGAAGTTTTCCCTATTTCTGATGTCCTTTTACTTCAGCACTTCCGATACTACCACAATCTTCCACGAACCATGACTGCCTAAGCTCTATGAAACAATTGTGCTTGAGGGAGTTAGTTGATTTTACCGTAGGGAAAGAAGAGAGATAGAGTCTGGAAATGAAAGTAACAACAGCAAGAGATCCTTTGTCCAAATGCAGATGCCATTTTAAAATCGACACTTCCGTTCAACTTATTGATTTCGCGACGTGAGCCAGCTACGGCGACAGCTACGGCCTGTGCTAGAATGTCCTATTTGTTGTTCTTATAACGCAGCATGAGCTTTCCTTAGGCAATAAAGAACGGGAATGACACCAAAGACAAATGATTCAATTCCTATTTTCAATTCGAGGTAATTTTTTGTTGTTGTCCTTGATTGGTGGTGTGTCGGTTGTCCCTTTGTTACATAGTTACAAATATATAGTAGGACACGCAATTGTTCGCTGTGATGCTTCTCGTCCCCTCATACTCCTTCACTTCCTATTCCTCAAGTCCTGATCAATTTTTGAATTCAAATTAGATGGCATGAAAGGAATTTCTGATGATAAGTTCCTTGCGGATAAAAATGCGGGAGGTTGGTTTGGTTTAGTTTGAGCGGTTGATTGGTTGGGCAGAAGATGTCTTTCCCTTTTGCTGGTCGCAGACCTAGTTTAGCTGCTAGCTTCTTCTTCCACCCATTTTGGGGTAGCATTAGGAAGTGTGGATTGAGGGTATTTTCCTTTTTATTCTCTTCCGGGTATTCAATTTCGATTCTATGGTGATTCTCTGTTCTCTCTATTTGTTTTGTTCTTTTCAATTTTATCGATGACCTTCGCCGATAGCTGTAGTTGCTGTGAATTGAAATCGTGAAGGAAATACAAATTTTTTGTTGTACTTACTTCCACACATTTCTTGGGGATGTTTGCTTGGCAGTTGATGGCGGATAAAGGTTCTTGTAAATGTAAAATGAAAAGGACGATGAGTATTGGCATGGAATTGCGAAATATTTGTGAGATGGACATTTTTCAGAGTGAATAATCATTAGGTTTCTTGTGTTACCATTTGTTATGCTTTGGGATGTTTCGTGTTTTTTTTTTGTGCCATCTCTTTTTGGTTTGATACCGTTATTAAGGAATGGTAAATTGTGAAATGATGTTTGGTTTATTGAAGATTTTTTGGGAAGCTTTTCCTATAAAAGTGCTCGTGGATTTCGCAATCCGGAATGTAATCGCATTCTTTGGGGGGGGGGGGAAATAAAATGTGTTGCATATACGCCATAAGTTCCATAATTTGTGGATATTTATATTAAAAAAGATCAAGGGATTTTGTAATATGAAAAGGACTCAATGACAGAATTCTAAAAGTATTATAACGAAGGCCACATCATCGTAGGTTTTAACTTCAATCAATAAAGAATTGTCTTTTGAGGTCATTTGATGTAAACAAAAAGCGGTTCCACTTACCAGACAAGCCAAATGGTCATTAAAGATCAGACAAATATGCAGGTATCAAAACTGAAACTTTTTGAAATGCATACTCTCTGCAGAGGTAAACCGAATAATGACTTCCAGCATGAACACTTTTTGGATTCATCAGAATCTGTTTCTCAATCACGGAGAGCTATTCCTTTGATTCCCTGGTTTCTTTTATCTAGGAAAATGGTATTTATTTTTATTTGCACACGTATATATGACTGTCTAATTGCCTGTTATCTGCTGTTCAGATATTCACAATATCTATTAGATTACTGAGTTTCATACTATTGTAGGCCCCTACAATAGTGATAATTTTCGGCAACACTCAAAGAAATAGCGGTTGAATAGGTTCTGACAGACGAAGTTATCAAATAATGCTAATTATGAGGTTTCGATCAAGTCGTCGGTCTTGTATAATGTTTTTGTTCATTGCTCATTGTGCAGTTCGCTTATTTTCTCATTAATCTCAACGTTGTTATTGAATGGAAGTAATTGATCAGACTTTTGAAAGAGTTTACTTTTCTGTTTGCCTCCGAGCTTCCCACAAATTGTCTATTTATTTGAAATAGTGCCATCCTTAATACATTAGCTAAGTTTGCTGAGAATATCAGCAATTTTAACAATTATCAATGCCTTATGACTTATTGATTACCATTTGTATTTTGCTTACCATCAATGCGACACTTTTTTCCTTCTTTCATACTTTCCGAGCTGTTGAACCGTCCTTTTCATGCTTTTAAGTGTACTGTCTATCTAGTTTCGAATCATCGAGAGATAAGTCTAGTCAGCCGAAAATTTTGACTAACTAAACAGTCCAAACTTGCGCACTAATCTGCCCAGTGGACAGAGACGCTGTATATATTTAGTACACTGTGATGATTTCCGTAATAAAATAGTTAATAGAGACAATTAAAATGGAAGTGTTACCATCGATCTACTTAAATTGGTGGCTACAGAACGGGTCACTGGTGAGCAGTAGAGCGACGCTCGATAGGCAAAAATCTTCTATAATTCAAATTGTTCAAAGCTAAATACATAATGTACAATATCTTACATATGCACCTATACTTCAACATGATAGATAATGGTCGGAACCGATGTCAGTCAGGTAAGTGCTTTTACTTCTCATTTTCTTGTCTAAACCTTCACATCATACGAGAGATCAAAAATTTATTAAGAATTTGAACTTTATATAGCCTTTGGTACTCTTTGTCTAATCTCATCTTATTGTCTGACAGAAATTTCCATATTTTTTTTAATTTGCTTGTTTAAAGTTCTGCAGATATCCGTTGCGGTTAGTCAGTACATGTTGAAGACTTCACCCATAATGGGTGCTAACTTTAAATAGATTTGGGAAGCCGTCAATAATACAGCTTTTTCAATGCTTATGATATTAACCGCTAAGAGTTAGATCGATTCGCTTTTGCTTGCATACAATTAGCCAGTTACACAAAAGATGAGTAACTGGTTGTTTGTCTTCGGCTTTGAAATTAGAGAACATCGCTTTACTTTGATGTCTGAGAGCCACTTGTGGCGCTTATTTACATTCGTATACAATGATAATGCTTCTGTATAATAGTCACATTATCGGTTGGACAGTGCTGGTATGCTTGTTACTTTTGATAATTATAAAGTTGCTGATAAAGTTACTTTTGCGTAAATAGCACACATTTTCATACAATCCTGTGCAGCGTTCTTTCCCTTGTTGTTGTAGTATTTTGCAAAACAGCGAAATTCGTCATTATTTTCCTTCATTTTCAAATTCGAATAACCTTACAACCAATACAAAAAAAACACGTGTTTACACACACATTCAACGTCAAACTGTCACCTTTAAAACGTTCACAGTTATCAATGCAATCAGCTGTTCTTGAGTTGTTTGGATTTGACGCCATCGATCATCAAAAGCGTAGAAACTTTTTCCCATACCCAATATTACAAAGGCTTCCCATATGGTTCCCAGAGTAAATCTATGCTAATTTGGGTCGGTATTCCCCAAGGGTCTATCCTAAACTTCTTCAAATGTATTGCCTTATGCTCGAACATTTTGGGGAAAATTTTAAGCCTTTGCGGATTATTCTGATAATGTATATTGCTCGACAAGTCAATCAAATTTAGCAGCTGATAGCTGATATCAATAAATTCATTTGCTAAGCTTATGAGTTACGAATGGTATGTTTTTAGATAATAAGGAAACGAAACTTGTGGTCGTACTCTTGATTGGAATTATGGAATTAGTCTAAAATTATACAAGTAATATTCCATACATCCAAGCCTGAAGATGTAACTTATTTCACAGTCAGCGTTTCTTTCCACGTCAAATGGTTTTATTCAATATCAATGCAGTATGTAGTCATAGCTGTTTTGAAATTGAAAATGTTAACCAATTTAAGACATAGTGTCGAAATCGAAAGGAATTTAATTTAGTCACAACACATTTCTGACTGAAAAAATATCTTTTGCGCATTATTCAATCCTTTTCTCGACTGTATATTTCACTCAAAACTGGAGTTCAGAGTGGCATGTTCAGTAGATGACTACCTAAATAAACACTGTAAAAATAAGGTTAAAACCGAATCTAATTTCTGTAGAGTCTTTGTTGCTGCTTTATTCTTAAAAAATGCTAGTTATTTTCTTCTTTTTTTTACGAAACAAATTTACGTAAAAATAATATAAATTTTTTATGTTTTTGATCACAACTTTTAAAATTCTTCTAATTCCAGATAAGATGTATGAAAAAATCTCTGTAAAATCTATAATCATAAGAAAAATGCTAAATATCTCCAATAAGCCGTAAGAATAATTAACCATTTTCCTCATGTGAACAGTTTTGAAGAATTTATAAAAATAAAATACAAATGCAAATTATTGTACATGTCAATTACAAAGGACAGATATTACATTGATTCATCTAATGATAGTATACGCCAGAAAAAGCATATATCTATAACATTTATCCATCATCATTGTTGGTGTAAGCCACGCATTTACACCTAGTAAGACCACGTAGTACCAAGTGCATAATATTATAAGTTCTTACAATGTCTTACAATGTGAAAAATAAAACTTAATCCATATTAAGTTTAACAAGTGAACAAAACTTACCTGCACTTTTTCCTTCTAAGCCCCTCAAATATACTTCCTCCAATATTATTTTACTACTCGTACATATCTCCTTCCAGAAAAACACAAGTAACATAAGAGAAGATAAACTAAACCTGTGACATCTCGTTAAGAGAATTTCTCAACTCACCATTAACAACGAATAGCATTTTAATTAGATCCCACAAAATGGGTTCTTCAGAGTATCCCCTTCCCTTATTACCTGCACGGTATTAATATTTTATATTAACCGTATTTTCTCTCACCAAAAAAGCAAACAAAAAAAATGGGAAAAAAATCCACTTAAATTCTATCAGCTACTAATCCAATCACCATTCGTTTCATTCATTTTGTTCATTCGCATTTTTTAGAACTTTACGTGCAGCATAAAATTGTTGGCTTACAAAAATTACCCTGGTACACGTAGCACACTTAAAATTTTCCACAAGAAGTTATTTCTGACGCATACATACCGGAAGATACAGGGGTACAAAAGTATATATTCATTCGATATACAGGGAACTGGTAAGAAGAATCTTGACGATCCTTTTATTTTGCTGTACCATAGGTACGCTCCACTTTCTATTTGAAATAGCTTTCTTCAGAAATGAAATGATTATCTTATCCCTTTTAGCAACAACCAACAACAGGACAAGCAGGAAAGTAATGCTCACCACGGAGTAAGGGAACAATTAAAACAGAGCATAACCAAGAAGATCTGAAGCTACTCCACCCTCTAATTTTCAACCCATACCATGGTATCATGAACCTAAACGCGTTTACTGGAAATTACCTTCTGTTCTGTTGGTGTCGCGTTTTTGTGTACGAGTATTTATAACATTTTCACAACCAAGAAAGGATATCTGAAGTCGTAGTCGTAGTTGTAGCCGGAGTCGCATACACAGATTTCGAGAACACCTCATTGGCAATTATTTTTTAATTAAACACATAAAGCGATATATTTATGAAATTAAATTATGTAGTTCACCAACACTTTGGCACAAAAGAAATTTCAATCTTGGCATTGGCATCTTCTTAAATAACTATTAACACCAAGGTATAAACGGATAACAATACAAATGGTGAAAGGTGAGCATTAAAACGGGATCACCTTCTAGAGACCAGTAGGGGTATGGATTTTGAAACACATTTCAAGCGTGGCATGTGTTTGCTCTTAATATCTTAATTTATTAAATCACACTCCGTATGGAATATTCATTCATCCTTTCAGATACCAACGAAACAGTGTGACCAGAATGCTAGCTGAAAAATGTTGTGTGTCCTGCCGATAACACTATTATTCAATACAGAGTCTGTCACGTCTTACTTTGTACTCGTACAATAGTTTTCAGTTAACAGATAGAATGCTAGAATAATTTCAAATGCACAAGTTAGAACGTTCTTGGAAACAAAGCGATTGGCTATTACATATCGAATATTTTTAGGCTCACATTTAGCAAAACTCTTTCGTTTTCCCTTATAATTATTTATCTTAGGTTGTACCACATGAAATGTCCGATTTTATAGTAAAAATACAAAAGCCAATATTTTCTATACCTTTCCTATGAGAGAAAGGTGTCGACTTATTGTCATTGGGGATATTCCCATGTTTTGTGCAATCTCACGCACCGATTTCGTTGGGTCCGGATCCACCGTTGCTCTTAAAATATCATCGTCAGCTAACGTTTCCGGCTTTCCATGTTGTTCATTTTCGAGTCTGATATCTCCCGAACGGAACTTTCGAAACCAGCGTCGTATATTGCGTTCGTTTACCGCTACATCCTCAAATGCGTCATTAATGTTTTTCATTGCCAATGACGCAATATGTCCCATTTGAAATTCGTAAGGGAAGAGAGTTCAAATTTGAGCTGCCGACAGCATGGTAAATAATTCCTAGAAAAAAATAACGGTACTTGTAACGAACCTTAAAATTCTCACACGTCAAGTGGTACGTATACTTTATTTTACAAAAAAAAAAAAATTTAACATTCTGGCACAGATGCGAGTGAATTTCTTATTTCCGAGTGAGCGAAAATCGGACATTTCATGTGGTACAATAGTATCTATGTAGGTGTATCATCAGTTACTTCACACTTCGAAATCATTGGCTTCCTTCACATATCACATAAACATCTGATGTTCTTGAAGCACTAAAAAGTACTCAATAGACTGGGTATGTTTTCTTATGAACATCCCTATGACGGTGATCGGCTTCTGTACAATTAGGGTTAGCACTGATCGTCGTCAACCTGACGATGCGCAGTATTTAACCTCAAGTGTGTTTATTTTACCTCCTCCTGATAAAAAAAATTAGCTGCTTGACTTAAAAGCACAAGTTTTGAATAGAAGAAAATAGCAACACTATAATGTCCCTTCAGAAAAGACTGACCCGCGGACATAAAGTAGATAAATTTTGCGTGACTAAATGAACGATGGCGTCAACTGTCAGATTGACAGACTCATATATAAGATAAAACGCGTTCCTGGTAGTTATCTCTGGTATCTCTGGTAGTTATCTCCTGAAACGTCAACACCAAAAGCAAACAGGACGGATTTATAGTTAACGAAATTATAAAACAAAAAAAAATACAACGTCGTTCTGATCTGCTTATGGAATGCTTAACTTTCAAATAGATCACGTGTATGGGCTGTATGGGCGAAAGCACTAGACTGCTGTAAAATAGGCATCATAGAATGTAGCATAGAATGTAACAATCCGGATTCGCCAAATATTCGCCAACATCAGCTGCTACGCTTTCATACTCCCACAGAAGAACTGTAAGTGTAAGTTGGTGTCCAAAAATATTTTTACGAGCTGATCGACAAAACCTACGTTGGAAAGAATTAAAACACAAGCGTCAAAAGTCTATTTGACTATGAATGATGGAATAACCAAGTACTCGTATACCATAGCAACATGAGTGGAGGCAAGATTTCGGACGAAACGACACAATAGACAGTTACCTTTGTCACTTTGAAGCAGTAATAGATGTTTTCTATCTCAAGGAATGCTGATGAGACTCTATATAAGACCTTATTATCTCCATTCAGTTCTATTATGAAAATATCTTCAGTCGCCTTCAACATAAGATTCTGCAAGTGGGTTTAGGTCTCAATTGCATTGACGGCTTTTGGAGGACTAGATATACATAATAGGGAATTCTGCGAACTTGATGGCGGCCTGAGGTGGCTTTCGGTTCGGCTGCAAGTGTTTTGTATTCCTAACCGGAGGAGGAACGTTGTAGAAGAAGACCTCGGTGGCGCGCAAATGTTGAAGCGGAGATCAAAAATATATAAAGCGTATTGGTTAAGACCCGTCTATCCTTAATTGTAGTAAGTAAGAAATTAGGTTCCTTGTGAAACCTTGCGCTATTAGCATTCTTGCCAAGTATAATTCTTCCTCTCCGGATTTTGGAAGAAAGAAGTACTTATCTCTGATAACTTTTAACGAAAATGTCAGGTATTATTCCCTAGTCTGGGGAACATTTTTCTCTTTTCGTGGGTTATGGTCCCATCTATCAGTGCACCACTTGAGATTTTTTTGTGGCTTTTGAGGCATTTTATTTTGTCTTATGTCACTTTTGGCATGCCAGTAATACCATGGAGTTCATGTCTTTCTTTTTGTAAATGCAGCTTTTATTTTAGCTATTTCAGTGACTTCATTACATTGTCAAAGGATTATCTCAGTTAATTATTTACAATAAGATAGGGTTCCCTCTTCGTAAGCAACGAGATAGGTTAAGTTCTTCCACTTTATTCACGAACCTATTCAGGGCATACTCCAAAGCCAAAACTAGATATTCATAGATTCTTCACTCGTGATTCTGTATCTTACTGAAATCAGATGGCATGCACTCAGTATGCTACGAATGCGACCATTGCCATTGCCACGTCTTAGACTTCTTTCCTCCCACTTTGCTTAGGAGCTTCACTGTTGAAAACATCCAAAGATCTATGGGGATAATGAACTGGAATGTGGATGTAGTTTGATTCAAATCAGAAATCAACAGATATGTGCCTGCTTACTTAATTTAAAATCTGCTCTTGACTATAAACCATATCCAACGAATAACTCCACTCACTATGCGAAGATAATTTTGTCTGCTCTAATACTCTAATACTCCCTTAATACTCTCTCTGTAGCATAAATTTAGAATAGGATAAATTTAGAATAGGGTACACATGACGTTTCTCACAAACATTATGTCATGTGCCTGTCTTCCTGCACAGAGTGTCACTACACCTAAGAGTTGACATCTAGCCTTATAACATGTATTTCGTAAATCACCTATGCATTCGTTCAATGCGATCCGAGAGGGCCAAATAGTTTGCATTCCAAACAAGATTGGCATACTCAATAAATATCGACAAAAAAGTGTGAGTACCAGAGAAATCTTGCAAGTTTCTTTTACTAAACCCAACTATTGAATAATCTTCGCAACTATGTATTCCACATGATAAACAGAAGTTAGTTTTGCATCGATTATTACACAAAGATCTTTAATTTTTTTTAGCTCTTATTAAGGGCATACGTTCAATAGCACTTGAGATCTTGTGAGAGAGATAGCTATGCATTTTCCAACATTTAACCTTAAGCAGTTATTAACGCACCAATTCGATAAATTATGAAGTTACCTTATAAAAATATTTTAAGATCACCAGCATTCATTAGGCACTGGCAACATTTTATATGTTGAACAATTACATCAATAAAAATAATGACGGCCCTAAGTGGCTTACTTGGGGAACTCCTGAAGTGCAAGATATTAATCTTGTATAAGATAAACAAACAAACAAAGGTCTAACAACTAAAAAAGATGAAATCCACTTTTTCAAACTTCCCTATCAGCAACGCATCGTTCATAGAATCAAAAGCTTTGCTAAAGTACATATAGACGTAGTCTACCTGAATCCACTTTCAACAGCCTTAATGTCAAAAGATGTAAAATTGACCAGATTAGATGTTGTCGAACGACCCGAAACAAAACCATGTTAAAATTCAGATACATATGTTCTCCTTTATATGAAAATCTATTTTATTTTTTACTGTGCATTCAAAAAGTTTAAGTATGGCGGAAAATTTTCAAATACTTCTATAGTTTTCAACTTTTAAAGATATTCGTAGGTACAAAAAATTAAATTGTCCAATCATTGAGGAATACCATAAACCAAATATTCGTAGTAGCGGTAAGTTGGATATCATAAGTAATGAGCTGTTTTTCAATATTATTGCAGCAATAGCATCAGTTTGAGGCCATGGATAGCCGACTCAATATCATTAACCTCAAAAATCAATTGTGGTCAATGAATATGATTCCGACAATGTAGGAGTCTTGAACGTCATTGGACACCGAATTTTTATAAGAGATTTACTTAGGCAAACTGACCTAAGACCCTTGAGACCAGATTTTATTTCATTTTCAACACTAATTATGTAAATTTTATGCAAAAATGTAAGATTTTTTAATGTTGTACTATATTTACGCTCAGTATTGTTTCGCGATTTTTTTTAATCGCTTGTTAGCCTTGTTTTTTACATTTCTTAAGTGCAGTCGTCTATTGTACCATGGTGGCTTGGATTAATTGTTTCTAATGGAGCATGAAATAAATATAAAAAAAAAACGGTAGTTATTATAACTGTAAAGTGATTATATATGTTATTTATATCAGTTAGACACAAATTTTCAAATACCGAATCCCAGTTGAAAGAATTGACATATTCTCTTAGACCTGTAAAATTACATTTAAGAAAATTGCAGGAGCTAACTGAACTATGATAGTTTCTTCTTATATGTAAGAATATAAGTCTATTTCTACCATAACTTACTTACAGTAAATTGAGTTATTCAGAATTGGAAATGGCGCTGCAGAAAAATCTGTTTTGACTTCACTAGAATTTATAAGAACAAGATCTAGTAATTCCTGACAATTGAACAGATTTGATATGATGGAAGCGTACAATCAATAAGAGCTACAATATTTCGTAGTATTTTTTAACATTATATGGGATGAGCATGTTTTCCGGAACAATAATGGCTTACAAATTTGAAATTAACAAATTTAAATTAAATGCAATTTTTAATTTCGATGAAATATGAGAAAATATTTCGTGTGCATTTGTGCCCGGGTGGAGATTCGAAATCTGAAACCACTTTAAACTACGAACAACGTGCATATCATTATTTTGCACATCTGTTCTCAGAATGGCATCAAGACGTTCATTTTTATTTAACTTTCCCTTGTTAGTGGTGTTCGCAATGATAGATGCTGTAAGATCACCAGAACTAGCAACATGTAAATCATTTGTAAAGACAGCAGCAACCAGGCCAACATTAATATTGAAATATATTGCGTGTTAAAAATATTTATGATTATAAGTCTCCAAAATGATTTAAGTAAAGTACAATAGTTAATTGGTGTGAGGTTAATCGTTTTACCGTGAACATAAGTAAGTGTCATTCCTTTTCTGTGTACCATACACTATTGCGTGTTATTAATGACTATATAATTTCCTGTTCCACACTTTCTCGGAAAACCGAAATTATAGATTTAGGTGTGATATTTGACTCGAAACTTGCATTTGCGTTTCACATAGACTATGTTGTTGCTAAATCAAATTCAATGCTTGGTATCTTAAGTGAACGTGTGCCGAATTTTCGAACACATATGCTCTCAAGTTTTTTTACATGTCTCTAGTTCAACCTTTCCTTAAATATTGCTCTATAGTATGGTATCTAATCTACGGAAATTCGATTTCGATAACGCGACTTTAATGCCCTCTTGTTCAACTAGGTGTGCCTTGATCGGACTAGATATCTTAGAGAAAAGGTGAAGTTATATTGTTAATTCATGATGTACGTATGTCCTGATATAATTGAAGAATTTAAGTTATATGCAACAGAAAGAATTCTTCGAACAAGAAATTATTATTATTATTATTATTATTATTATTATTATTATTATTATTATTATTATTATTATTATTATTATTATTATTATTATTATTATTATTATTATTATTATTATTATTATTATTATTATTATTATTATTATTATTATTATTATTATTATTATTATTATTATTATTATTATTATTATTATTATTATTATTATTATTTATAACAATATAAAATAAATTTACATAATAGTAATAGAAATAACAGCACAGAGGCTTGCGGCTGGAAATTATAAAACTAGTTGGAATAAGTGTTTTAGATACATTAATATGGTAAGTATATATATGTATATGGGGCTGTCAGAGGCCATTAGGCCAGCGACCACGATATAGTCGAAGGACTCCTAGCTCCTGACAGCCCCCTAAACACTGAATAACAAAGGTTAGATAGATATTAGGATCTAGTTTGAGTGTAAGTAATAGTTTATATACAATACGTTTTTAATGTTGTCTTTTGATGTTGTTGACAGAAGGTCAGTTACATTTTTTTTACAAAGCGATTTACATACATTATATACTTTAGGGCATTCTGATGTATACAATTTGACTGGATTGGCAGAGATGACATCTGGGTGGGTTTTCCTTTTTGAGTAGGTGGGCACGCGTAGCTTGTGTGTGCCCAAGGCGAAGACTGAGGAAGCATTTGTTCATGATAGTTGTCGTTTCTGGTGGATATACCGGTGACTCTCCCTTTGGGTTAATGGTGGAATAGTGGTGAACATATGTTTTCCACTCGTCTATTCTTATTTTATCCCAATAAGTGTTGATCGCATTGAGAAAATCTTTCTTAGTTGGAGGAATAGAAAGTATATTCAATTTTTCTAAGGCTGTTCTGGCAGCACCGTCTGCTAACTCGTGCCCTTTGATCCCTGAGTGCCCTGGCACCCATAGTAGCACAATTTTTCGTCTGTTCATTAGAACGTTGTTACGGATTTTAGTTATGGTTGGGGAGTAGTTTTGGATTCTGTTAATTGCCTTGGGTGTAGATAGGCTATCGGAGCAAATCACTATGTTTTCCGGTATTGATTTTGCTGTCTATGTCGCTTTCAGGATTGCGTAAGCCTCGGTGGAATAAATGCACTGTATAGGATGTTACCAGCTTCCGATACGATTGCGAATCCAGTACCAGTGTCAGATTTGGATCCATCTGTGTAGATGAAGTCCCATGAATCATTTCGGTATTCGTCAGTTATTTCATAGAACATTTGCGTGTAGTATTCCTTAGGTGCGGAGTTTTTATTGAATGTTGCTGGAATGGCATTTACGATGTTGGTTGGTAGCTCCCATGGAGGGATGTTGCCAAGAGTGAGTGTACTGATTGTTGGAGTAATCCCTAATTTACTAGCACTGTTCAGAGCGCTTTAGATGGCGGAGGGGAATTTTGGCGTTTTTTTACGGTGTAAAATTTCTTTTTCATCTTTGATTATAAGTCATACATACTCGTATCTTTGGTGCGAGTCGTGCCATTATAAGATCTCTGCGGCGGTCTATGGATGGGAGACCTGCTATAGTGAGGATGTTCTTTCTTGGTGTGGTTGCAAATGTTTTCAAGCTAGTCCTAATAGCAGAGTGGTAGGTTGGTTTGATGATGTTGAGAGCAGATTTAGCGCATTTCCCGTAAACTGAAAACCCATAGTCAATTTTGGATAAAATAATGCTACGAGTTATAAGGATAAGTGTATTAAGGTGCACAAAACTATTTTTTTATGACAAGAATCTTATTATATTAAGTCTGGAAGCTAGTTTTTTTTTAAGAGATAGACAATGATCCTTAAAAGTAAGTTTATTATCAAAAGAAATACCTAAAATAGTTAGAGAGTTTACATTTTGAATTTTGGATGAAGTAAGATTAATGTGAAAGTTGGAACAATTTCTTTTTTTACAAATATGTACTTGCTTGCTTTTATCGGAAGAGATAATAGACCCGATTGGGAGCACCAATGATTTAGATCGGGTAAAATGTTATGGAAGAAGTCAGTCGTGCGATTGTTGTCGTTGCATTTTGATAATATAATCAAATCGTCCACCTATCGGCAATGGTCTATTTTTTTGTATTTGGCTATAATATCACTTATGTCGTTGTAGGCGATTATGAATAAGGTAACTGAAAGGGGTGAACCTTGGGGAACCCTGTTAAATAGTTTATATATACTTGAATAAGTACTTGAATATATACTTGCTCTTACTCTGAATTGCCTATTAGAAAGAAAAGATTTAATGAATGAAAGCATTTTAGGACCAATCTTCGATTGTGTGAGCTTATTTAGGATCACGTGAATGCCGATCCTATCGAATGCCTTTTTTTAAAATCAAGGGACAGTATGGAGACATGGTTTTTGCATGATAGCGCAGAGATAATATATTCATCGATGTGCAAAAGTGAGTCAGTGGTACTGCGTCCCTGTTTAAATGCGACCAGAGAAGCCGTTTAGAAATAATTTTTCTAAAAGTTTGCTAGTACAAGGTAGCATGGAGGTTGGTCTATACCCTTTAGGATCGTTCGATTTTTTAGACGGCTTAAGGATTGGTATTGTACTGGCCACTTTCCACGTCTGCGGTATAGTGCCTGTATCAAAGATACTGTTGTATAAGAGCAGTAATATCTTTTTGAGTAGATATGGTGCATTTTTTAACATTGTGTATGAGATGCGGTCATACCCTGGGGTTTTACCTTTCAGAGTGGCTAAGCAGCTTTCCATTTCAATCAAGCTGATCTGTTTTTCTATGCGTTTAGCAGGTGTACTGAGGTTTTCTAGATGGTGGTGGCTATTGAGAGCTAGAAATTTGGATTTGAGGAAGGTTGATGGAAAGTTGAAGTCGTTAGAATACATGGACCACGTTTTACCAAAATAATCGCAAATATCTGATGGGTTATAGAGTGGTCCCGATTCTGTTATTAGGTTGTTTATTGTAAATTGGGTATAATTTCCTGATAGAGTTTTGATATCTGCCCATAACTTATTATTTGAGGAGTTTGGATTAATGTTTGACGTGAATTTTTGGAAGCTTTCTTTTTTCGCTATTTTACTGTTCCTGCGGAATAAGGCATTTGCCTTACGGTAATTAACTAGGTTGGTATTGTTGAGATGTTTTTTTTTTTAAAGATTTTCCAAAAATTTTGTTTGCTGTTGCACAGAAATGATAACTCAGAAGACCACCATGGCGTTATCTTCTTATGGGGGATATTTTTAGATTGAGGAATTGCTACGTTGGCAGCCGCGCGTAAGTTTTTGGTGATCGAAACAGCTTCTTTGTTTATGTTAGAAGAAAGATTGTAATTGTCTAAAGTGTTGAGTATTGTACTTTGGTATAATTCCCAGTTAGCACGGTCGGTTTGAAATTTACATGTGGGTTTTATTGCGAAAGATAAACGCCCAAGATCTATTTTTGTCACAATCGGAAGATGGTCGCTGCCATGTAAACCTTCTAAAATTTCCAATGAAGTTTTAGGAAGCAATTGAGGTGAGGTAGCTGACACGTCGACATGTGTCCATGTCTTATTTGACAGAGTTTTTCTTGATAGGAAAGATTTAGCTATTTTAAGGGACTTTACCAAAATGAGTAAATTTCCACCACGCAACTGTGTTATGTATTTATAGCCAGTGCTAATTCCATCTATAGCTTTTTTTTAATGAGAATACACTGTACGCGGAGAGTTGGTTGGGGCAATCACAATAAATTTGGGGTTGGGGTTAGACGAGAAAGTCGGAATGGAGGGATTAAGCTCAATGTTCGAATAGTTTGTTTTTTTTTTGTTCGAAGGCTCGGTATGCATGTCTACATCTAGATCACTAAACCGGTTACCCGCAAGCACATGTGGGCCTGGGGCCATAAGTTTTTTTACTTTTTTTCTATCTGGTTTGTAATATGCACTACTACTGACGGGTTCGAAAAAGAAGACGAGAAAATTTGCTAATGGAAACAGCGGTAAAAGTACCGACGAAGACAAGCGAGAGGCGCACTAAGAAGCGAATCGATGCTGTCGGCTCGGAGGTTAGTCGGTGACTGAACAAGAAATTTTTATTGAACCCTAGACATTTTCAGAATTATGGTCTTTGCGAACCAATGACTAAATGCATAAAAGTTTTGAACTCCGTTTGTACTGAAATAGATTTATGCGATGATAGATCACAATTTAAATTGTCATTATTAAATATTTGTATGTCTTGAAATATAATTATTGTGAAATTGGTATTGTAAAATAATATCATTGAATGTTAATGTATCTTTCAATTTTATGTTATTTCATCTGAAATCTGTTACAGTTAAGCTTGGTAGATGAATAAAGAATAGAGAATAAAGAACATTGCGAGCATTAATATCATCATCCATTATAACATTACCATCAGAAGATGTATCGATATTCTCAGCAATAGAATCAATCACGATGATTAAGGTTATCTTTTTCGTTTATTGGATTATAACAATAGAATTAATGTTTACGTTGTTTTTATTATAAGCAGCAGCAATTGGCGTAAGAGCAATACTGCGATCATGATTGAGAGTCATATTGTCTGCCGATGATGGCATAGCAGTAACTGGCATAGTGTACGCATTATCAGCTGCAACTTTATTAGGAGATGACGACGATTAAATTCTCTCTTTCCCATTGATTTTTAATACACCAGTAGTAGTAGCTGCTCTGGAACTAGATCTAATGGGAGTGTATTTGTTGGCTTTTGAAGAAAGACTAACAGAAGGCGATACAAAATCAGCGCAACCGCCAGCGAACACTTGTCAATGAACTTTGATCTTCATTGAACACAAGTAGTATTATGAATGTCTCGATTTGTGTCCAAAGTCGTTGTATTTGCATTCGATAATATGTTACGAGTACACTTTTAGATATAACAGATACCAATGATACACCGATCTTATTAATGCGACTGGTGTTATTTCACAAAAAATGAGAAAGGTCACTCGTTTTATGAATGAATATTAGCAATAGATTGTTTGTAGAATTATCGCACTTGAAGAAAATGTTAGCATTATGTGTATAGATTTTTGTTTGTTAAAATTCTATAGTTCTTGCTCATTCTAATGTTGATTGGAAATTTTTTAGATCCTCTCTAATTTGAGATTTATTTCACACTGGTCACACCGTTTAAACGGGCCTAAACCTCACCCCTAAACGCATATATATCTTAGTAATTCCTTTGTAACTTTAGTGGTGATGGGTGATGGGTGATGTGTGATTATGGTATAAAAAATTATGTCAAGGATACCTATGTTCTTGCCTTAATACTAAAGAAAAAAAAATTTAAAATAAAAATGAAAAGCTAACGTCTTGGAAAACATTTTTAACAGAACACTCAATAGAGGAAATCCTTCCTACTCTTTCAACATGGTTTTCTTCTTTTGTTTTTGTTTACCCTGGCAGCCCTGGATTTCTATATATTTTCCTAAAGCAAATATAAACAAAGACTGATGCATCACCAAGAATCTTGATGGCTGATAAAGCTTATGATGCTTAGGAGTCGGAGAATTTCGTTTGTACGAGTACATGCATATGGTATTTTAATACATACTCGTATGTTTGTCAACAGGAGTTATCCTGCTGATGATGATGGTAACAAACTTTGAAGAGAAAGGACAACTTGCTGATGGGAGATAGGCGAATAAATTTTCTTATATAATTTTCTTTTCGCCTCGATTTACATAGTTAATGATCTAACTTATGCACTATGTCAGCTATTTTTAATGAAGACGTTTTTAATTAATATGAGAAAATGTTTTCGAGCAGTTTGCTTTGTTAGTAGATGCTCACAATATACGAGCATATTAGGCTTATGGCGGAGGAGGGATGTTACCAGAGGGATAATGTTTGGTTTGGTATTCAATTTTGAGTTCCCAATATTGGACACACATATTCATTCAAGTGTACACTTGTGCAGTTGAGTAGTGCTGAATGGATTCTCATTTGAAATCGTTGAAATACGAGAAGTTTATTGACTGACTCAGACGAAAATAAAGAGTGGGGAAAAGTAAATCTTTTTGGGTGTTTTTTTATTTGTGAAAAAGTTCATAAAATTTATATGATTGAAAAAGTTTTGATTTCGAAGCCAGAGAAACTGAATTTGCAAAAACCGTTGTCGTAACGTAAAGCAATTTTGTCATTGAAATTAAAATGTTAAGACCTAATAAATTATTATATAAGTAAATCGACTCATAAGAAAGAAATAAAGAAACATCTAACGTCAGCGGTAGTTATTCACGGGAGGTGGTTTTCAAGACGGCAATAATACTAAATTCAATAATTTGTTCAAAAACTTATGGCAAAAGAATGGAATGTGAATACTATTTTCAACAAGCCAAGGCTCAGGAAGAGCTAGTGAAGACACTGAAAGTCTGCAAAGCTATAATTATCATTTAAAAAATGCGGCAGTTTAGATCGGTGAAAATAACATGATTCCTGGAGTGAACAAAAAGTACTTACTCTACTCTAGGCTTCACAAAAGATGTAGCAATAGAAATAAGATTTGGATATTTTTACAAGGGAGTCAGCAACAGTAAAATCCAAAGCGTGCAAGCACGATTAACGAAAAATCGTGGTGAAGTTTCAGTAAATTTTGAGGATACTGAAGATTCTGTAAATGAGAATATGGAAGAATTGGTTTCAAAGACTACGAGAATTAAACTGCAATAGCGACGGAAACCGAGGCGGCAAAAAGGTCAATGCAAAAATTACTTGCCCGCTGAGCCTTAGAGCTATTAATAAATTAGAAGCACCGTTCATAAATTTGTTTTAGGTGAGGAAAAAATGGCCTATAAATTGCCGTCTTAAAAAAAAAGCGAGATCTCCCGAAATGCGTCAGCTACCGGGATATATGTGAGTGTTACTCAAAATCGCATACAGCTCCGGTTGTCGAACCATTATAGTTGAAATAAAGTTTTCAATTCGCTTAAGGGCCTTTTACTTCATGTGTATAGAAGTTCACTTCATGTGTATAGAAGCAAGATAGAAATACATATACTGACATCTTATTTACAACTTCAACAATGAGCTGTCTTCAAATTTGAATAGAATAGAGTCGAGATGAACCAGAACAGGAACCAAGCTGACAACCTTTTCAAACAGCTCCATTGGTTGTAAGCGACCTTCAGATTATCGCAGCAAGCACGTCAAGGTAACTTTCTTCTTATGTGCTTCTCTTCAATCTTCCATTTCAAAGCATGCTTACAATTTAATGAGCTAAGGATTCCTTACGCCGCATATGTTCCAGAAATCTGAGTCGTTGGTAGCTAGGCTCATCTGAATTTTCTCTACATGACGCTTTGTGTCTGAAAAGTATTCAGCAGAAAACTTTATTATTGGAATAAAGATTGTTCCACTAAAACAATTTTTTCATGGAAAGGACAGAGCTATTTATAAGATGCTTCACAAAGTTGGCCGCTCTCTTGTCATTTTTATCTTGAAATAAGTATTAAGGATATTGACTATTCATGATAAGACCTTCTGGATTTGGAAAAACATACTCGTATAACACTATTCAACTTTTTTCTGTGACATGCATAAAACATAGTGTTTGTTTGTGGATTTCCGTGTGGCTTTCGATTCAATTGATCGTGGCTCATTCTTCTATAAACTATATCAGATGGGAATCTCAAGTAAAATCGTTAACATATTGCGAGCACTGTACGATAATAATGTTGCATGCGTATGGGATGGTGATACAGTATCCGAAGAATTTCTGACAACAATAGTTGTGAAACTAGATTGTATCTTAAGTGCTTTGCTGTTTATTTGTTCATCGATGATATAACTAAATTCATAGGAGGTGGCATCGATATCGGAAGCACTAGAATACCCGCTCTGCTGTATGCAGACCGCATTGTTTTCTACGCAGAGTCGATAAATGGCATCCAACTTATGATGAACAGACTACACTCATATTGCAAACGTTGGAACTTAAATATGGTTTTAGAGGAGGTGGAGGCAAATAGTCTCGAAATGAAGAGTGGACGTATCAAGGCGAAACTGTCGAAATAGTTCGTGAATATAAACCCCTGGGAGTCCTGATATTGGCCAACATAAACATGAGAAAGCATCTTGAAGATAAATTAGCTGAAGCTAACCGAGCAATTTCATGTGTGTTGGGCCGCTGTTTCAACAATAAGTGCATAGCTCATAGCGCTAAGCAAAAATTATTTCGGTCAACCGCTGCCTCAATTCTTTTGTTTGCTGCTCAAGTGTAGGGATACCGCTCGTTCGATAAAGTGGAGAAGTTTCTTCGTTACTTTCTTAAGCGCACTTTTCGGTTGCCAATAAGCACACCCAATTAAATGCTCCACCTCGAAACCTGGACGGCACCACTGGTTTAGAAACTTTAAAGATGACTTTCGAATATGTCGTTAAAATATTGGCGATGGACGAAGAAAGGTTGCCCAGGATAGTACTTACATATATCCTTACAACAAGCGGAAACCTCGTCCAAGAATGGCTTTTGAACTTAAATTTCATCCCAACCTCCAATTTTGTGCAGTCTCTACAATCAGAGAGCGAGAGAGGACGTCTTACATTTCCTAGGAGAATGACCAATTTTAAAGGAGTTTCGCAAAATATATTTCAGATCCGCTGTCCGGGATCTGAACGGACAACAAGACTGGGATGTTTAATACTACTATGCTGTAAATGCCTTCCGCTAAAGAAGGCGTATCATCGACGAAGGTTTTTAAGCTTTATTTCCATTTTCCACTTACCTTACAATAAAACATAAACCGCTGTTTATCTGGTATACGACGTTATCTCAAACCAATCAAGACTAGGAAACTTATTTTTTATATTAACCTTTTAAGTCAAATAAAAGTCTTTTATAAATCTATCTATCTAGTATTTCTTAAACAAGGTTACATTCAGTTTTCAGTTTAAATGCATTTTTATTTTTTCAACTTAAATTACTCTTAAATGCTAAACAAAAAAATGCTTAAAAATTAGCTTAAATAACTTACAAATAATCTTATTCTAACTTACTGGCCCCATGCGGGCACTCTAAGTTAAACCTAACACTTAAACTATGTCTTTCGACGAATCTTACAGTCTAATTTTATTTTATTTTTACATTTATTAATACTAAAACTAAGAAAATAAATTTTAATCAAAAAAACTTAGTATCTGGACTTTTTTTAAATTTTTTATAAAACTTAAAACTAAAAGCCTACAATCTACCTAAAAATAAATCTTAACCTACTTAACCTACTTACACCTAATGCATACATAAATACATATATATACATACATAATATATATATACATAATATATAAATATATGTATGTATATATATTTTTTTTCTTTTTTTTATATTTTTTTTTTCTTAAAATCTAACTTAAACCTACCTAAAACTATGTAAGCTAAAAAAAAAAAAAAAAAAAAAAAGGCTGGCCCAAGAACAAGGTTACATTAGAAAACAGAAAATGACCTCGGATTTTCTCTATCACCCATAGATTTTTTGCTATAAAGTATTGTGTTTTATACGTCTATATCAATATGTTTCTCATGTTACACTTACTTAAAAATGTTTTTGCGGATGTTTGACGGCGATATTTTGTCCCTGTGGCATTTCAGAGTAATGTCCAACAGTAATCAACAAGCATATGTAGTAGGACTCCATTTGGTATCGCTTTTCCATTATTGCGACGTCCTGGTGGAACTTTTCTTCATGTTCATCGCTTATTGCACCCAAATTCTCTGGAAAGAAATCGAGATGAGCCTTCAGAAAGTGAAGTTTTAGTAACATATTACATCTCATTTCCTTGTAAGCATCAAGCAATTCAGTTACAAGATTTTTGTAATTTTCGACTTTCGCATTTCCAAGAAAATCTGTCACAACAGTTTTAAGAGCTCTCCATGCTCTTAGTTCAACGTTAGTTAGCATGTTGTCAAATTCACTATTTTTCAAAAGTTTCTATATTTGTGGTACAATATAATGTGTATATGCCCTCTTTAATTTTTGCCTCACTAACTTTCGGAAATTTCTCTGTGAAATACTAGAACCCTCTACCTGTCCGATCTAGAGCTTTAATGAAATTTTTCATTAAGCCCAATTTGATTTGGAGCGGTGGTAGAAATACGTGTTTATGATCAACCAGGGGTTCAATAGCAATATTTTTTACACCCGGAATTAGTGCTCGACATAGTGGCCATTCTTTCTGTATATAATGACGACTTCGTGCACTCCTGTCCCATTCACACAGAAAACAGCAGTGTTTCATATAACCCATCTGCAGTCCCACAAGAAGCTCTATCACTTTTAAATTTCCACAGATTGACCACTTATAGTCTTTATATTGAATGCGTTGTAGGAGATATCGCATATTCTCGTATGATTCCTTCATATGAACAGAGCGAGCTATAAGTGCAGATGGATATTTATTACCGTTGTGAAGTAAAACTCCTTTTAAGCTTGGTTGGTTTATGTTTCTGTCCTAACGCATCAAATAAGTTGTCAATATTCATGCAGTATACCAATGCAAGTACTTTTTCACGTTTTCGGAAGTCACTTATATGTACGAGTACGTCACCTTCCAGAAGATAGCATTCTTTTAATCTGGATGCTAGGAGTTCTGACTGTGATTTTGCTAGTTTTAAATCTCTAATCAAATCATTCAGTTCAGCGTTTAAAATTAAATGCGGGTTTGTTGAACATTCTGATGTTTTAAAGTCTTTATAATTGTCGATTTCCTGTTCGAATTGCATATCATCATTAGTAGAATCACTTGCACATTCAGGTTTTTCGTCCAAACTCCTGGTGGTTTTGGAATAGGATATTCTTCACTATGTTAAACAAGCTGTACGAGTAAAACTGATAGTAAATTGGGATACTGCACAGTATACTTGAACTTCTGGCCGATGCCCCCTGTACGTTAGTGCAACAAAAGTAACAATCTGTTTTGCGTAGATTTCTTCTTTTAAGGAAGGTCGTGATTTAGCATGTCTGAAATAGCCGCTTAGTTAACTCGATTGTTTTATTTATTTTAAAAACTTGTCTTGCCTCTCTTAGCTACTAGTTATTACATTTTCTGTACGTTAGGTTTCTCCAGTTCAATCCAGTATCTATTAAGAAAACAATTCAAGAAATTTGATTTAATGACATATTTTCGTCAGAGTTCTCTTTAATCAATAATATGCGTTCAAAATCAAATCAGTGATTCAAAATTAGTTACAAAATTAGGAAGTATCCCATACTTAAACACATAATTCCTTTTAACAAGAATTGCAATTTAACTTAACAGATAAACATTACACACAATTGCTTCCAACTCGATCCCTTATGTTTCCTGGAAAATTAATTCATCCATTAATATGACAACTGAACAAAAACATGAATTCAATCGTTACCTGTGTACGACTACGTACACAGTACACGTACACTTATCCCTTAAGGGATAAGTTGCCCCAACATCATTATTCCCTTCAAATTGACCTGACACACGTTTCACAAGATTATATGTACCTCGAAGCAAAGATATGGGAGGAGCTACAGCATATTCAAATCAATATAGATATTCGTATTTGATATATCAATATTCAAAAACACAAGTCCTTCGCAATAATTCCATGGACCCAGGAACGGCGAACAACAAAAGCACTTACGAATACCATACACGGATTATCAGGACTATTCTTAATGGACAGCTTTGTTTCCTTAAAATCATTTCACTTCATTAGTCCTAACATGCGACTAACAATAATTACTGCCTTGTGCTTAGTGTCTCCAACATGTGAGAGGAGCAAGTGAAATCTGGCCATTGTCGAAGATGGCAGTACGGACAGTGGTATATGTATGAAATTGTAATGTATGTACTTGTTAATGTAATATTCTAATTAATATTTGAATTAGATAATATTCTGAAATTTATTCAATATGATATCGAGATACATGCTGTCAGGAAGGCGATGTTGATTTTGCGACTAAGCATTGTTTTTAGAAATTAACTAATTTCCCTTGGAGAATATCTCACTTTTCCTACATACTTTAAATAATAAAGATTAACTTTAGTGATATATATAAAAAAAGCAACATTACATTGGATGAAGACAATAAATCACAAGATGTTCCTTCTTATTGATTCTCATGCTTTTGTGTAATCTCTTTTCGAAGGGAATATTTGATTTAATGGATGGATCGGTATTATTTGTCTTTCCTTTAACAGATGGATTTTTGATCGATAAGTTTCTGATATACTAATGAGCATTGTAAAAATTGTTAAACCTTCATGGTGCAATATCGAGCATCCGTGTCTACTAATCCCAAGAGCCAGAACTCTTTTAATGTGCCATATTGTGTTAAAACTTTGAGGCTTCTTAAAATAAAATTTCTATTTTTGCCATTGTCGAATCAACAGGATGTTTAATTCACTTCAATCTAGTATCAAAGCGATCTCCGCTTACCTCTGGCTTGAGCATGTTTTTCTCAAGGTGGAAGCCAACGACTATTTTTTCACTTAGTAGAATATAGCAAAAGCGTATCCCAGTGTGATACGTAGAAATAAATAGGTATTAATTGATCATCTTTTTGACTCTATTACGTTTGACTGTATCGCGAGATCCTATCTCATTTTCATATAAATAGGGCCATATTATATTATATTATATTAAAGATTATATTTTAAAAACAGAAGTTGCCAACCATGAGATTTATATGGGCTTTATTGGAACTTTGACAAGAGGCTGTCTTCCGGATCTATGAGAGTAGGAGCCTCTAGAACTGCAGTTTCAACCTGAGATAGAGGATGAACCTCTATCATAATTTATTCGCAGCTATTGTTGATCCAAATTTGTAGTAAATAGAGAGAGTCGTGACTCTTAGATTCCTCTTAGAACGAACCTGGTGCGGTCATACTTGTATGGTTTCGAATTTCAACATGGTCTTTATCCATGCAATATCTGAATTTCGACAAAAGAAAAGCCCTTCTCTATTAAGGATCCAGGGCGCAACGCTGATCAAATGTACTTCCAATTCCATGTGTAATGGTTCACCGTAAGCTTGACCCGTCAAAGTGAGTTCTTAAGTTAAGCACCTGACTATTTATGGTCATATCTTACACACATTTTATTTCTGGACTAAGTACAGCTTAATTTTTAATTTGTCACGAAAATCTTTCCAAAATGGCTGACGAACTGATCGAAGAAATGCTGGACTCTGTGCCTACAAATACCAAATCGTCTATGAACTTATGCTACGCAAAACATTTATTTAGTTCTGCGTAGTTATGCACCTGTTTTTCATTGGGCTACTTTTAGGATTAGGATGATGGGTACAGTAACCATCTTGTCCCATTTACAGACTTTTTTTACCGTATAAAAATTAATATTTTCTTACTGAAGAACCAATTGGAATTTCTCCAATTTTTTTTAGGGCATATCCAAGTATCTCTCTGTATCGTCCGCCATTCATTCTAAGTTGTACCCATGTCAAAAAGATTTATCCATGAAAGCCAAAGGCAACCCTAAAAACAAAGAAGAAAACTTTTCTGCAAAAAGTATGAAAGTATTTGATATCAACAGTCCATCAGCTAGCTGGGCCTTAAGGGAACGATTACCAAAACTTCCATTAAGCAAAATAAAAGCCTAAACCCAAAAAAGTCTGATGATAAGGCAGTAAAACTATTTACAACAGCTTACAAATTTGTATTTACAATCACTTTTGACAAAATTTGAGATTTATTGACTTGTGTCGTTTCATCAAACATTGGTTATCACAAATTTGGGTTGTCTTCTACAAAGAAAACTTTGTGGTAATATTTAACTTTTCGTTTCACCAAAAGTTATTTATAGTTGTAATTTACAAGTTGCAAATTTGGCTTATTTGTGAAATTACGTTTCATCAAAGAAACTGATTTTAGAAATTTTGTTCAGTATGTGAGATAATTTTACAACTGGAAGTTGACGTGTAATTCGTCCTACAAGTTTTTTTACTTATTCAAAGTAATTGAAAAAATGTCCTTGTAATGAAGGCATAGTAGTAGCGATGGTACCCGTAGCAAAAGAAACAATTATGTTTAAAGTTTAACAAAATTTATTGGCCGTGTACAAACTATCAAATATTGGAGTTATTTAATCTTATTTGTAAGGCAGAGGAAATAATAGCAACAATTGGGCTACATATTGTTCAAATGACCTCAGAAAAACTTTTCAGCAACACCAAATCAACAGTTTCTCACAACCTTACTCTGGCTTGAAAACGGAGGGCAGTTTCATGGAGTTGCTGACGTACATGGAATCTCTAAGTCTACCGTACGCAGATGTACTTACCGAGTTTGAACAACAATTTTTAATTTACTGTTTGAAAATTTGTTATGTTGGCCTGATGAGCACGAACCCATATGTGGAAGGTTTTACGTGACTGCCAATAAAAACATTTTATTCTATTATTTGTAGAATATTTAGAATATACATATATATCTTTCGTATTAGGCATGCGGGTGGGGTGGCAGTGGTGCAGTGGTACTAACAATCGCTTCTCACTCGGAGGGTCAAGGTGCAAATCCTAGTCATGACAAGTTTTTCACTTGTGTAATTGGAACTCAGTCAGAACAATCTGCGTGTGAAGGCACTGACATGTACGAGTAGATTTGCCTGTTGTAGAGTTTCAAGCACAAAACAAGCGTGACAATTGCTAACTTTCGAATCATTCCGTGAAGAAAAAACTCTCCGTCCTATTCGGACTCCCACCCGCGGAGAGCTGATATCGAAACCAAATATACCTGAGTTTCAAACCACTACATCACAACAATGTTTTCCTTTCTCCTCCTTCTGTCTTTCCTGCGATGCACAGGCAACAGTAAAAGGGTATCAAAACACCTTAAGCGCGCGTAAATTATATAAAAAAAAAAGTGCCATATGTTTACGGATGTATTGGTTAGACTTAAGTAAAGATACATAGATACTCACATTGGATTTGAATCTGCATATGTCGAATGGCTTGGAAAGCATTCCATTAATTGTATGTTGGGATGCAGGCCTGTATCTATTCTACAATACATACTTGGCCCGGAAGTGTAAGATTCAAGATTATTGCGAAAAAGTCCCCTTTTTTATTAATTTATAAGGGTCTTTCGCCTTTATTATCACGTTGTATTACTTCAGAATACTAGATATCCGTAAATTGATTGCTTGATTACACTGACTTCGAGAAAACTCGAAATTTATCGTTATAATAGACCACAAACATCATATTCTAGAATAATAGAAAACGCCACTGGAATTTTAAACCATAACCACTTACGATTGCAAAACCAATGAATGTCATAAAACATTGCATTATCTCGGCTATCATTTCGCTACAAGCAACAAACTGTTATTTTCTGTTCTGTATTTTTTTTTAAATAATGACTAAAGTTAACTGCTCTTTCTTCGGCCTCTAAATTTTTAATTCATTCTGAGTTTGATTGAAAGATGTCTCCTGCTGTAAGACGACTTGTTGACAATCCTAAGTCCGACATCTATTTCCGCGCATCCAATTGCAAATTATAAATTATTAGAGACATCTTTATCTAAACGCCGAAGTCCTTCTTAGTATGTAACACATACATAGTTACTTACCATGCTTATCCGCTTCAAATGTTGCCACGCATCTTCTGGATGTTCTTCACTTTGGATGGCCGTGGCTCAAGTGGTAGTGGACTGGCTTCCAAATCTGAAGGTTCTGTGTTCGAATCCCAGCCTCGCCCGAAAGACATATTTATTTTTTCAGTTAAAGAAAATCAAGTAAGAAGAGTAGTTGACTAGAAATCAACAACAAGCCAACCTCCACTAAAAATTTAGTCTCCCCATTAAATGTTGGATGCCACCCATAGAGCGAAATAACCACTGAGCGCAAACATCTTTCTTTCTCTCTCTCTATCCCATTTTCCACAAAAACTGAACATGTTCTCAGGCACTTTAAGTGTATTCATACCCACTTCAGTGTTAAGTTCTTTAAAAAAAAATATTCCAGTATTTTTTACTTGAAATGCCTTGCCTTGAAGATTTAAAATATTTTTCCATTAGTTCGTTTTCATCTTATGGACTAAAGAATCTGAAAACTTGCTAGACAAAATGTCATTTTTATTATTCCTGTAATTAGAGACGCAACAAAGATCTTATTTTGTCATTGGCATAAAGTTTTCGACAAGACATTCAACAAACTTGTGAGAAAAGACTTTGCTACTAACCTGTGCATCTCAACTGACTCACGCTTTTTATTTACGAGCCTAAAATTATTAAAAAAGATGGAAAACCATAGATCTGTGTAGAGAAAATAATCTACTTTACTTTAGTTTGACTAAATGGACGGACTTAAAAGAAAGGAGGAGAGAAAGATGATGGGAAAAAGAAGGAAAGGAAACAACAAAATCACATTTGAGTGCCATCACCACTGTGCAGAACCGTGATGAACCCGGTTTGAACTAGCCAATCCTACACTAATCTAATCTCTTAAACCGACAACTTAAATAACAAAATTAAACTAAGATGCCACCTGCAAAAAAGAAAGAATCAGCGGAAGTCCGTCATGTCATTTCCCGTCATGTTTTCACTGCTTCTACGTCACGTCCCGCTGCAAGTCGGCTCCATCGAAGGATGGTTGATCCGCTCTTCCACCCACCACTCACGTTATAGGATTAAGTCATCTCTGTAAAATCGCAAAAGAAAACTTACTTCACATTTTTACCATAATTCATATTAATTTTATTAAGCATATAGTACTTGTGCATTAATTTTCTTCTGACTTTGAATTTAAATTTTTTCCTTTTCTTTTCTTTCACGAATTTCAAGTTATAAAATAAAAGATTATTTATTTAGGGACACTCTGGTTTACTTTTTGAAAAAAGGTTAAGGCAAGGTCGTTCGATTTTTTTCGGAAAAATATGAACATGCCAAATCTTTCCCACATATCAGTGGAGTACTGCGCTCCTTACAACTAGCAGATTACAAGTCTTTCACAAATCCGGTGCAACAGAAATTTTTAACACTTCTGACCAAAAACTGTTTTTCCACAATTTTGTTTACATTTTCATCACAAATTTTGCATTCCCATTGTACTTTGTGAAACAAAAAACTAGATTACAAATTTGAAGTTGCTATTCACAAGTACAAATTTGTGTTTGTAATTTGTAGTTTTATGAAGTAGATCACTGGAGATGGTTTTGTTTATTGCATAGAATAACTTGTTTATGAGTCGTGATCTGAATAATATATATACAATTATTATTGTAGATTCTCTTCTTTTCTGATTCTTAAAAAAATTAAATTTCCGTTAATGCGTCGACAACAAAAGCATCAACCTACTCGGAAGCCCAATTCAGAGGAATTAAAGAATTTTACTAATGTTGCTGGTCTATAGCACCGGCTTTCTTTTCTTAAATGCTATAAACATAACGAATTATTTACATTTTCCATATGCCAAAAAATTCCTTATTTGCTGAGACCGTAACATAAATCTTGACAGGTACACATACTCACATCTCTTCATTCTTACACCTTAAAGGGTTGATTTGATCAATACTTTTATATTATAACATATTTCTTTCAGAATAAGATGAGGCGGATGGTACGCTTATGTTTGTGTCGGCCTACACATCATGATACCCCATGATACTATAGCCAAAAGTTAAGCCATAACGGTCAGACAATTTGATGTCAATTATTTAATCGTCGTAAACCTCCGCATCATCGTAGCCAGCACCGAGGCCGTTTCTAAGTTTTATTTTGTTTATGTTGAAAATTGTTTTCTGTACCGCTTTTGTTATTGCAATTATTCGTTTTGGATGAGCTTGTGATCAACTCTCTGTATCTCTGAAGACGATTTTACGTTTATGCCTCCAACTATAATATAATACATTACTACGTTGCAGGTCAATCCTTTCTATTAGAATGTGTGTCCTTGTTTTCTAGATTTTCTGTCATAAAGGTTTCAAGTCTCGAGTGCAATATGTTCATTCTTCCATTTCCAGAGATCCCATCTGCCTTTTATCGACTAAACGTTTGTTGCAATCGCAATGATGTTCTACCACGCAAAGGTCGACCCAGAATCTCTGTCGACATAAAGCATTCTAAAGAATGTGAGTATCAAGTTTAACATATCGGTGTAAATGTTTTGAACGAGCATTGTTTAGTTAGATATTATAATGGAAATATTACCACACAATGGCTCTGAAATTTGCTCATAACCATTATGCTTGTATCATATTAGTTCTCCAAGTTCTTACGATCTTTCGAATATCACAGTCTAGATGCAGTTATTTGCACTCGACTGAGGTGTCAGTTTCTTATGTCCTCTTTACGAGTATATAAACTTTATTTTTAATATAGAAAAAATCTAAAATTATTTCTATTATTTTTTTCCTTTTATGAAATTCTCATCTATACCCTTCCGAACTCAATTTTACCGTAGATCTATGTACTTATAGCATTAGTCATTCGTGTCTAACGTCCATTAATTCTATGAAGGAACCCATTAGATTCGTACAAATTCCAACAAAGAAGAAAAATTAAATTTGACAAATTTCCTCTCATAGAAAAGAAAAATTATTTCAAATAAGTTAGGTGCGTAGATTGTATGGTTCTGAATAATGAACAGCTTCACATCACCCCTTAACGAGATTACAAGGACATTGATTGGGCTTTACTGCAGGTTATGAATATTTATGCCCACATACAAATATAACATATTTCACATTCGAACACATAAACTCATCTTTCGTAGAAAAATAGATTTATTTATTCTTTTTACGTTCATCGTGAACTATAGGACCAACGGAAAAATGTCAACCGTCTCTCCTAACGGCTTGTTCAAAATATTTCATCTCCCACATAATAAAATTGCTATGATGGCAGCGACTGGATATTGAGTTTTAATGGGGTCATTAGGTAGAATTTTACTCCGTTAGAATCTATCTGAAAGGGGCAACATTGTTCATTCTGTCCGTTGCGCTGTATCTTCCATTTAGGTGAAGGCGCGTGTGTAAGCCTGAGATTTTGTCCTTAGCGACTGAACCTTTGTATCTTTGTATCTGCAGGCGGCATGGGAATAATCTCATTTAAATATTTGCCTGTGTCATCGGGAAAAGATGATGCTAATAAATTGGTTGGCGAATATACATATTTTTTTTACTTTTTCTTTCGTTATGGCACGATTATGTACTTCACATGGTAATGGAAGTAATTTTTTTTTCTTATATGATTATTTTCAAACCCAGGTGCGTGTGGCAGGGAAATGATATTTTGGTAATTGTTTTGGGTGCAAGCATGACGCTTGTTGACATTGACTTAAGATGATCTGTGCCGCACCCTTGAAGTTTGTATTTTGGACAGTTTTGGGAAAAAAATATATGCCTGTGGAAACCTACGCCAGAGGAAAGTAATTGATTTTTCTATTTACTCTTTGATAAAAGAGTGGATAAATTGGCAGGCAGTTGTTGAGACTGTACCCACAACATTTATTTAAACAGTGATGAGGGCCTTTTGAACAAAATGCCATTTCGTTTTTCATTAATTTCGGAAATGTTTGAACAGCCTCCATGAATCTGGATTATAGGCAACATAAAGCAGTAGTATTTTTTAAGCAGCCACGGAAAATTGCTTTGGTCACTCCTTCAAATGAGGCTTTTCGCTGCAAGTGTCGTATAAACTCAAATGTCAAGACAGATATAACTATTTCAAGTGTAATGAATTCCAAAGGAACTTTACGAGTAACGATTTCTACTGCACTATGGAATGTCTGCAGCGTTCTTCTTTTATATTCGTCATCCGCTCGATCGCTAAGCCAACTCCAGATGCCCACAGCACTTAATAGTTTGTGCCATGTCCACAGTTTCAGGGCAATCGTAAACAAAATCCATCCGCCGCCTATCCCAATTAAAATAACAATCGACCTCCGTGACAACATTGTATTAAAAAGACAACATTACTCATATCGCTTGGGCTTTTGTGTTCCCTAATATAGGTCAACACAAAATCCATTCATGACGAATGCAACCATGTTCTCCTCGTAATTCAACGGGAATAAACAAACGAATAAATGACGACTCATATTGCGGTGCATACAGCGCAATCGGTGGTCGTCGATCGTGGATTATTCATTGATTATAAACGTATAAACATAAATATCAGCATTCCTACATGTATGTAGGTATATAATAAATAAAATAGAGCGAATATGATGACTAATTTCAAAACGAGATCCTGTTTAAAGGGGAAGCTAATTTTAATTTTTTAATATCTCCTTAGTTGGTCAGAGGGCCTTAAATTTTAATTGTCAATGGAGCTCTCAATTTTACTGTTGCTGTAATTGATATTTGTAGAATAAGCAGGATTTTTGGAGTGATCCGTATATTTATAATGGTAGGTAAATGACGGTTGATGCTCTTTTTCCATGATCATGATTACTAAATACACATAATCTTCCTTTCAAGAAGCGACTTACAATCCTGAGTTAAATAATTCTGCGTTGTGTTCCTAGGTCGGGACATCCACATTTTTCTTATTTCCGTGACTCCTCTGTGATTTATTAACGCTATGAACAGATGTAGGGTGGGGTAGGTATATTGGGTAAAAAGCAATGGATTTGTTGATTCTCCATCCGATTCTAATAAGAACATGAGCTATTGTCTGAACATATAACAGCATATATAACACCATGGATTCAACATTTGCATCCAAACCGGCAGCTCTACTTTTAAACATTTAGCTTTCGATATTTTCACAACATACAGAGATTTCCATGACAATTTTGTCGGCTATATATTGTTTGTTTGTTTATCATTCAAAAGGATAAAATAATGCGATTGATTTCTTACCTCAGATGTCATATTTTCGATCCCTTTTTTCTTTGCATAACCAGGAAGTCTTTAATATAAGTTTCCATCAAATTCCTCCTCCAGTTTTCGTCGCTAGGGTACCATGAAGTAATGAATACTCGTACATGATCGTATTTCTATTAGGTGACTTTGCATTCCTAGAAGCAATAACACGCTTACCTCTGAATTCCTGGAAAGCAATTAAGTGAGAATTTCTTCCATTATAGTCAAAAATCTCGTGAAAATAGATATAGAGCAAGTGAAGTCGTTATTAAATGTTCTGCTTTATGATGATTCGCAGGGTATCGATGTTGTCAAAACATAAGGTCAAGTAAACGGCATCACATTGCGCGGCAAGAACTTTTATTAGCGTTTTTCACTTTTCGTGAAATATTAAGACTCCCAAGCCTTCAGTACCAATTGATACAGGGGCTGTCTATGGTAATAGCATCATTCCATCCTTACTGTATACTGAAATATTAATGTAAGCATTCGTGTCCTTGGGTAAACTTATCTATCGCACGTCTTTTTCTTTCAATTTAATATTAGAAGGTATAAAGGAAAATTATTCAAAGAAATTTCTTCGACGAATTCATCTGTACAAATAAAACTCTTTCACTAATTAAGTTACTCGTACATCCTTGGCAGTGTACCGAAGGAGAACTCAATTAAAAAAGAAGAAAAACATGCTATTAGAACCAAGGACCGGATAGGGAGCCAAGGTCAATGTTATGAAATCAAGTCCCCAATTTTTCAGTCTGCAATTTCATTTTTAGTTTACTAACCACCGAATCCTTGTAATTCCATTTGAGCCACAATTTCTAACAAATCTCAGAAAAAGAAAAAAGAAGAAAAAGTAAAATATTTCCACAACTGAAATTTAATTTGTGGAGCATAAAGCAGTCTTTTTGGCCTTTAATTAGCCCTTTTATAGTCTCCACCGTATAAACTGAGTACCAAAAACTAGTTCCCCAAATCCCTTCATTAACACAACCAACTCCATTCAGGATATTCCTTATGAAAAAATCCAATTAATGCAGTTTGCATTTTTTAAAGATACGAGTAAATAAGAATTCTAAAAAAAATTAGCATTAACCATGACGGCCTAGTGATACCCGTAGAGATACACTTTCAAATTGAGCTTGGAAGTAAATAAACAGAAAAATGCAACCGACTTTATCTACACGAGCGCGCAATTGCATTTCAAATTTCAAATTATCAAAGTAATTCCTTGGACTTTTGTTCTTTTTGTAGTTTGCTCTTGTTGTTGTTGTTGATCCTTCACAAAGTGGTGTTGTTCGTTTGAATTACAAAGCTGTTGTTTCTTTTTTTCCAAAATTTTATTCGGTCAATGCATTGGGGAAAAAAACGTGAAAATGTAATTTGAGACGAGGAATGGAGCGCACACGATAAATATACCAAAACAGCTGACTGAAACTGATGGTGAAGTGGCTTTTGCTGTTGCGCTTCGAATGAAATGGGTCAATTGCTTGACTTTATAATCGTGGTTTTCCAAGTGATAGGGAAATGAAAAAGCAATAAAATTGACAGTTAATAGGATTCTAAAATAGAATTCTTTTAAAAATCGCTTTGGCGGAATGTATTAAATGAATGGTGTTTTGGGTTAACTTTTGTGCCTGATAGGCGAAAAAGTTGTTGAGAAGGTTTGTTTCCATTTCTTACTCACCAGACTGCTATGCAAAAGGAATGCCTTATGTCGGCGTACTTAGACAACCTTGGGGAAATCTCTATGCAAGTGATTCCTGGTGTTTAGACCTTCTCGCATTTTTTTCAGGATTTGGTACTCTTCTTCTGAGCTTTGTACTTTCATCATCTGGACTCAATTTCTTTGTCTCCTTGAACATAGGTTCATCTACTGCGACCCCTAGGCACTCAGCACAGAGTTATTTGGGTTGTGCGATTGTGCGATTCGTACGTTTTCTTCGAAGGCTTTTTTCCAATGTAGTTCACCTAGACCTATTTTGCTGCAAGGCATCATTTGCTTGCTGCAGATGATTTTGGCCTTTTGACAGCTGTGGTTTCAGAAGATCGATTTGTGTTTTTTGGGCATCGATGTCGTCTTTAAGCAGTTTGAGATCATCTTTTGTTGCCAAAGTTATGGAAGCAAACACCAGTTTGCTTAAAAAAAAACTTTATTTGTTATCGACTTCACTTAAGAACTAACTTAACATATCTTTTTTACCTATACTTATAGCTACACATTTGCAAACGTAATCATTTTTCGTGGGAAAAGAATTCGTCTGCTGTTGGTTTTTCATTTGATTCCAAGCGCATGTACTGATCGTGCACTATTGAGTGCAAAGTGTGCATATGGGGTATGCGTTATCATTCACCTGAGTAATGGTAGTGGTGATGCATATTTGCATGTTGGAATTGGGAAGATGGCGAAGTAACGGGAATAGGGGGAAGTGGCATCTTCTGCCATTCATGCCTTTATCATTGGTTAGATTGGCAAGAGGAGGTAGGGAGACTAACAGAATTAAAAGGTAGTGGTCTCTGAGACGTAACTCCAGATTACAGGTTTTTTTATCTGGAATCTTCTCCTGAACAGACATATAGCCTGCTCCCGTTTTTGAGATGCTTTTGACTGGAAATGATTGGGTTCAGGCGTAGTCTCACCTAATTTCCGCATTTTCATGTACATTATGTGTTAGTGCCTTTACTACATCTATGACTTTGTAAACAACTATATGCAACTTTGGTAGAGAAAATTATAGTCCCTGGTACTTACATTTTGGGACTTACTCAGTGTGGTTTGATTTTTTGTATGAATGTTCACTGTTCGCACTTAGATATTAAAATGTCTTTCACTTTTAATGTTTAATAGTTTGGGAGTATTTACAAAAGATATACGGAGCTAAATTGGCAGTTTGTTAACTCTTGGAAATCAGAGTTGCGAATGTCGGAGAACAATGAATATGAACAACATTCCGTCATGAATCCTGGAACGCATGTTTCTTGTGATTCCACTGCATTATACGAGTACATGGGATCGTACGTGTATTTGATCAAGTTTATCCGCATCACTGTTTCAATGACTTCAGGAACTTTAATGTATGATAGCATTCATCAACTGGAACTTTGAAAATTAATTCAAATTTTCCCTGTAAGGCTGCATTGATAAGCAGCTCAAAATTTGCTATCTACTCTGAGTAAATAGGAGAAGGACAATCTTTTCCACAAGTTACATACATTATTGCTTATCAGTCAGAAGTATATACTGCCTAGATTTAAATGACATTACAAGGATTTTGATTTCGAATTACAATAGTTTTAAAGAAATTTAAGAAGCTGATATACTGGAAAGGTACTATAACCCTTCCACGAGTATAGGATAGCAATACGGTAAGTTATATTCTTAAAATTGACTAAATAAATATTTGAAAATAGATTAGGCTTCCTGGCAAACTTATACTTAAGATGGCTAAAGAACGATCATCATGTTTTTGTTTTTGCAAAAAATAGGATATTTAGCAAATGACTGGTACGTGATGACATTTTTGAGGCACAAATATATATTTGAGTAAAATGAAAATTTGGGTTAATAATAGCTGCCTTTATCACTGTGGTCTCATGCAAATGTTTGTATTTCCTGTATTTTCTTCAAGTTAGAGCTTCGTATGGCCACTAAACCGAAGATGTTGATGAGAGTGATTGATTTTTTTTTTCTTGCATTTTCGAATGCCAATTTTTACATCCTAATACTGGTAAAAATTGGTCCATCTTAGCTGTGTAAAACTAGTATTACTATAGTGTGTAGAAACTCGTACTATGTAGTTCTTTGGTCTGCAAGAAAATTCTTTTTATGTTTATGAATTGAGTAAGATGGCTTCGTTTGAGCAAATCGGTAATTTAGACGTAATCTTCAACGCCAATTTTTTCACATAATCTGCTACTTTCATAGCTCCGCTGTTTTATTGACCATAATATATCTGTATACCTCGGTTGTTTAAGCGTTTCAATTATAGAGGGGTCTAGGACAATATCAAAAATGTTATGGCACTGTGAAAGAATTCACGAATTCAATATCTTAAAGTTCACTAAGGAAAGCCGGCTAAAACCCAAACCCTTTGCTTTTTACTCTGAATGCAATTCGCCTTTTACAATCCAACAACATTACTTACTTTAAATTATTTACTTAGCAATTACTGCTTCATAAATTACCAACTTTTTAGCTTCATTTTCTAGCTTAAATCTTTTACACATACGTAGATCTACGGAAGTTTCTCGCTATACACATTCACAAAAAAATAAAAGGCGTAGAAGCATTCTAAAGTTAATTTGAACCCAAATCCTTCTTAATGTAACTTCACACACGAGCCATGTGTTCACATATCCCATCGCCCTTATGTTGTATTCCATCCAAATTCTAACCCAGAAATAAGTTTTGTTTTTTTTTTATCGATGAACACAAACCTAAAATGCTAACATTGCAATTCCCTCCAAGGACGTGTCAATATATAAAAAAATCCACACCAAGAAAAAGGATCAAAAACCAATTCCTCTTCAAACGTTTAGTCCCTTTTCACCCTCTCGATCCCTTGGTTAAACATAAGCAAAACGAGTAAGCCATTGGTTTAGTTTTTATTTCTCATTTGATATACAAATTTGATTTAATCATATCCCGCATCGGATTGGACTACTCTACAATAGAGGAGAGAGTGTCTTAGGAGGAAATCTAGTAAAATCAATGTAAATACCTTCATACGCAGTAGGATAGGATACTCGTATCACATTTCAGCATTTATTCACAGTAACCCACACACAAGCTACAAGTACGGATACCAATCGGGCATTGTCCATAAACCCCTAAAGCAAATGATGAATAAATTTATGATAATCGGTCTTTTTTTACAGTTCTTCTTTTGGCAGTTTTGACTTGTTTTCAACTTTTTGTTTTACCCGAGCCATAAAACGATCAGTGGCATTGGCCTATATCCTTTTTGATTAAAAAGCATTCGTTTTCCTCTTTCTTTTTGGAATTCGTTCACGCTTACTGTGCTTTTGAAACAAGAATATTAAATAGGGACGAAGAAAATACGCTCACACACAATTCACTAACTAAATTTTAAATGCAAAATGTTTTTTTTTTCTTCGTTTTATCCTACATATGAAGAAAAAAATGATATCCCTTACAATGGTAGCAAAATGAGTTGATTTTTGTTATGCAGCGAAAGAAGTTCTTACCGAGCAAACATACTCGCTTCGGCAATATTGTTTGACAAATACCTGTTCTACCAGTCATTACAGTGCTTTCACGATTCTTCTTTTCTTCACTTCTTTTATCTATTTCCAGATGGTTTGTATTGTAGGTACAACAGTGTAACATAAGCTTAAGAGATTTACATAAATGAAATTTCACTTCGTGATGATACAAGTAGGAAGTGACCGAAAAAGGGGTTGCGTAACTAATTCACTGTAGGTACCCTCGCATATGTACCCAGTTTCAATTAAATTGTACAATAATAAATAGGATATTTACCACAACTGTCATATGTGAAGTGACGGATGCTTACTTTTCTGCCGGATGAGGTAGGTTATAATATGTATACAATTGCAGGATGGTCTTTGCAATTAGATAGTTTTCGTGTCTAGAGTTTGAAAATTCCGTACGTGACGTGCTACTTCATTTGACATATAACATTTTTATTGGCTCTTTCGATCTATCGACATAGAGTTGATAAACCTACAATTTCGCAATTTTACCCGTAATTAGCAAATGATGATTGAATGGACCTTTGGAGTAACATTTATGACTTTTCAGATTTTACCCACTTCTTCACGTTGAGATGAAGTTGTTAAAATAGATTGGTCTTTATGCTCTGAATATTTATAGATATATCATATGTAGAAATAGGAATACTCTAAATTTGAACAGGAGTCAAAAAGGATCCTAATGCTTTAAGGTTGTAATCTGGTTGTACAGGACCTTATTAACACTGCGTTAGGATTTCTGAATATGCCGAAACTACTATACATACCTTCTCTTCCTATGCATTTCATATCGCAGAAATCTACGAGTACGAATTGTTCGCCATTATCAACGGAAAACCCCATCACATTCAGGACCGTGATGCGGCCATTACCTATTTTTACGTTAAAATCGCTTATTACGATTTGAATGTCGATGTTATTTGTTACATTGCCGATGGTAATAAATTTCACCATACCACTTAATAATGGTGATTTTCGTTATACTTCTCCAAAATCTGGTGGACAGTATTCGGCAAGATTGTGCTTATAATGTGCAAGGCCCATTCGTGCAGTAAATGAAAGCACAAGTCCTATTTTGTTCTTAGAACCGCTTCAGGCTGGATTTCCAGAGTAAGGTAATGCACCAACGAAAGGGAAATTGTTACCTACTAAGCCTTAGGGGTTCTAATTTGTACTGCGCGTTAGGCGCTAGCAGATTCTGTAAAGAATCCGGGAATACATCACACTTTTAACATTTTGAAAGGAACGTGTGTTATGATAGCATTTATAGAGACGGCCTGTATGCCGTATGTATGCAACTGACAGTGAATATCGATAAAAAATGTGAGCGTTATTGAAGCGTATACCTTTCTGTGATTAAATGGTTGACAGTGTGAAACACAAATATGATAAGATGGTAGGCGTGGATTCATATTGTAAAAATGGGTCTTATTTCGTTCTGTCCATGTCATATCAATGTCGTTTTCGCAGGTAACTAGTTGTACGGACTTTACAAAAAAATGTGCATCTGCTGTTGGCATACATACGGCATACAGGCCGTCTCTGTTCTGTCATTTTTACAATAAGAATCCACGCCTACCATCTTATCATATTTGTGTTTCATATTGTCAACCATTTAATCAATGAAAGGTATACGCTTCAATAACGCTCACATTTTTTATCGATATTCACTGTCAGTTGCGAATATGGTACGTGCGTCAACTCCAAAATTCGAACCTACTTATGGTGAATAAATAATGAAAACACAAGTTTTTATTTATTTATTTTTTTTCAAAGTAATCTCCTGACCACACACTTTTATCAATGTTTAAATCGTTTAAAAAAATATAATTTGTGGAAGTCTTCAAAATAGGGATAACTTCCACGTTCGAAGCAAGCCATGTCTTCATGTCGGAGAAGAAAAAATCAGTCACCGGGAGCCAAATCGAGCGACTACAATGGATGCGGGAGCAATTCGTTCCGTAGTTCATGCAATTTGGCATGGTAATTCCGAATAAGTGCACTGGTGCGTTATCGTGGTAGAACAGAACTTTTTTCTTTGTCAAACGGAGTCGTGTCTCTAACAATTTCTTATCAAATCGGTCCAATAACTCACTATAGTACTGTTCTATTATCATGGTTACTTTTTGTAAAAAGTTTGTGAGAATCATTCCCTTCCAATTCCAAAAAGTCAAAGTCATGATCTTTTCAGACGGTGGGACGAGCGATTTGAAAGAGCTTCAAATACTGCTTCGAATTTGTCAGCTGTATCCGCTTGTTACGAATTGTGAGCCATCGCGACACCTATTCGACCGCTTCCTTATGCTTAACCTATAATGTAAAAGAAGTTGCTTAATGATTAGTATGATACACCTTCGTATACGGCGATCAGCAAGAATCATGTCCCGGACTTTTTCAATGATTTACTCAGCCTGGGTGCTCTTCATTTAAAACATGGTTATAATATTGTAGATGGATAATGGTTCCCATAAGACATAATTCAGCTTTAATTTCCAGAAATAAACATAGAATTGCGGATCGATATTTCTCTTTTTCTAATATTTATAAAAAAAAAACAAAACACTTTAAATACAAATAGCTGCCAAAGAACAGCTAACCGGTGAATAAATTTGAAATTATTTTGTTTATGGTGTCGTTTCACAGTTTGTAGTGTAGAACACGATAGTATTGCCAACTTTTATAAGCAATGCAAACTGTCTTAAAAATGGATACTTATTGAACTAACCTCCTATCTACTTCATAATGTCAAGACCACAATAAATCGATCTCGCGCCTTTCTCAAGAGTTGGACATCTCCCGAATGTCCCTATGGCATAATTTGCGAAAAGACTTTTCTGTAGATGCGAATATATTGTGTTGCCCCAAAAGCTCTATAGATATTTGTACATTTAGTCTCAGTTTGGATATCGTCCTATAATTCTCAGTAAAACTGCAAGCTTGAAGTACCGTTTCCAGGACATGCATACATTCACGAAACAACTAATGTCCCGTTCAATTTTTTTTAAATAGCGAGTACAATCTTCTCTTCAAAATGTCAACGGCCTCGCCAGATTGAAAGCATCGGTTCCCACTAGACCACCGAAATCAAGCAGTGTGGGCGCGGTAAGTACCTAGATGGGGGACCACATGGGAACTCGGTACACCGCGTGCTGTTAACTAGCGCCACATGGGCATAGTACCCCGGCGTGAAAATTCCGGACTTTACAAATTCATTTGTAAACCCCGGCGTGAAAATTCCGGACTTTACAAATTCATTTGTAAAGATCCCTCGAAATAATAATAATAATAATAATTCTCTTCAAAATGGATTTAAGATTTATTTTTTTATTTTCAGAAAGTCCTGTAACGTTAAAGATACAATCTCAATTAGAAAAATGTAAATATACATTAAGAACCATATTAACGAGACTATGTACTCGTATTATGTATCTATTTTTATTAAATTTGCATACCAGCTTAGATAAAGTAATACACTGTAAGATTGTTGTTCCCGACACTGCTCCTGCTTCCCATTACAATCGAATTACATTAGAGAAAAAAGAAAGCAATGCACAATGGAGATGCGTATACGAGTGTGTACTCATTTTATACGAATATCCTTTAAACTTATTTCCTAGGAGAGAAATGGCATTTTATCAGTCCCGAAAGGATAATACCGAAAAATTATGCAAATACTTTCTCCCTTGTGACTTCCTCTTTATTCGTAGGCATTGGTTGTGGTTCCCCCTGCTTCATTCTTTTTGATTTCACTGCATTCACAAAAAGGATTCACATACAATGTTTTTTTTTTCTTTTATTTTCTTTTCCAGGCCGGATGTGTAAATGGATAAATCGAAAGAGCAGTAGAAGCCTACCTACGTACTTACATCTACCTCAGTCGCCCTCATTCGTTGTCGCTGTATCCGCAGTTTGGGTATACATCCTTTTCGATCATTTTCTCTCCGATTGAGGACGGTAAATCATATAATTTGGGTCTTTTGTCAAAAAGCCCTGTAAAGGCAAGGCATAGAGCTTAAAAATTCCCTTTTTCTTTTTGCTCTTGTTGGAGCGATTTTCAACCAACCAATCCGGTATGTAATTTGTGATGTCAATTTTCGTCCTTTTGATTCTGCAAAGTTTAAATTGTGTTGTACGAGTACGAATATGTATCAATGTACATTCATTTTGGGGCGCGTTATTTTATTTCTCATTCTCCGTTCTGGCTGGGTAAAAGTATAAAAATATCAGGAAACACTGATGGTATCAAACTACCATTCTCGTTGGTCCGTTGCTGGTTTTGGAGTTTTCTTTTTTATATATATATTTTTGTTTTCTTATTTAAGTAACCAACCGGGTGGACAACATTGTACATAGTAGACTGCAAAACGTGTGAATGGAGAGAGAATAAGAACTGTAGAAGCTAATGGTCAAAGTCATTATCCTTAATGGTTGTGAAGGGTGCCAAAAGGACAATTTGTTTGGATTTTATTTTTATTTCAATGAATAAGAACATAACAGAATAGGACAGAGAGTACAACACATAATTGTAGACCGCGCTTCTCGTGGCATTGGTGCAGTAGGGATACAGCCAACACAGTTGAACTGGGACTAATAGAAATGGGACAACAAGAAAAAATAAAAAAATAAAAAACTCTCTGTTCCAAAACTAATGGGCCGAACAGAAGTCAGATGTGAATACCTTTGGAGGAGTTTTTCTTTTTTAAATAGCTGTTAAGACTGAGTACTAGTAAGGCTAAGGGGCAATCAGAAGGTTTCCAGTTTTAACCTTTATTTAAACATTAAACAAACATATACATATACCTTGCTTTTGTAGAATAAAATGGAAACTGGTTGAATAGAGTAGTTTAAATCCTTACAGATAGGTGACCAACTGGCGCAGCTCTTTTTAGCTGTATACGTGGGCGCGCGAAATGTGAATTGAAATGCTTCTGATAAATAAAATGAATAGCATGCCATTACAAGATCCACCCTGTATTTATCTCTCAAAAAATAATGCAGAGAGTGCAATCGGATCGCTGATATATTTCATTTAACAGCCAAAATATTTCTTTTCATGCTGTTGATGTAAACTGTGAGTGCCATGATTTTTTTCTACAAAATTTCTTCAAGTATAATAGAAGCTGCATTCTGCGGTGGAGATGTAGATACATGTGATATCTGAGTTCATATGTGCTACTCAAATGCGTCAAAGAACCATTTTAATTTTCCGAGACTTTTACATATTTACATTTTTTTGCTATACCATCTAAATCGTTTTCGTTAATACTGCACTTCTTTATTGATAAGATTATTTTGAGCTACTAAGACTTGGTAGAAGGGACCCATATATTTCGTGATTTTCTAAATATTTAGGAGCTATGGAACAGTGACTATGTTCTTATATTAGCACTCTGTGTGTGGTCATATGTTAATATTTAATATTTTATTTTGCTAAGCCCAGCATTTTACTGGAGTCACAGTGTCTTATACCTGCGCTTTCAAGTGCGCTAGTATTGTATGTATAATATTAGAATTTAATTTTTTTTTTAGATATCCTGAAACTCTTTATCCCAAACCGAGGCCTTAAGCACACACATTCATAATGTAATCGAAAGCAGTCAATACGGTTTTTGGTCAACAGTCAAGTACAGATAATGGTTTCATTTGGCTGAGTTTCCTCCAGCTTTTATTCAGTGAATAGGCTATCAAGTAGTATGACATCTGCATTTTCAAAAGTAGACAAAAGCCTATCGCTTGTAAGGAGAGTTACTAGTTTGACTAGTGTTAATAGCAATAACTGATTATATTCAAGTCTTTTTAACAAGATCTCTTGTCCTTCTTCTTTTATTAACTGTTGAGATACGTAACGCATACAATTACATCTTACATATAAAATATCTAAATTCTTCTCCTAGGCATTTCCATTGCTTTTGTGCCACCTTTTACTCATCCCAGAGGGAAAAAGAGCTCTTACGAAGGGCAGCGTATGCGCATATCAGGAAGATTGAAGCGTTACTCGTTTTTACCATTGATATCTCTAGACGTAAGCGATTACGGACAGATTCCTGCGAAGTACTTCTTCAGCTCCTCCTGGAAAATCAGACGTAAAAATAATATTCCTACAATTTAAATTTAAATAAATAAAAACAATATTTTTTTGTTAAAATTTTATATTTGCTGACATTTATTGTTTTGAGAATAATATATAGAATAGTAAAAAAATTACAGTTTATAACATAAATAATTACAGTTAAAAAAATAGTCTTCAAATACAATAAATTCTTCAATTTAATTAATTAACATTTATTGCTTAAACTATGACATAACAATATTTAGAATAAAAAAAACAGTCCAAACTGATTTTATTTTGAACTGGTAAACTGCCTTCCTCTTGAAATGAGACGTATGATGTGCCGTTTACTCTTGCCACAATTTTGTTGACTTATTTTGTAAATAAATATATAGATAATAATAAATAAATAAAAGACAGTCCACTTACCGTATTAAACTTAAAATAAACAAAAAAAAAGTTCACTTGGTTTTAACAACAGGATCTACTCGTCACGAAAATCACTTCAAGACTGATTTTGTATAGACAAAACATAACTCAAAAAAAAATTTTGCAGCTTCTGTCCAGACAGTAATATTTCCGCTCACACATTTTATCAAAAATAGAGAAATAACCCCGTTAAGAGCTACCTGAATTGTGCTTACGAGTAGCATCTAAAAAAATTCGCTTTGTAAGCATTCAATATTGGTGCTTACCAGCAGCTTCCTTTCGACTATGAAGAGTAAGCGCTTACACACTGCATTCTCTGGAAGCGCTTACTATATCTCCCGCTGGGATGTGGCATTGATATTGTAGAATATATGTATGAACATATGTATATCCGACTTTTCTCTTGTCCCACATCCATATAGAGACAGCCGAAAGTCTCATTATTTTACTCTATTATATGGAATATTAAATTGTATTTTAAACCACGTCCAGACCGAACGGAATATTTAAAAAAAAATTGCTCAAAAATGTTTTCTTGTATTTCACATTTTCGCTCCACCACGGCACATATTTACTATCATTTCTTCTACGTCAAATGCATCAGATAAATATAAGGTTTGAGAAACAAAAATAGTTTTCTGTAGCGAATGTAGCTGGGAAACATTTCAAAAATGTTTCCAAAAGGCTTAAAAAATATTATATTTGCGTCTATAATGCATCAAAAGAAATATTTTAATTCATAAAAATACCAGTATTATATCAGGAATCGTTCGTTGTTACCGAAATGTTTCTAAAATGTTTCCTAAATGTTTCAAAAAGATTTCTAAAGTATTTGTAAAATGTCTGGATGCATCTTTACATTTGCAGCACTTTGCTTTACTGCAGCTACCACCTAAAACAAAAGGTATGCAGGACATTCATAGGAGTATTTAGAACATTTTAATTTTTGTTATGTCCCAACTGGAATTGTGGTACCATTGCCACTCAGATTCACAGAGCAGTTCCGCATAATTTTTTGCGCTTCTCAAAGAAATGGTGGGCTTAAAAAGTAATTTTACCCCAGTTCACCTATCTCTTCATGCTCTTCAGCAATAAAGAATTCAGGTAGTAAGAAGGTCTCAAAAGGACATTTGGCCTGTACCCGATCAAAGTCACTTGGACTTGCAGTTTCGTTCTTCGTCCTTCCTTCTTATTGAAATGGCGAAATTCGCATCAGCAGCAGTCTTAGCCGCAGTCTTTTTTGAGAACTTTTATTATTTCACCCTTTAGCAAATAACTAGCAGCATTGAGAAGAGTGCTTCAGTGTGTCTTAGATCTTACTAGTGTATTTATAAGAATTTCAATATTATTGACATCTGCAATGAGGACGTCATTATCTTGACTAATTACCACTATTAACATATCCTATTTTCCAAAAGGCTGCACATTTAAGACTATTGGTTTTCAGGACATATTATTCCAAATAGATATTTTATCAAGCAATGCAGTTAATGATAGTTGCAAAAAGACATTTTCCACCAACAAATAAGAGGGTTGAAGGAGCTTCCTTTTCAGGTATGTAAGAAGAGAACTGAACGTGTATGTGACGAAAATATATTTTGCTTGAATTGTATTCTGGCGAACCTATTCTCAATTTGAGCGTAAACAGGGATGTATTTAGGAAATTTAAAATAACAGGCAATAGTGGTTTCAAAAGTCATATGTTCTATTTTACAATTAAGATGTTGGTAAGATGTCACAATAGCAATGTTATCAAGAATATCTTTTGCAGGGATACATTTACGGGGGACACATATTGCGATTAGATGGAATTGGAACTAGCCAAGGTAGATCAAAGTTAATCCAAATAAACAAAAATATTATGAAATATAATTAGCCCCAAAATGTTGCTAAACATAAAAATGAAAGAATGATTTATAGCCGAAAACAACAACTTCAACGATTACAAATATTTTTTTTCAAGACTAAAAACCAAACATACAAAACAATCTCTTTCAATTCTTCTCAAGTCTTCAGAAAAGATTTTCCAAAAATCTCAGCTATCTCCATCTCAATTTCAATACAGATTTGTTTGATTCATTTGATCCAAACCCCTTAAGAGTTTTAAACATTCAACTACGTACAATACTAAAACCAAGTTTCAAGAACTCATTTCGAAGATAGTGTCCCTTCAATTTGTACAACATCAAAACCACCTACAGCAGTCATCGATATCGTGTTTCGTATTTCGCTGAAATTCATATGTCTGGGAAAATAAACCACGAACTTTAGCCGTAAATGATAACCAGATACGGGTCTTCGAGTTTCAAGTTTCTCCAACTTTATCATGAATATTTATGGATTAAAATTTTCTGTGTTGATGGATTTTTGAACTGGTGGGAAAGGACGCGTGCCCTGAAATAAAATTAAAACTCCTTCTAGGTCGTCTTGGGTGTACCTATATCGATTTACCGCATTTAATCCGCCGTGAAATGGAAATTTGCGCCACATCGTACATTGTCCCGTTGTTGTTGTTATCGTCATCTCTGTCGTCGTTGTCGTTTTCGTCGTTGTCTTGTAGGCAGGTTGCACTCCTTCCTGCTTCTTGTCGGTGTTTATTCGAATTTTTGGCATCCAATCTTAAATGCTTATGCAAATCTGTGCGACGACGGCGCTCGAGAGGAGGCACACTCTTTCATGTATCATGAAAGATAGTAAAATACTTCGAACGTCGAATTTATACGGAACACCTATCTGTACACCTACTCGAGCTCCCTAAAGTGTTGTTCATTGAGAATGAAATTTTGTTGCCTGTTGGTGGGTGTTTTTAAGTTTTCACGTCGACAGTCTATGTCGTTGTTAGAGTTCCCACTTTAATTATTTTTGATTCCAAGGAACTTGTCACTTAGAATCGAAAAAGTTTTAATATGAAATAATAACAAAATTTCTTGGCCAGGTAAACAGCCCCTTAAGAACGAATGCCTGGCTTGTGGAAGAAAAATTTGGAATGTTACCCATGAGAATTGGTTCCTTTCAGATTTTAATAGTGACTACATAAAACAGCAGGGCAACAGAAACATCTGTTCGAATAACATTATTCTTTGCAGATTACCCGGAGGATTGTAATTCTTCTTCTCGAGGTAACAACTTGTTTAATCCGAGCAATTTTTAACTGAAATTCATTCACAAAAACACCTTTAATTAAGACAATACCAAACCGCTGAAAAGCTCGATAATGAGTCAAGCTGTTGGTATTTTTGTTTAAAGCCGAAGGAAGACCTCAATAAATACTACATGTGTAATCATTGGAATATTTGTTATGATACTGTGTACCCCCTGCTATTAAGTGCTATAAAGGGTCATCATACAATGCGTCAAATGCGTCACTTCTGTGGAGTACGAGCCTCACTGGATGGCTACTGCAGGTGCCGACGGTCCATGTCAGTTCGTGCTCAGCGTATTTTGTTAATAACGGGTGACCAGATAGCAATGACAGTTTTTACAATTGTTATGTTTGAGCACCTGTCAAAGTTACCAATGACTTAAAGTTGTCAAAATATGCAGTAAGGTTTGCCACTTCATCATGCGTCATTTTACGCTTGCCGAACATGAGGAAATTATTAAAAAATATTATCGAAATTCCGGCTCAGTTGTAAATACGCAACGTGAATTTCGTCGTGAGGTCGGTTGTCATCATGGCTTCAGTGTACATGCACGCAATTTGTAGCACTGTTGAAAAGTTTGAGCCCACGTACACTCTCTTGGATGGTATCTGTTATTGGTGAAAATTATGAAGAGATGTGAATAACGAGTTTGGATCAAGTTTTGCTTTAAACTCGAAAAAAGAAGGTCCTTGGGGAGGAGTATATAGATAAAATATAAGTAAAAGAGCACTAGATGTGGCTTAAAGAAAGCCGCACGTTACTTGACAGTGGTCGACCTTCGAGCAAAAATAACTTGCGATAGCATAAAATGTCGTTTGGTTGTGGGCGAAAAGGAAAGTGATTTCAGCATCCCAAAAACTTATAGTCTTCACCGAAAATTTGGGAATGACTCGAATGCGTACAAAATTCTTTCCAAAATTACTCACGGTAGAACATTTCGCAGTTGCTCAGAACAACTTGGAAATGTTCGATGATGGTGACGAATCGTGGGTTTGAGGCTATAATGTCGAAACAAAACAACAGTCTTCACAGTGGAAGCTTCTATCGGAGCCATGGCAAAAAAGGACGTCAAGGTCAGAAGAAATTCAATTCCATGTTAATTGTTTTTTTAGATTATAAAGGTGTTGTGCACCTTTAATATGCTGCGAGAGGTCAGACAATTCGAGACGTAGTCAAAAAAAAAAACCCGCCGCGTTTTTAGTAGAGCCGCGACTGCCTTCTGCACCACGATAATGCGAGAGTGCATTATGAGATCCTTTTGTAACAGTTCTTGCCAAACCACAACATTACACAACTTTACCGGCCTCGGTAAAGTCCTTATGAAGCGTGTTTACGCTTACCACTTTGGCAAGTACGTCAGAAACTTCATTCACAAGAAGGCCTCTGTGCCCAGAGACTACATTAGTGATACATTATTGATATCAGCAATCTGCAAAAATATATTTTGGCAGTAGCAAAGCAGTAAAATATAAAGGTCTTGAAAGCTTTGGGCGCTGCTTGGCTATCTGAAAGTATTTTAGAGCGCACGTTCATAATGAACGTTTTTAGCTGAGGCCGAAAACTCTGTATCTACTCCTATTTGATATTTTGGGATCGTCAAAATAACAATGAGATTGAATTACTGTTTGAGGAAGTTTACGTTCATCACAATAACTGTGATTCGGAAAAATATTAACCTAGAGGATTTTTCTTATATGTAATTATATTCATCTAGAGTTACCTCACGATATTTTGCTTTAATTTTTTGAGAAATCGGTTTATTATATTTCAATAATTATCAGCGCTTGGGTATCTTAAGTATCTTCTCCTGGCGAAGGGAATGGTAACGCTTTTGGCTGGGCTAGCCATCAATCCTTTTGTTTGTCACCACTCACTTTCTATGTTTAGGGCATATCACATTATTGGTACTAATTGGATACCGTTTTTTCCAAATTTGTTCCTGTACACTTCGTGCTATAGTGCATGCTCTTATGGGTTTCCTTATTTCCCCACTGTTTTGGTAGTCGGAGGAAACCCGGCACATCAGGTGAGGCATCTTAATGCTAAAAATGTCTCACTGATCATCTGTTATTTATGATTTCTCGGAAAGTTTTGGGACAGTCCCCACAATATTTGTTGGCCATTACAGCTTCTGGGATATCTGCATACGTGGTTTAACTATAGTAGGGTACTATGCGTTATTAACAAATTTTAATTTGACGTGGTCGAGCTATATGCTCCTACATTACAATCGGTAATCTAATTTGTCAGTGTCTTAAGAAGATAATGACAGTGGGTTCCTGTAGAGCTATGAGTGCTGCTCGTTACTTAAATGGCCCGAGCTCCAAAGAGGTCTTCATTCCTCCATCAGATTGGTTCAGTATTTGCAGACGAATTAGAACCTGATATCTATTATTGCAGTTGACTCAGTTGAAAAACTGAAAAAATATCCTCTTAAAATATAACTTTAGGTGCCACAAGTGATTATTTGTGCAGGCCAAAATGAGCTTGATAAGGATTTGAGGATAATATGAACAACTCATTTTGAGACTGTTGACAGAAAAGTCCTAAATTCACAATAAAGATCTGTATAAAAGTTATTAAAAAAAACTAAAATGGGAACTCTCTGAATTTGCTTTGAAAACTCCATCCAATGTTCATCGAGAATATTGTATTTGTTCTACCTTTCGTGCTCGTTTTAGTTTGTACCCAGGCAGATTCTGTCGTTGCGAAATTCGATATTTATTTTATTTTCGTAAGGAATTGTTCTGAGGGTTAAATTTTTACATATGTTATGTACATGCTTTTCGTGCGAGTATACATACGAGTACATATGAGTTGCTGCAGAAACATTCCTCCTGTTTTCTAAATGGAGTGAAACATTTTTCCATCCAAGCCATCAGACTTTGTAGTTTCGCCGCCACATAGCTTCCACTTTACTTTGGGTGCAGACACTGTTTGCTGTTCTAGATTCTATACCGTCTACCTCTCTTCATCATCAACATGGTGCTGGAGGAAGAAAGTTTTATCGCTGGCACTCTACTGTAGAACCGCAAAGCTATTAAAATGTTATTTGGTGAGATAAACATGAAATTTTGGAACGATACCATTTTCAGGACCCACCTCTTGCCGTCAAAAATGCAACTTACGGTTCTCAGGAGTTTCTGTGGAGCCGCTTTTTATGTCCATATATGCTGGAGGAAGTTTGGGTATTAGGTGATGAACTTATCTGCTTCCGGAACTGGGTCAGCAATTGGAAAGGATGCAATGTTTGTACTAGCCTTGCGTTACCCATGTTACTCATTTCTGGGTTGGCGTTTGCTCGCCTTTTTTGGAATATTTCGTTCTTGTGTACACATTTCCTGCAATTGCAATCCACATGTTGTTTTTAAGTGCATTGGTTACTTCGGGATGGAACCTAGTATCGGAAGGGGTGCTCCTAAAAAGTGATACAGTTTCGGTTGTTTCTTTGGATTTACAAGAGGGAGAGCATGTCTATTTGTGGAAGGACGTGTTTCTCGTTTATCTATTTGCATTGCGTATACTCCTTGATCAATTTATTTTTTTTTCTAAAACCAGAATAAAGTAGAGTGGAAATTTGGGTAATTTTATTATAAGTCTAAATAAAAAAAGTACATTTATAGCGAAGTGCTAGCGCTTAAGGAATTTTTAAAGAGAAAATATCCGGGACTATAGGGAATTGCCACAAGGAATTCAAAGTGCGGTTTACTTATTGTCTATTTTGCGATAGTGAAATTGTCTTAAAGCGAACCGCAGAATTAATGTTGGCACACTCAATCCATTTATTGCTATGGGATTTTGAAATGTAAATGTGTATAATTACAGCACAAAGCGTAAAATTACAGAAATATCTTGGCCACAATGAAAATTCTGGCTTCAAATATTGCTTGACAATTTCAATAGATATGATACTAATTTGGTTCTACAAAAATTCTGTGCATATTGTGTTTGTTATAAAGCAATGAATTGAATGGAAAGTAGGTTTCACAAAAAAGGAAGGAAAGGCTTAAAAAGCAAACAGCTCAACGGAAATATTTATGAACCAATTTTGTGTCTTTTACGGATAAGCGACAAAGAAACCACTAGACTTAGAGCCTTCAATTGTTCTCAGTGTGTCATGCAAATAAACGGTATCGCTTATAACTAAAAACAAGCTTCGTTGCAAAAATGCGTGAGCTTTGTCGGTATATCAGAAGGAGTGTTTACTACTGATGCGAATTTATTCGGTAATAATCTGCTATTGAATCCAATAAGGATCAGATGTGCAAAAACATATTTTTCTACTTATTTTATTCAGAATCCTATTTCTGTTAAGATAGACATTAGAAAACAACAAGGATGCTTACTCAAATAAATTCGAATTATTGATTTATATACAGAAATGTAATATTAACCTCTTTGATCCTCCGTAAACTAAACAACACAAATCAAAAGCTACCAAATTTAGCCTTGGGTAGGGTCGAAGCACTTCCATTACACAGGTATCTGTATATATGTACATATGTATATCCCACAGGATACCTAATGCAAACAGTCAATTATCCGCATAGATACAATTTGTTTTTTTTAGAGACTAAAAAGTTTAAAATCAAATAAAACACATAAAATGGGCAATGGGCAATATTGGCTTCCAAGTCCTTCATCGTCCTTAGTCTAAAAATAATCCGAAGGTGGAAAAGCACACGATTTTGAATGTCAATTCACAAGCCCATTGCGCGAAATTATGAGGTTATCGAATGTTGAATGACAATAAATTGATTGCGATAGGGGTTGTGTTACAAACCAATAGATCTTCATACGTTGTGGCCGTAATTTTTGAAGAAGGTTGAACCAATGCCAGCTCATAAATCACAGCAAACAGTCACTACTTATGGATGAAAGTTCTAATAATGGATTGTGGATTTTCTTCAATTTTTGCCTGTTGCTATAAAACCTGCTCAGAGCTGAAACACATTTTGAGGTGAAGAAGACCATCAAGAGCAACCTTATTTTTAGTTCATTCATCGAATGTATGATGCGCATGATGGTCAAGCGGCTTCACTTCATGAATAATTCCGATTTCATCAGCTTGTAAATGAAGATTCTTTGGATAAATCTTTCATAGAGGCTATGGACGCAGCGCCGATTACCGTGCGCGATGGCAATCGGCTCATTCGAGTTAAATAAATTTGCGCAATTTGCAAACGTTGAGCACAAGCTAGCGGTCAGCTTTCAAATTGGCTGTCGCTGAAAAAAAATTTTCCAATTCCGGAAAAACTTGTAAAAAATCCCCCTATCGTTTGACGCTTCACTTCAAATCAAACACTATTCCTTTCCGGAATATTAAACTAACCTCTCGCTTCCGAAAATGAATTTGAAAATGAGAAACTGAAATTATCGAATACGAATCCTCTTCAGTATTGTGAATGTAATATGTAGATGCTAGAATAAAGAAAATTAATTTTATCGATTCGTCGTTATTAGCCTTGTTATGGGAATATTCTGTTAAATTTGAAGCGCGGTGAAAAGTTTTTTTTTTCAAGGGAAACAATACAAATCAGCATCGGATCAACATTTTCTGCCACCATTCCGATTAGTTTATTTGCCGATGGCAACAATATTTCCCTGTACTCATATTTTTTTAAGCTATGTGGTTCACAGCACTATCAATTTGTTAAAAACGATTTATCGACAGTTTGTCCATACGGATAAACGCCAACAATACATATCTGCTCAGTTCAATCAACATTGAATGACAACGCAGGTCTTCGATGAAATGAAAGTTCTACAATATTCAGCGACAGTATTTCCATTGCTCATAACTATCTGAGGTCAGGTGTTTATCAGTTTACGGAGATAAAACTTCAAGTTAACAATGAACAGGGTAGGATATTTTCAAATTTTAAAAAGGTAGACCTTGTATAAGTTTCTGCGTCTCAGATCTCGTGAAATTGATTTTAAAAATTTCTGTCAGGAATATACTTATAATTTTCCAACAATTATTAAAACCTTGAAACTCTCTTAAATTTGATAGGTTACTTTATTTGCTTTATGATTCCTAAAAGGTTCATAACTTTTTCTGCTTTCGGGTTGGTTTTTTACCTGTAATTAAGAGAGAAAAGCCTAAGTGGCCGCTAAAAGGCAGATGTTTTTATGGTTGGTTTTTAAAAATGAAAGAACTAGAACTGGGCATTTTTACCTACCAGAAACATTTATTGGTCGTTCGTCAAAACCATTAAAAGTTCTGCCTCATCCTCCATCCCAACGCTCATTTACAATGACATTTTAGCTGTCAGCTCTTTAGACAAGCCCAAACTGCTTGCTGCACATTTTGCGGCCAGCTCAACACTTCCAGATTGTGCTTTGTCCCAGCCTACACTTGAGTGCGTCGCATCTTCAATAAGACGAATCCACTTTCGCACCCGTGGAGTACTCGCACTCGCAAGAGTACTTAAAGGTCTAAATATATACAAATACGCTGGTCCAGATGGTATATTTCTCCTTCTTCTGAAGAGGTGTTCTTCTACGCTGGCAAAATTGCGAAAGCTTTTTCATCAATCCGATTAGATGGAAAACAGCATTTGTCCAGCCCGTCCCTAAAAAAGGCGAATCTTCTTCTCTCTCCTCCTACAGACCGCATGAAATATCACGAAACAAGAAAACTTCTCAATGACAGCCAGTATGGTTTTTGTAGCAACAGGTCCACTTGTGATTTTATGGCTTGTCTAACCGAAAAATTAAACCAAGGGGTGCATCAATCTGACGAAAGCAAAATAATTGCACTTGTTATTTCTAAGGCATTTGAGAGAGTTGTTTGATCAACGACTTTCTTCTTCATTGGATTAGAAACTACCTTTAGGAATGTTCAATACAAATCGTCTTGGATGGTTTCAAGTCTGGTATCCACAAAATAAATGCAGGTGTGCAAAAGGGCTCCGTTTTCTCTCTGTGACACTCGTTTCAGTTTTCGTCAATGATCTATATTGTTGTCTACTACAATACTTCTAGTCTAATATAATCCTTTGCTCACGACAGCCTTCTCTGCTTTTCATATTCGTTCCGGAATCATCAGGCCTTAACATATAAGGCATTTATCCACCCAAAATTGGAATACAATGCCCACGTGTGGTCGGCTGCATCTAAAACATTTCTGCGGCTGCTAGATAGCATTCAAAACCAAAGTCACTCAAACAATGAACACCCTTGATCACCGACTATCGTTTTGAATGCGATAAAACGAAAAAAAGGCAGGAAACGGGAGGGAGTAGCGTGCGTTGCGAAGCTAGGAGCGGAACGAAAAGGCGACAGACTCGGAGTAAGGAACAAAAACAGAGGGAGTAACGCGCATGATGGTACTAATTCTGTCGGCATGAATCATTAGCAGTAATGGAGGCGTTATGTGTGAGTGCACAATGCACGAGTTACGTGCGTACCAACAACATCAGCATTGTCATCATCATTGTTACCATCGTCAAAGTACCTACCTAGACATTACTTGGTAACAACACTAAAAGCATCGTCAACACTCAACGGAAAACTTCACCTGAGCAACAAATTTTTACTTGGATTTTCTGTGTCAACGCCAAGAAGATAAGCAGCACAAAACAGCACAGCAACATAATTGCTCCATTAACATCGTTTACAAAGTTTGTGAAGACCAGCATTAATAATGCAAGCAGAACAACATGATTGTTAACTGTTAACTATCAACTCGAGTTTCTGTAGTGTGTCAAAGTTATTGAGGTTATATAGAAATGACAAATACATCAATAATGAAAAATGTCTTCTTTTACCAAATAAAAGTTTTTGCTTAAAATACTTGTAATCTAGGGTGAGCATTCTTATTTTAACTATTGCATGTTATGTGAAGTTTCACTTCTATCGCCTTGCTTTTTAGGCTGGCCATTGTTTTTTCTCTGGCACTCTCCGGTTCTTGGATTTATTTTTAAAATTCAGACCTCATTGTTTAGGCATATTTAGCCTCTCTGATGTTTCAAATAAATGTACTGTTGGCTCGACAGTCCGACGTGAACAAAGGATTAATCTCTCCCATTCAATGTGTTGATCCCATTCCATTTTTAAGTTTTGCAGCTGTTGCTCTTTCTACTGATTGGCAGCAGTTTCTTATTTAATTTTTAGTATGTTCATCCATTTAGGAGTTGCTAATATAGCCTAATCTTCTGACAGGAGTTATCTGGAATATGTAAATGTGTTTCTTGGCAATTTTTCCCTATAAATAATTCCGTTGTCAAATTTGATGGCGTTTTCAGACTTTTAAAAGCCAAAGAGAATCCGTTATTTTACATATTGCATTTTGTCAAATATGTATATTACAGATGTCTGATAGTCGCATAGCATCTCTTGTGAAAATTTCTAGTCCCAGTACTTCGTTCTATTTGTTATTATTTGGACGCAGAATTCAGCTGCAGTTATAATTTTCCATTTAACATTGAAGTTTGCAAGGAATTTTTGTGTTACTCTGCAGAACTGTGGACTGATTCGTTTCATCTTTTCACCCATGGTCACTTGTAACGATTCTCACATTTTTCATACTCCATTTTCGGTCCGATATTTAGATATTTTATTTATAAAAATCAGGCGCAGTAGCGTTTTTTAAAGTGAATGATTTATTGATTTATTATTTATTATACAGATTTCTGACAGATCTTCAGGCCCTGCCTAATTAGTGTGCAACTAAAATGCAACTTTATTATGAAGAAATGGTTACAAATGAATCATTCAAGGTATTAATACCACGAATCAAGCCATTTTTTGATGTCTTCATATGTGCGGAACTTCTGATCAGCCAGACCATGTGATATCGAACGGAACAAGAAATAATCCTGGGGCGCAATATCTGGGTAATATGGCGGATGGGGTAGGGGTTTCCATTTGAGCGTTTCCAGATAGGTTTTAACAGGTTTGTTAACGTGAGGCCGAGCGTTGTCATGCTGTAGAATCACATTTTCATGCCACTGCTCGTATTGTGGCCGTTTTTCGCGCAGTGCTTTACCAATAGTAAATTACGAATAATGATGGTACTGTGCGACGGTGCGTTAGCATGGTTCAAAATCCACGAGTTTTCTGCCCACAATTCTGGTCTCTTTCGGCGAATTGCTTCACGTAAACGTCTCATAACGCCCAAATAATACTCTTTGTTTACTGTCTGGTCTTCTGGCAAAAATTCATCATCATCTACATCATTGTAATCCATGAAAACCATGATTTTTTTGGTCTCGGTTCATTTGGTGAACGCCATTCACTTGCCTGATGTCTGGATTGCATGTCGTACTCATAAACCCAAGTCTCGTCTCCAGTAATGATCCTTTTGATGAATGTGAGATCGGATGCAGCCTCGCAAATCATCTCTTTTGCGACGTCAACACGGTCTCTTTTTTGCATGAAATTGAGGTCTTTTGGCAACAACTTTGCTGCTAAACGACGAAAACCCAAATCATTAACCAAAATGTCTTGGACGGATCCATAGGCAATGTTCAAGTCCTCCGCTATCTCGGTTTTCGATGTCGATGGTCTGCCATTGAGTTCATCATCTTCGATTGACTCACGACCACTTTTTAACCGCTCGTGCCACTGGTAAACGACCGTTTTCTTTAGAGAATCGTTGCCGAAACACTTTTTCAACATTTCCAACGTTTGCGCACCATTAAATCCGTTTTCTACGCAAACTTTAATACAAGTTCGTTGTTGCAAATTTAAATCCATTCCTAAAATTGTAAAAAATCGCCAACACACACAGCGATAGATATACTCTTGGCTACGTAACTTTTGCAAATATCAAGCTATGATGCTAAGATTTAGAGGGAATGTTAACAACAGTTTTATCAACTAAACAAACAAAAACTCAAATCGGAACAATAGGAGCGTCACACGGTTATTCCGGGACCTTTTTGATCAAGGTGGTATGTCTGACTAAATATCAAACATATTAGAATAAGATTATTTGTAAGTTATTTAAGCTAATTTTTAAGCATTTTTTTGTCTAGCATGTAAGAGTAAATTAATTGGCTAACCCATTTATATCAAAGACATTTAAGAGTAAAATTTAAAATTTTTGGTAACATAATTTTATTAAAAAGTGTTAAGAGAATATCAAAATATTTTTTTTATTTTTTTTTTAAATGAAGGAACTACCGTTTTCAAGCTGTACCCGAACAGGTAATGGGAACATATGATTGCTAATTTTTTAAATGGAATTTTTTAAAGCATTCTTTTTCGACACACCGAACTATGTTGCAGAACTCACAAACCCATCTGACTCTCATGTGACATACTTTTCCATTCTCTTAGGAAAATGGTGACTTTCAGTCAAAGCAACGCTTGCACATATGTATCATTTTGATGTCGAAGGTTGTAGAATTGTATATCTTCTAAGATAATATCGAGCGAAATCTCTTTGAAACGATAACAAGTCATTTTCGGAATCTGCTGCGACTTTATAAAGTTTCCAAGCGTTCACCAACGTTGAGCTTATCATGGACGTAAAATCAGCAATAAGATTCGGCTGCTGAATGAAAACTTTTATTTTTTCTACTGATAACATAATGCATAGGCTGGATGTTATCAAAGTTTGTGCCCATGGTGACAACACTATTGTCATTCCACTTTACAAAAAGAATATTATTATTTACGTCGTAAATGTGCTCAAAATGCCCTCGTCTCTCCTTTTTGAATTCTTTTTTAGCTTCAATGGGCATTTCTTTGTTCGGTTTTCTCTAACTGTTCCAGTTGCACTGAAGCCTTTCTCTCTCAACAATCTCAAAAGCTCATGAGAAGTAAAATAGTTGTTAAAATGAATTATGTGGTCAGATGGAAGTTGAACTATTTCTAGAAGCAGAACTCGAGATCCCAGTGCCATTCGTAACAAATCAGCGTTCACATTTTTTGCACCACAATATGTATCAAAGTTGTAAAGGTATCCACAACTACTTGTCAGCATCCAGTTCTTGAAATCAAAACGAACAGGTTTTCCTCTTATAAACTGTTTTGAAGAATGGTGGCCTTTATCATGGCTTCATCAATGGATAATTTTTCGAGCATGAAGCCCCATGTTGATATTTTTGGCACAAAAGATTCATAAGCGGTCTCAGCTTTGCCATTTTGTCTTGAGGATCTAGTTGATTGTTATTTGCGAAATGAATATATTTTTGTATCTCATGAAAACTCGTGGCATGTTGTTTACTCCCAATGCGGTTCTTGTATCCTCATCCAATTTCCAATACATGGACTCCCCGGGCATTGAATGGTTCCCACTATAGAACATAATTCCTATGAAAATTTACAACTCTTCTTTTTGGAAATTGAGGCTATGGTGGTTATGTTGAGAAGCATAAAGTCAGATTCAAGATCAATACTTTTACCTCATTATCAAATAGCATTTCAAATATTTCGACTGGAGACTTATTGTCTAAATTACATTTCATATTCATTTTATTTATTTTGAAGTTATTAGAACAGTTCATCGTCATATTAGCATCTCTTTTGGACCAGTGTGGTTGGATTTGAGATTGCTCAGTTTTTGAAGTTCTGATGACTGATAAAAGAAGTTCATCCTCGGTATCGAAATCCTCATTCCTAATGAAAATTTCAACGTTACCTGGAACATCATTGGGTATGTGGTCGTTATCTAAATTTTTGTTACTATTTCCTCCTCGTCTGTATTGTAATCTGCATCTGGTGGTATAACTGCAATATCAAACGCAACGTTATGATCATCTTCTTCGATTGCAATGATTGCATCTGGAAAATTATCGAATCTCCTTCCATAAAATATTGATGACGAGTTTGCTTTGAAATCCATTCTAAAAAAACAAAATGTTAGATTTTCCCATTGTACCCAAACTAACTTTACGCGTGCTTACCTAGCGTCAAAACATATGAACACCTTATTTTTTGCTTTTATATGATTTTATTATACGTTTTTGAACTTATTCCAAAGAAATAAATAGAAAATTGATAAAACAAATTATTTTTGAATTGCAAAATAGAGGTCAACTTCCGAAAAATCGAGAAAACGAAATCGCATCTGATACGGAGTAGTAAAAAAAACTATCGCTTTTTATTTTTTACAGTAAACTGCACGCCTACTTATTGAAAACATATCAACAAACAAAAAACATTCAAATTTCATCAAAACAAATTTGAAGAAGAGCAACGGTAAAATCATAAAGTTGTTCAGTTGTTCAGTACCAAAGCGGGTACAGTGGTAGTAAATGGGTTAGATAAAAATGCATTTAAACTGAAAAAAACCTCTCATCGAACAGATTCATTTTGACGGAAGATTCCATCTTAACCCTCGGACTTGCTTTAGGAATGGAAAGATAAGTTGATTTATTTTTGTTATGGCCATTCTATACTTGCATGTTACCAACTGAATTTTCTGTTTAAAACTTGCCTGACGTTTCGATTAATGTCACCGGGAAGAATCTTATTGTATCTTTACCACATAATCAGCACTTCAAAGATATTAAAAAGTAAGGCAAACAAGCCATATATCGATTTGGAAAAGCATCATTCAAAAAGTTGATATTGCGACAATGTGTAAATGAAATTATTTAAAACCAATACTATAAAACCTTGAAGTTACCAATTTAGTACCTCCTTCACTGCCTAAAAAGTATGGCTCTCATTTTCGTTTTACAGCCCTCTTCCAAAATGACAAATTCTGAAAGATATGCTATGAGTACCCGTATCTGCAACATTGAATTTTTGGATGGTCAAAACTCCGCTAAGTAATATTTATGACTATAAATGATGGTAATGTATTTCCTAAACTTTAGACCCTCAATTACGAAATCTTGTAATAAATATTTGGAAATTTCCTACCCCACTTCAATTCAACTCCTCTAATGTGTTCCTTGTAACCACGGATATACATAGGGTCCGTTTCTTCATTCCCCTTTCCATAATAAGATACACAAGTTTGAGTCAGGCATCCTTACTTGAAATTTGTTTTAAATTTATTGCCTCTTTGAAAGCTCCTTTAATCATTTTTATTTGCTGAAATTGTTGTACTGCTATTCAGATAGGTAACCAGTCGCCTCTTCTTAATGCCGAACATTCATCCATCTTAGGAACATCAATTTTCATTACTTAAGCACTTTTCTTTCCATTTTAAATAATACTCTTAAGTTTGTTTTCCCTTTCTCCCTTCACAGTGGCTGGTATCCTTTGCCAAAGTCCGCAACCACCTTTAAACGAATTTTTCTCTTTGACCCTCGTCTTCATTTTTCCACATCACAGAGACTGGTATATTTTGTTGACCATTCATCAATCTATCATTAGGAAGGAGTGATACACTAGTCCGGCAGAGAAAAAAAAATTAAGCGTGAATCGGTGGTCCTTACTATTCGTATTTCGACCTCACCTGACCAGGTCAAGACTGTACGACTGACTGATCGATGACAAATATTAATGGTTCTCTTGAAGCTCAATTCAAAGGGCAAATGGAATTTGAATGATGACGCTAACCATCGACATCAAATTCTCATTTCGACGATGATTAATTCAAGTGCACATTTAATCCTTGGTAGGAAATTAAACTGTTACACCACCCTCTACGAGCACATGAATATCGATTGCGGTGGGGATTATTACAGAAAACGATAACCTTCAAAGAAACGAGTAAACGAGCATGGGTGTGCGTTGTTGCCGGTAGCCCTACCTGTCTCAGCTCATACTCTTGAGCAATCAAATAAAAATCCAATGTTCTCTTGTATCGATCGTCCCTCCTTTTGGAAAACGAAATCCAATTGCGATAAGCTGGGGCACTGCTCCCTGCTAACCCTGTTGTCCCTTTTATCCCTGTATCATGACATCATAGCATCCAGATCCCGATATCATCATCGTCCACACCTGTTGTTTTCATGAAGAACTTCAAGGATTCTTCTACATTTTTTCGGTATTAAAGAGATTCCTTAAAGGTTCGTTTGTATAGGGGATACTGATATACACGTAGATATGTATTTATTCGATCTTAAGAAAGGAAAGAGGGAGGAATATAAAAATTTCTGTGGAAGATATAAAAAAGGGAATGATAGATCGACTTGATTTTTATGCTACCTTTTTTCTCTTCTGAAGGAAACCCGCTGTAACCTAGGACTCATTTCACAATGACGAGGCAAATTCCTGGTAATAATTTCAAGGAGAGATTATGCTTTCCTTTTCTTTTCTAATTGAAGTGCAGTGAAACAAGTTTAATTAGATTGAGGATATTGCTGCTTGGAGTCGGGAATCGAAGGATATCAATGGAATGTTATACGCTTTATATAAGTCTATTTTGTAAGCAATTATAAGTTTGAATGTCTCGTTAATTAAACTGTCTTTGATGACCTCGCAATATGTAACGAATTAAGTTTTATGTGCGAGTCTTAACGATTCCTGTCAAATGTTTTCAGTTTAAGTTGAAAGGCCTAGTCTTTGATGAGGGTATACTGTTCAGATTAACTGCCCAATCAGATTCGTTAAATAAATAAAAAAAAAAAAACATTTTGATATTCATGAGATTTTAATGTAGGATCTATGTGTTGTACGCAGCTTGAAAGATCTGACTAAGAAAGATCGATTTCCAATGATCTCTTTCATCTCAGATATTCGAAGATCGCATGCACCTCGTGCTTTGAAATGACCCACAATTTTGTCATTCAACAACGAACAGTGAAATCTGACATGAAACCAAAATAGACTTGACAGATGCTGTTTTGATAATGTTGTTCCATTTAAACAGTTTTACCCCGTCCAATTTGAAGAAGTCAGCATTGAAACGATAGGCAAAAAGCCATTTATATTTGATTGGTATTTGGATTTTATACCATCTGGAGTTTATTTTCCCGCTGTGTACGGAGAAGGCAAACTTTTCTTGAAAATATCATAGTTATTCAAGCAACTAGTACTCGCAGTTTTCGTATATTTCTTAAAAAGTAAGGTGAAGATTCTCTTCCTGTCATGTTCCTTATTTGTAGTTTTTCTAGTCTGCTCTTCCATTGAATTCATGTCCACCAGTGCTCAAGATTGTGAATTAAATTCTCTACAGGTTCCGTATGGGTGGAGGGGTTTAAAGAGGATAGAAGTGGTCTCGGATTGCTCTGTAAGGCGATTGTAGTAGTAATAATGTCTGGTGTTCCTTTAAGGTCGGCGGGTTTTTGTGCAATATTTTCTGTAAGGATTTCATCAAATAATAAGCTATTGTGGTACTACAGGTCATGGAGTCGGGCTTAATTGATGTGCTTTTGACCTCTTCGATGATTCCACTAACTGCAGCTTTTATTGCTGACGAGTCGTTGCTTAAAGAGGTTAGTCTTGAATGTATCGAATTATATTTTTTCCGCGTTAGGTTCATACAAAGGTATTTGTGTATGCAGAGTTTGTTGGAGTTTTTCAAAATCTCACAAAGTGGTATTTGGCGTCAAGGATTTAAGATCACATCTGAGTCTAAGATGGTATTGCAGCGGTTTTAAGTCACCGCAAGTTCTTAGAACTATGTCGAAATTCGAATATCAGCTCTTCCACTGCATCCGGCAATGAGTGAAGTTGATGTTTATTGCATTTAATTGCCAGCAAAATATGAGCAAGAGAGACAAATTTTGCACTCATAGTACCAGAAAATACTATTGAGTTGCTGAAGGTACATTTTTGCGTTTCTTTTAAGTCCAATATACAAGTTAAAATGCGGAACGCGATTTTGGGAAAAAAAATATAATCTTTATTTAACACCAACTTACAACTGAACTTATTCTAAAATACAGATTTTCTTTTATACCTTGGCGGACATGCATTGTTTTGGAGTTTGTTGCAGCGTCAGCGTCTGGATGAGCATGTGAATTTGTCGGTGACCCGACACCTGAGTAGTCATATTTACTTTTGCAGTGATTTGGATGGAGATGTGTGGGAAAATGCTTAGCACAGCAGACATGCGCTGCACTTATGTCGTTTGAAGTTATTTGTTTGTATTTCTTGGAATACTGTGTTAACTCTTCCCCTCTAAGTTCATGTGACCTCACATGATTTTTAGAAATACGGAATATTGTAAATATTGCTTTGATGACACGATTTTGGTGTCTGGGTTGTGATTGGTTTTATAGCCTGTTGGGGTGTTACTGTTATCCTTGTGGTTGCCGTATTGGTTCTTTGGCTGAACCTTCTGATTGCTATTAGTATGACTAACAGAACGATGAAAAATGTGTAATTAAGCCACTGGTGTAGGTTCTTTTCTGTTTTGATAAGCTGAATCTGTCTGGTGTTATTTATGTGGAGTTCTTTCATTAACTCTAGTGAAAGAATTTCTTCTATTTCTACTTCCTGAAATGATGACTGGATGAATGGTGGAAGGGCTTTGGTGCTTGTAGCTTCTTCGGATATGTATTTCTGCTTGTTGATAACTATTGAGGCGTTGTGAAGTTGTACTAGATAGGTTCCGTTTAATGTCTGAGCTGTGTTGTTGATCTCAATCTCTCCTTGGTAGTTATTCAGTAAAATGACTCCGGTTGTTAATTCTTCTATCGCTGGTATGTGGTGACTATATGTTGTTTTGCATGCCGCCTTTTGGCTTCTTAACAATCTTGGGATACATTGATCTTTACTTATATCTAACAAATTTTGTTTCTTACAAATCGATATATCGTTAACTGTTTTACACTTATCTTTTATGACATAAAAAATTTCATTTTTCTTAATTATGTTTTCATATATGATTTTATTAGTTAATTTATTTCTTTTTATTGGCTTTATTAGTAATTTTTCGTAAATAGTTTCTTCGGTTTTAGGTACGCTTATAATATAAACTAGAGAGGTTACGTTTAGAGCGATTTTTACCTCTGAAAATTTAAGTGCCTGTTCTATATTAACATATGGAATATGATTACTATCTATATTACTTAAAAAAAGTGTTAATTCTACTTTAGACAAGATATTTGAGCTTACAATATTACATTTCGCTAATTCTATCGCATAGATTGTGTTAGTTATTTCCTCTTTTATTAATCTTATCTTATATTGGATGCTTAATGCTAGTTCATTTTCAAATCTTTTATCTTTTTTTATTAAGTTCAAAATTTCGTTTGTTACATTTGTGATTTCATTTATTCTTTTGTTGTATGATTTATTTATTAAAACTTGATTGTTGTTATTTTCTAGTAAACTATTCATTTTACCTTTCATTAATTCTAAGTCATAATAATCGGGATTTCCTGCGATCCATTTAATTGCAGAGCCAATGAAGTTTAAAGACCTTCTTGCTCTATGCGTTTTAATGTTATCTATTTGGTTTCTTATTTGTGACAACTCGTGTTGAAGGAGTGGGAGATGTGGACTGGTTGGGATATGTTGAATTATTAGGGATTGTGTTTCGGTGACAAAATTCTCATAGGGATCTATGTCTATTACGTGAATCAGACTGAAAGTTCCGTTTTGTATTCTCGCTGTTCCGGTATTAAGGGCTATAATTTTTGAATTAGAGTAGTCGGTAATTTGGACATTCGCCACTATGGCTTTTATAAAGCATCTGTGGAATAAAGAGGAAATGGGGGAAAGGGTTAGTTGCGTATGTGACTTTTATGTATTTTCCTTCCGGATTCCGTTATGATCATGGAAGGGTGGTTTTCTTTAACTGTTTCCTTTAGATACCTTGCGGTGAGTTTGGATCCTAAACGCTTGTTATGCTTTACATAAACAGTTTGTCCTATCTCGTAATCTTTGAGTGGTTTACGTTTTTGATTATGGAAGTTAAGATCTTTATTCTGCTTATTGATAAGTCGGTCTATATTGTCCTGTCTAGATTGTTCAAACTGGTCTGGATTAGCAGAGACGTTTCTGCCATAGAAGAGTTCGATGGGCTTCCTCTTCGTTGTGGAGTGAATACTGGAATTATATTCATATACAGATCTTTCTATTAGTTCTTCGAAAGATCGATGTATGCCGTCAGTTTTCAAGCATCGCATAATCTCTGATAAGGTCGAATGGAATCGTTCGACCTGGCCGTTTATTTCGCTCTTGTAAGAAGGGGTTTTATATATTGAAATATTAAGCTGGTCTTCCATAATAAAGGTAATGGAAGCTGAGTTAAGGGATTTTTCGTTGTCTAATACGACGCATTTTGGGATGCCGAAAAAGAAAAGAAGTTCTCTTAGTGGTTTCCTTATATCCTCTATGGATTTAGACTTTAGCAATTTAACTTGTACGAATTTAGTGAGCTTACATATGGCTGTGAGGACCAAGTGCCTTTCGGTTGAATAAATGTCTATGTGTAATGTATGACCGGGATATTCTGGCATAGGAGTGGGTTTCAGGATGGGATTATTTGGGTGCCTTTCATATTTATTTTCTTTGCATGTTTTACACTGTCTAACTATAGTTTTTATTTTAGAATTCATCTTTGGAAAATAGTACTTTTCAAGAATTTGAAGCCTGTTTTCTTCCGCGTTTCTATGGGCTCTCTTGTGATATTCTATTATAATATTTTCTTGGTCAGATTCATTTGGTATGTCCTCAACTTCGATTTGAGTGAACCGTATCTTGTAACTACTGAAATAGAGAGGGTATATTTGTTGGATTAGTCCCATGACGTCTTCTCTAGTTTTTATACCATTAATTACATTTGGGTTTAGAAATCTCTTGAAAATGCCAATAATATTTTCTTTTGTATAGCATGGTTCTGTGAATTCGTGTTTCCAATAAGAGGGAAAAGGTTTTCGGAGTTGATATTCAGTTTTATTGCCAATGTTAAGTATAATTTGTGTTTTGAATACGTTTAGGGGAGTTTCAACAGAGGGAATTAAATGGTGAGAGGAACTTTCGTCGCTGTGCTGTGTAATACTCAATGAATTAATAGCCGTTTTTTGTGGTGGCCTAGATAAAGCATCAGCAACAATGTTTGCCTTTCCGGGTTTGTAAAATAGTTCGTGATTATACTCTTCTAGAATCATTTTCCATCTCTTCATTTTCGAGTTGTTGTTCTTATTACTTATGGCATAGGTTAGTGGTTGATGGTCTGTATAAATCTTAACCTTCCTAGAGCCATATAAGAAATTTCTCAACGAATTCAGTGCCCATATTATGGCAAGCATCTCTTTCTCGTTAGCTGCGTAGGCTTCTTCGGTGCTGCTAAGTGTGCGCGAAAGAAATGTTATGGGTCGGTTCTTTTGGGAGAGGACTGCACCTATTGCGTACTGTGACGCGTCGGTCGTAAGTTCAAAATCGTCTTCTAAATTGGGATAGGCAAGTATGACTTCTTTTGATATCAGGGCATTCTTTATGTTTGCGAAGGCTTGTAATGCCTCTTTATTTAATTGGATAGGTACCTTCTTAGACATGTTTTTCGAAATGCGCCCCTCTTCTCCTCTTAAGAGACAGGTTAGGGGATTGGCTATTTTAGCGAAGTTGCAAATGAAGCGTCTGTAGTAGCCTGCTAATCCAAGGAATGATCTTAAGTCCTTGAGGTTTTCTGGGGGTGGAAAGTTAACAATGGCTTTAACTTTCTCAGGATTAGTTTTAATTCCTTCGTCGGAGACTATGAAGCCAAGAAATTCTACAGACTTTCGAAGAAATTCACATTTATCGACCTGTACCTTCATGTTAGCTCTTTCCAAAGTTTCCAAAATGAGAGAGATATTTTTTAAATGTTCATCTACGGTTTTAGAGAAGATTATAATATCATCGATGTATACGTAGCAACGTGTACCTATGTGCGTTCTGAGAATATCGTCCATTGCTCGTTGGAATATCGAGGGGGCGTTTTTGAGCCCAAAGGGGAGTCGTGTAAACTCGTACTTTCCGTAGTTTACGGAGAAAGCTGTTTTTTCCACATCGCATTCCCTTAAGGGTATTTGGTGGAATCCACTTTTTAAATCGATAATTGTAAACCATTTATTTTTTCCAAGGTTGGCTAAAACCTCGTTGATCTCTGGGATTGGATATCTATCGGCGATTGTTACTGCGTTCAGCTTCCGATAATCGATAACCAACCTGTACTTCTTTTCTCCAGAAGCGTCAAGTTTCTTGGGTACTACCCAAACTGGAGCGTTGTAAGGTGACCGTGAAGGTCTTATAATACCGTCGTTCAAAAGTTTTTGTATTTCTTCTTCTACTATGGGTTTTAATGCCATGGGATAGGGATACGATTTAGAATACACAGGGTCGCTACTTGATGTTCGTATTTCGATCTTTACTACAGTGGAATAGGTGAGCTTTTCGTTGGGCTCAGAGAAAAGGTTTGGATGTCGTCTTAAAACGTGATCTAGTTTTGCTACTTGGGTTTCATCGAGGTGAGAGGATCTGACAGTTATGTTGTTTACTGAATCTGATAGGAGTTGCTTTATAGGGATTCTTATTTTGTTAAGCAGAATCATGCAGCTTTCTGCGGTGTATATGATTGCCTGTAAGCCTTTAAGACTGTCGTTACCAATGATCACGTGGAAAGCCTTTAGTTCGGGTAAGATGAAGAATTTGAGGGAAGGGTACTGAGGACCGAAAAGATTTAGCGTGGCATGGTGCGTAATTTTGGTATTACCACATACAGAGTTTACTAGGAATGGGGTTTTATTTAAAGAGGAGTATTCAACACAGCCGGGTTGTATATAGTTTTTGTTACTACCTGTATCGACTAAAAACTTTAAGATATTTCCACTCTTCGTTCTGTACTCGAAATACGGAAGCGAAGAGCTTATTGGCCTAAAAAATTTAGGCTTTGGAAATTTTGTTCCAAATGTTGCGATTCTTCAGTAAAAATGTCAGGTTGTTGATAGTGTTGTGGGCCTGGTTGTTGATATTGTTGTGGGTCCGGTTGTTGATATTGTTGCGGGTCATAGCTGGCACAGGTTCCATTGTAGTTGTTCATGTAATCGATGGTTGCGATGTAATCAGCAAGTGTCTGATCTTGGTTCGTGACTTTTTCTTCTGTTGCTTGATTATGCTCAGCTACTTCCTGACTGGGATTAGGCTGTGAAGTCGTGGCATGGAACATTCTCTGTATCTTGTTGGGTACTGGTGCTTGCGGGGGTAGATTTTGTCTCTTCTGTGTAAACTTAGGGTGATTCTGGTAGTTCACAGCGTTTGTCCTCATAGAGGTATCCATAGGTTCAGCTGGGGGTTGAGGTTTCTGTGGCAATGGAATGAATTGCCTGGGTTGGTTGTATTGGTAGGGGTAATTTTGAGGTTGCTGACTTTGAAATGGTACAAAATATCCTTGGTTCCTAAAGAACTGGTTTTGTAATTGGTGGGGATTTGCGTTTGGCTTAGGTGGTCGTTGTGGTGGAACATGTGGGTAAGATGGGAATTGGAATCTTGGAAAGAATTGTGGTGGATACTGATTTGGATGGGTTTTTCGAGGTGGAACTGGAGGTGAGAAGTTTTGTTCGAGTCTACGAGCTGTGTTATTATTATGCGTCGCATACTGTGTCCTATAGTTCATGTTTTGTAATTTGAGGCAGAGATGCAGAGCCTGCGGAAGGTCTGCGGGTTCTCTCATGCCCAAAAGTCTCGGCAAATCGCCTTTAAGACCTCGAACGAATGTATCGAGGGCCTTGTCTCGATAAGTTCGAACCATTACGTTCATTGCGTCTGTTCCAATGTCCATACTCGCAATTTTATTGAGGATGAGGATTAGATGGTGGTACACCGTTTGATAAAATCCTTCAATGGGTTCGTTACCTTGTACCAAGCAAGTCATTTGGTATTCTAAGGTTCCGAGATCTCGCTTATCCGCGTAATGCAAGGTAAGACATCGCGAGATCCTTTCCCAGTTGAGGGGTGTATTGTAAGACTCCAAAGCCACATCGGCTTGGCCTACAATCTTATTACGGATCACCGTTAGGATCCCGTAATACTTTGGCGTGCCCCTGAGAAAATCGTAGATTCTCAGAATACGTTCGACGCTTTTCTTCCATGAACTGTATTCTCCGGGCTGTCCAGAGAATTCCCTTAGACTGCGGACAACATCCGGGATCTTGTCCATATCAGCTAAGTTAGCTCTTTGATCTTCGTTGATGACTTGATCAGTTTCGGAATTATTGTCTGCCAATGGATTAAGCAAGTTATGAATTAGACGAGGACATTCCCTACTTATGACATCAATTACAAGCTGTTTGATTTGACTTTGTAATTGGTCCATTTCATTGTGACCTTGAGCCTGAGCTTGAGATTGGTCTTGGTTTCCAACATTGGCCAATCTTGGTGGCCGAACCAAATTTTCGTTTCTAGACATAGCGAATAATGAGACGGGGGGTAACAAATGGAGGGAAACGGGTGTCACGAGTTGAATTTAATGGATTTTAAAATTAAAGATATGGAAAATATATGGAAAAATAAGTTTGTAGCAATTAAATATTAGCTTGATTTTATAAAGAGGATAAAAATTATATTTATCTTAATATTCTAAGTTGTAATTTAAATTTTAGTTTAAGTTTTCACTTGCGTTTATGCTTTATTATTTCTTTCTTGATAAAAATTTTAGTTTCGACCTATGGTCTTTGGTAACTTGAATTAATTGATATCTTGTGTGGGCTCTTGGCCTTTATTTTCTCACTTAGTTTAAATTAAATAGTATTCAAAATCTTAGGTTGGACCTATGGTCTTTATATTTTCACGTAGTTAAATATTATTTGGATTTTTCTTATTTTTAACACTTATAGCTTAAAATCTTAACTCTATTCTTACATTAAGATGAGCTGCATCGGGAAGCGGATGTTTTTGTCTAAAAACTCCTGTTTGTGAAGCTGTGCTGGACTACTTAGGGGCCTCGTTTTTCCTCGTAGTTGGCGTAAAACTTTTTGTCTTTTTGTTGTTTTTTTTTTCACTCACGTCCGATTTTTTTATCTTTAACAAATTTATTTTTATTTTAACGAAACCGTGGCGCAATGGCGAATGACTACACTGGACACTAACACACTTTGCAACTTTTACAAATAAAAACCACGGTCCCTGCTCGGGCGCCAGTTAAAATGCGGAACGCGATTTTGGGAAAAAAATATAATCTTTATTTAACACCAACTTACAACTGAACTTATTCTAAAATACAGATTTTCTTTTATACCTTGGCGGACATGCATTGTTTTGGAGTTTGTTGCAGCGTCAGCGTCTGGATGAGCATGTGATTTTGTCGGTGACCCGACACCTGAGTAGGTATATTTACTTTTGCAGTCATTTGGATGGAGATGTGTGGAAAAATGCTTAGCACAGCAGACATGCGCTGCACTTATGTCGTTTGAAGTTATTTGTTTGTATTTCTTGGAATACTGTGTTAACTTACAATATATTGGATGGAATAACCTCTCACAAATACCTCTCCATGCAATCATTTTTGACAAATTATCAATTATGGACCAATCCGGTAATCTACAAGATGACATGATTTTAAATTTGGATTGGGGGCAGAAAAGCGTGTTTCGAAAATGGTCAGGCTTGGAAAATGTAAAATATGCAGAATAATGCGTTATAAAACCGCGTCAGGGAAAGACAGGGATATAGAGAAATTATAGTTTTATAATTTAAACAGTAACTTGGATAGCAGGTAAGCACCGAGAAGGAAACACATCCGAATGGTTGTTTTGATATTCAATGGTTCAAGCCATTTATCACACAGTGGACAAATAATTCATTTGGCCACGCCAACATTCTTAATACATTAGGAATCCTCACAGAGATTACATCGATTATACCATACCTGAACTTTGGTTTGACAAAGCCTTCCATGTATGCTTCCCCTCTAGATCCTTCTGGAAGGGAGATTCTTTCATGGAGGACAAGTCAATCCACTTCAACATAGATGGATTTAAAACCGATAGCGGTGTTTTCTCAAATAAGATAAATCGAAGCCTCTCTTTCCGTCTTCCAAATCACTGTATCGTGTTGCAGGCGGAAATTTTGTCGATTAAAGAAGCTCTGTCCTAGCTGAAGAAAAATGTGCTATCTGCAAAGGATATCAGCATCTTTTCGGATAGTCAGACCGCTATCAAGTCCCTGGACTATTCTCATTAAATTCTATAACCGCCCTTAAATGCCGATCATTCATTATGGAGATGGCAAAGCAGTTCAACCTTCACCTTTGCTAAGTACCGGGCCACAGAGATATTCCATGGAACTGTAGGACCGATGAACTTCCCGAAATTGGAACCACTCAACCTATTCTACCGGAAAAGGGTAGCATAGGTATACCAATCGCTACGTGCAAACTAACATTAAAGCTGGATGCCAATAAAAGAACAGACCTTAGGTGGACTGTTGGATTAACATGTCTAGCCAATAAACAGATCTGGCCAAAGCTAGATCTGAATCGCTCCAAGAGTCTAATCCTTCTAAATATTAAACAGCTCAGCGTCATCATAGGTGTCATCACTGCACACTGCCTCATAAGCAAGCATGCAAGTAGGCTTGGCGCTTTTACAAACGATTTATGTAGAAGCTGCAGTAGCGAGGAGGAAGAGAAGACAATCCTCCACCTACTCTGTACATGTTTCTTCTCTCTCCCAGAGAAGAAAACTTCATTTAGGAGCTTTCTTCTGCAATGATCTAAACGATCTAAAGAATATAGACTTAAACGCCTCATCATAAGCTCAAACTGGTTCCATTAGTAAGATAATCATAGATCCACGTGGCATCACAATGGGCCAATACTCCTAAGTGGGTTGGTTGGGAACATAGTCATTGGTTGGGGAAGCAGTTTTGATTATTGATTAACTGTATTTTGAGTATTTGAGCGTGTCATTTTACAAGCAGGTATCCGGTGAAGTAGACAATTCGAAAGTATAATAGTTCGACATCTTGATTGTATACTGTCATAGTATGTAGTCACATTTCCATTCTCCTTTGAATAAAATCGCTCTAAGACACATCACCTAAAAATATTTATAACGGCATGTATCCTTACTAAATGTTAACCAAAAACTGCTGTGACTGGATAGTGCAACTTCTTTCCGCTCATATTTTCTGCATCGGTGATCCGAGGACCAACTTTAAATTGCACGAGGAAAGCAATAAAACGAAAAGGAATTATGTATTTTCTTAACAGCTCTTACTTAACCTCTATCTTTGTCGCAAATTCAATTTCAACATCACAGTTTGTTCTAGTTCATCCACAGAACTCTGCTTGTGTCTTCTGCGTTCTTGAAGCTTTATACCCATGTCATAATAAAATCGACAACTTTATTAAATCCAATTTGTACTTTTACGAGCAAAGCTAGCACTATGCACTTCTATCGTTGAATGGTGTTTCCTTGTTTATAACAAAATTGTTTCATCGGTTTTTCAGTCCTTCAACTAGTAACCAACCGGATATCCTTGCTATGGATTCTATTATTGTTATCAACATTTTTCATAAGCATCGCCACTTTATAGTCAATTCAATATTGTTTGTCTGTTCTTTCCAGTCGTTGTGCGTCCATGATGATCCAGAGTAAATAATTCATGTGCACTTGGTTGCATGGATTGTCTTCGTCCACAGGTAGAAGTTTTTCCCTAAATATGTTAAAGGTGCCGTATTCAGATACATCCTCGGGTAAGCATAATTGCAGGTCAGAGATACGAGTAACTTTTCTGTTTTGCCATCCCTTAACTATGAAATTTAGTATTGCGTTTTTGTTTTTCCTCGAAAAGATGAAAACAAAAAGGAATTACACTGAGAGTACCTTTTTAAAAAAATTTATTACCGTTTAAATTTGTTCCCTTTAGTTGAAGACAAATTCCAAAATCGCTGCATTTATTCTAAATAATATCGATTGCCAAAGTACTTTTAAAAGATCTTTTTGAATTTAATTCAAGTGTACCTGGCATTTAAAATAGAAAAAAAAAGAAAACATTTAAAATCCTGTCGAAATCCTTTTAGGATCTCCTTGATTTGCTTTAGCAAGGAACGTGCACACACAATTGGCCTCAGAGTTAAATCTACTTTGCCAATAGAAACACACAACAATTTGGGTTTCTATTTCTATTAGTGTACAAAAGCAATGTCTGGAGCAGGATCCCTTTAAACTGGGTCAGTGGTGAGGTGGTTTTCTTTTTCCTTATTTTCTCATCCCACTTGCTTTATCATAATGTAGTGTTTTTGATTGTACTCGCGTGCTCTCAATAATTTAATTGAGCACATGGGAGCACTATTAGGAGTTTGTACGATTATTTCGTGGAAGTTTCCAAGGCTACTTGTCACGTTCATAGTAGATCTTTTGTATCCTTTTATTTTCCGTATTTCGGTTGTATCTTCAAAGCAAGCTGTGCTCTGGAGGCCTACATGCTGCTAGCTGAGTATACCTCCTTTTATGTTCGGAATCGAATTGGAATTGGAAAAGGAAAGGCAATATGTTCGCCATGCAATGAGATTCAGATCTCTTTACTTTGCAATCTAAATTCGGTTTCTGATGTGGTGTTTCGATTATTGGTATCTGATAGAGTGCACAGCGCAGAGTTTCTTTCGTTATTTTAAAATGAAGTTTAGTTTGGAAACTTTTCAGGATAAGGCATAAGGGAATTCTATTATTTGGTTTGAATGGACAATATTTTGTGAGATGTTGGCTTCTGGCTATTTTATTTGCGGAAGATAGTAACAAGGTATACAATTGGAAATTTTCATTTAACAAAAAAAGAAGCCCACCAGTGGAATTTGCGAATTAAAAATACGATAGATTCCTGAGACAATACCTAAATTGTAGGTTAGAGTTTTCATTTTGTTCAGAATAAAATAAATAAATTTATGTTGCTTCAGCTCAAAATTATCGATGGGCTGAATATATATGTATGTACATAAAACGACCTGCAATATCTGCAATAAAAAAAAAAATGTCTACTTTGTTGAAGTCTTGACAGAATACAATGTAATTGAGTTTTTTTTTGTTTTTTCTTAAAGGATCTGATCCGCCAGTTGCGGGGGCACTGCGATCCAAAACATCTTTTGTACAACGAAATCAGCTTTACGAAGCCAAAAGAGGCTTAACTCTTTTGATGAAATTGAGAATCCAGATGGGGTAAAATATTTTTTACACCGCTTGAGGAAACCTAGACATTTCGCATCATTTTTGGTGACTTTAAATATGCGGTGATTCCAACGTAAGTTGTCATGGACACACATACCGATAATGGAAAGCTTTTCGGTTTCGACGATGCCAGTGCCAATCATGGATAATGGCTGGGTGTTTAAATTTTGCTTTAACGACAGCAGACAGCATTGTGTTTTGGAAGCATTAAATTCCACCCTGTTGACAGTTCCCCAATTGGTTTTGCTGTTGATATCGGAATTTAATGAGCTTAGCATATGCTGCCGTTCTCGTTCTACAGCCGAAGAGCAGGTCCGTGAGTCCGGGAACGAATATGAAAAGCAGAGAGTACTGTCATCAGAAAAGGAATATATTGGGTAAGAAGTAGCAGAGAAGAGGTCATTAAAGAAAATTAAAAAGAGTTTCGGAGACAGAAGAGAGCCCTGGGGTACACCAGTATTTGTTTTGTGAATATCAAACTTGAAACCGTCCAAGACAACTTGAATTGAACATTCCGAAAGGTAATTTCTAATCCATTGACTGATGTACGCTTTGGTTCCACTTTTCGGTGAGACATGCCATAAAATCATCAGTGGAGCTGTTGCTACGACAACCGTACAGCCGGTCATTGAGTAGTTTTCGTGTTTCGAGATATTTCATTAGCTGACGGTTTATCAGCGTTTGCATGACCTTGGAAAGAACGGACGTAAGTGCAATGGGTCTGTATGAAGAGAGGGAAGAAGATTCGCCTTTTTAAGGGACGGGCTGGACAGATACTGTTTTCCATCTGCTCGGAAAGAGTCCCGAAGGGTAGGATTGATGAAAAAGTTTACGCAGTGATTTCGCCAGCGAGGAAGAACACCTTTTCAGAAGAAGGGGAGATATACCATCTGGACCAGAGGATTTATTTATATTAAGATCTTTAAGTACTCTTGCTACTACATGAGTGCGAAAGTGGATTCATCCCATTGAGGAAAAACATTTCTCTAACCCTGACGGCCTCTTTACAGCTCCGCGCCTTTTCTTTTGGTTTGATACTCTTCATCCGATGAGGAATAAAAGATCTCATTCCAAATGGAATGGTGTCTGTAATCATATCAGCAGAGGCATTCAGGAAGCATAACGACCAGTTAAAATTCCTAAAGAAGCTGCTAAGACTGCTCCAGTTGGCTTTCTCGTATTGCCATACAGTTCTTTTAAGAATTTTTTCACTAACTGTGGGGTCGGTGTACGAGAAATTAGCTGATATGACACAATGGTCCGAAGAGCCTAGAGTGGAAATCACATAAACGGTGTACTTATCAGGGTGAGAAGTTAAAATCAAGTCCAAGGTGATGGCGGTATGACTATCAACGTCTGTATTCGCGTAGCCTCATTTATAAGCTGCCTTAAGTTGTTTCCCGCAGCGAAGATCTCAACACACCGTCCTTCGCGTGTTGGCTGTCCATAATGTCGAAGCCACCCAGAATTGTGTATGTATGAGGATACAGAGATAAATTCTTTGAATGGAGTCGAACAATGCATCAAACTCGTTAAAAGTGGAATTGCTGTCCAGCTTGGGGCTTCTGTAAATAAAGCAGTAGTGGATAATTTGCTTACGGAGATGGAATTTTAACCACATAAAATTGAATTCCGGATTGGAATAGGGACTAGATTTTGGTGGAGTTTGGTAAGCTAGATCACTACGCATGTAAATGGAGAGAACGCGGTGAGAAAAGAATAATGGTACTAGTTCGTAGCCAGGTAGCTTCAGATCAGAATCATCTGAGAGGTGTGGGCGTTGTATATAAAGTTGTATAAGCCCACAGTGAGAGAATGTCCGTGCTAGCTTTTCACTTTCTTCTTCTCCATACGAGAATGTATTTTTCAAAATTTATTTTCCAAATTTGTGTAGCTCCCACAGTTGATCAAAGCAGTGTTTACATTCAGCGTCCTTAAACCTGTTGCCAGCCTTTCTATTCGAAGCGACGGACATAACTTGGGCCCCATATTTGCCCCACTATTCACATTATATGATAGCGTTAAGCAGTTGTTTCTTTTGGAGCGTGTTCGAATTTTTTCAGTTTCACAGCACAAGCTTTCAAAAACAGCACTTTGGTCTTGTCTTGACTACACTGGAGTTAAACCGTAACAGATTGAGTCTCTCTGGTACTCTCTCAATCGTTTTAGCCCAATCTACCGAAAGTGCCGTATAAAGAACTGAAGCAGTCATCGGAGTCGGAAGATCTATTAACTCCTGTGTGAGCGCTTAAATCAGTAGTGGACTTATTAAGTATATTTTTTTTGGAGGTCCAGGATTAACGTTCGGCCGAGGAGGTCAACAAGACCGCGTTCTGGTTTCCGCTATTGCACGTATCACCTAGAGAGTATAATACTGTGAAGTCACCTCCATGGTATTCAACAATTAAACGTCTAGTCTAGTCTAGTGTAGTCTGGACTTACTCGTATATTCTTTTCAGAAGTAGGAAGAAATTAATAAAAAAAAATTTGCTAACACCCTTCTGTAGAGCCTTTGGAAAATAGAAAAGAGATTAAGGAGCGAAAAGAGTCCAAGCACATATAGATAATTCAAATCTACGAAGTTCTTTATCTGATACGTCAAAAAATATAGCGAAATTGATCTACGAGGTATAGACATCTTAACATTTATGACAAATTCAAATAGTGTGGATTATTTTTGGATTTTTCCTTTGCATTTGAAAATTGAATCTACAGAAAAAAAACTATTTAACAATTTAACAAACAAATTAACAAGCCAACATGACAAGCTTAGTTATCAAATAAAGTTAAGACTTTGGACACAATTCAACTTATCATCTAAAATTTTAGACAACGATTTGTTTTAACTCCTGACTGAATTTAACAAAATATGAAAAGTCTATGAATAGTGAATGCTTCGACTTTAACTGTCGCTCCTATAAAAATAAGTTATTCGAATCACAAGAGATCATATCAAGGATAATACTCGAGCACACATCTAAGAAGTACTCGTGCTTTTCTTCAAAAATAATTGACAGACACGTACAACCATACAAATAGAAGTAAAACTAAAACACACTGCAGCATGGGATTGGATTAATTGGTATCCAACAACTCTACTATATAATTTAGCAAGATGAGAATTAATCTACTTGCAAAGGATTAGATTCAATTAAGCGAAATCCCTTATCAAATTCAAGATCACCGAATGTGAGCAAAATGAGTCTAGTAAACGTCACGTGACAGCTGACCGAATGTCACGTGCCATTCGCATGTCTCAAAATATAAATAGTATATGGAACAATTCGGACGCCTGACAAATGTCCTTATTATAATGCCACTCACACGCTAGTCCTACCAAATTGCGCGCATTGTGGTCAACATCAGTGTTAATTTAATTAATTCGTAGATATTTGCTACTTGTCTCCATTGGTTTGGTTTGGTTGCTTACTACGAGTATTAACTCAGCATCTCTTTTTCTTTCTGACTCCTGGCATTTTCAGTTATTCCTTTGCTTTTGGGGTTTTCCGTTTCAAGGGATTTTGTAGGGCTAGGTTTATTAGGCTAGGTTTATCCTATAACAAAATATGATTTTTTTCGGTTATTTATTATTTTTGCACAGTCCATCTCTGCGTTGTTTGATATTTTAACATACTTCTTCGTTGTGGTTTGGTCGTTGGATTCTTGAAGTTCGTGTGTAAGCAGATATGATAGACAGCGCAAATGTAATGAAAAGAAAACTTTTTCTCAAAGACTTTCTTGTTGGAACAGATGCTTGGAAAGTAAGAACTTTTGAGTGGATTCTTAAAGCTTGCTGCTATGCTGCTTGTTTAAAGAGTTAAATTTGCGACAGTACTTGGGATCATAATGTTCGTCTTGAGACTTCTGGAGTTTTAATAATCCTTCGAATACTATCACTTAGTGAGAGTATCATTATCTTCAGAAGCTATGTATACCAAATATGTAGGATATAATCTTTGGCTTCACTCTCTTCCTCTGTGAAATCTCAATATATGGATACTTTTTGGAACTAACGGCTATTATACTATACCTATGTCTTCGCAAAATCTTTCTAGGTGAAATAATTGATTCTCAGGTAGCTGCTGGATCTAAATGGCTAACCGGTACATACTCTACCACTTTAATATGGTCATTCAATGAATCAGAGCGTGGCAACTCGTTATTGTTCTTCAGTTAAATCATTTCACTGTAATGTCAAGACCACAGCTAATCTCTAACCTTTTTTCTTAAAATCTCAAGTGTGCTGGTAAGAACTGTCTGCACCTCCTGATAGGATTAAAATCGTGCGATAAATCTCATAGGTGCCGGCAGTAACGTCCAGTCAACTAACACCATTCTATACAGAAGTTATTTCTCTTACTTTACCTTTGAAAAAGCAGTCAACTGCATTAAAATAAGCAGCATAAACGGAGCCTCTGGGGCATTAGACATTCTGTTTCATTTGGCACCCCTCGATATCTTCAGCAGGCAAGTAGCTGCGACTGCAGCTATTCCTCTTAAAGGGACTAAGCAGTGGACAAATAATTCATTTGGCCACGCCAACATTCTTAATACATTAGGAATCCTCACAGAGAATATCGATTACACCATACCTGAACTTTAACAAAAAAGTTTAACAAAAACTTCCAAGTAAACTTCCCCTCTAGATCATTTGCTTTCATGGAAGACAAGTCAATCCATCTCTACACAGATAGATCTAAAACCGATAGCCGGGGTGGTGGCGGTGTTTTTCATATAAGCTAAATCTAAGCCTCTCATTCCGTCTTCCAAATCACTGTAGGGTGCTCCATTCGGAAATTTTGGCAATTAAAGAAGCTCTGTCCTGGCTGAAGAAAAACGTGATATCTGTAAAGAATATCCGTATCTTTTCGGATAGTCAGACAAGTCCCTGGACTCGGTCTTATTATATTCTAAAACCTCCCTTGAATGTCGATCATCTCTCAGGGAGATGGCACCTTTGTTGGGTGCCGGGCTACAGAGACATTCCAGGGAACTACAGAATCGATGAACCAAAATTGGAACCACTTTACCTATTCCACCGGAAAAGGGTAGCATAGGTATACCAATCGCTACGTGCAAATTAACATTAAAGCTGGATGCCAATAAAAGAACTGACCTTAGGTGGACTGTTGGACAAACATGTCTAGCGACCAAACAGATCTGGCCAAAGATGGATCTGAATCGCTCTAAGAGTCTGATCCTTCTAAATTGGAAACATATCAGCAACATCATAGGTGTCGTCACTGGACACTGCCTCATAGGCGAGCACGCAAGAAGGCTTGGCGCTTTTACAAACGATTTGTGTTGAAGCTGCATGGACGGAGAAAGGGGGAGACAATCCTCCACCTACTCCACATACTTGGTAAGTTGGGGTCGCTGAGGTTGGGAAGTAGAAACACATTAAGGCTACGTTTCACTAATATACATACAAGTTCTGATCTTCCCTCTGTCTCTTGTATAGAGCGGAGCGTATGCCGGTGTCCTAAGTCCACGAACCACGCCTTCTACAATCCGTGGTTCCTGGATTAGGATAATATCTTATGTGTTTTTTGAAAGACGCATATTGCGTGCGGCCGAAGCCTTTTTGGGTGGTGGAGATTAATGTGGAGAAACCGTATCATTGCTACAGTTTTCCAGAGTAACCTCCACCACGGTGTTGTTGAGGTCCTCCGATTCTGAAGATGTGTCCAAAAGCTCAACTTCTACCTCTGATCGCATAGGACCTCTCTTTGCTTCGTCATCGGTTTCGATTTCCGACAGGGTGTCAGAAGGGGAGACCGACGGCTTAATAGTCACCTCGGATAGATTCAAATCGTCGCTATCCACTTCTGGAAAGGATATCTATGCTCCGAGATCCAAGGTTGTGTTATCTGGTGTTAAAGGAGGAGGAGATGGTCCGGGGTTTTCCCGCATGATGGCCAAGAAGTTGCTCGTAAACTTCAGCTTGACCAGCTGCCACCGTTTAGGTGTAATGGAACCGTCGGTATCGTTCCTATCGATCACAGCGATCGCCAATGCGTCCTTTAGGACTTCATTGAAAGACTTCAGAGATATGCTGTTGGATGGCCCAGGGGTTTTGGAACTATGTTTTCTTGGCCTCCTGGAAACCAGCACGGTTTCCTCTAACGATCTCTGGCACTTGGAGGAGTCTTTTAAAATTTTGGGAGCAGTGGAAGCAGTGGGTAATCTGCCTTTTAGGATGCGTTTACCCCACTCAATCTTGCTCTTTATGTCCGCACTTCTCTCAACCTCCTGAATGGATCCGAAGGTTTTGATAATGCGTGAATCATTTCGGCGTTTTAGGTAGAGCGTCTTAGATGGAGCTTGCCGATGCGGCTGAGCTCTAGATTCCTCCTTGGGAGGAAGGGTTTTGGTAGCAGCAACAAGTCCGTGGCGTGCCATAAACTTGCTGCTGCTGGGGGTGGAGGAAGTGATAGGACCATGGGTTGCCACAGTCTTAGCACTTCCTGAATCTTTATTTTTAGGCTCGTTGCGTTTGCCTTTAGAGGATGGTGCACCATGGCCTGCCACAGTTTTACCTCCTCTCGACAATGCAGAAGTCTTGCCGGTAGTCGGTGCAGTCACCGTTCTACCGGTCGGTATTAAAGGAGTACCGGACTCGGATTTTGTTTTAAAGGTTTTATCCGTAATATGGTCCCACGAGTAGCGGAGAAAGGGATGTCCATCTGTTCAGAGATCCGCCGTATACAGATAAGGCTAGCTAATCCAGAGGTCACCAGGTATTCGGATACTCCGTTCGCGACTGAGCTAGTTTTTTAGATGCTGGGCCCTCTGCCAGGTTGATCTTCGGCACGGGTCGTATGACACCTTGATCCAGCCCAGGGGAAGAAGGGAGGGGAGCATCCTTTAGTTTCAGGACTCAACTGGAGAATTTCTTCTCGAGACCCTACTCAGCCTCTACAACTCGATAAGTTCGATGATCGCGGTAGAAGGTGATGTTTGTTAACATTTTAATGTTTGAAGAAAAGATATTGAACGACGGAGAATAAGGTTAAGTAGAGCTGGGTGTAGTAGAAATCTGAAAACGGTTGCTATTTTAGAGAGACTGAATTGTCTGACTGGTGCACTTCTTGAATCGGCTTGCTTGGCTAAACAGTTTAGTGATGGGTTCGAGAAGATCACTCAACGCAAAAGCTGAAAACAAACACAACAGGTATGCGGCACCCAATTTTTAAGTCAAAATTGGGAAAACAGATGACAAAATAAAAACACACGAATTATCTTTTCCCTGATGGGGAATTTATGATTGTCTATTTGATTTTTTTGTTTCTTGCGAGGGGGATTACATGGTATGCCGAAGTTTTACAAAACAACGTTTTTTTTTTTTAAATTTAAATTAATTGTAATTTAATAGGTCGGCTTACGGAAGGCCCACAGTTTCGCGTTGTCGTACCGTTAAAAGTAGAGGGTCGCGCAATTAGAGAAATTTAACCGTCTTACGAACGGTTTCAACGTAAAACGGTAAGATGGCTTACGGACGCGGTTTTGCTGCACAAATATGTGTTATTTGAAAAGAGGGGGTGCTTAGCTGTTTTACGGGGTTTTCCTGCCTATGCGGGGTCGCTCTCTAGCTGGGTCTCTGCTGGTGGAGGAGGGTAAACCGTCTCCGCCACAATCACCGACTTTTGTCCGGTCGTGTCCGTTGTGTGTTGTAATTTCCTTTCCAGCTTGTCCTTTCGTGTGTTTCTCGTCCTCGGTTGTTTAAATTTTGTTGTCCCTGTTCTTGTTCTCGTTCTTTTTATTTTTATCGTTTTCTTTTTCGTTTTTTTTTTCTCTTTGTTCTTGGTTTTTTTGTTTGGTCTTCGTTTGTTTTTTTTTTCTTTTTTTTTGAGGCTCTGGCCAACAAGACGATATGCTTACCGCGCTTTTTGGCCATCGCCGCCATTCGTCCACACACACACACACATACACACACATGGGGTTCCATCAATTCAGCTGTTAGAGCATAGGGAATCACATCCAGAGCTCCAACAGCTTCTCACGAATCCCCAGCCAATCACACACGTCGATGTTCTATGTTTGTTCGTTCTGTTTGTTTTATTGTCCAAGTGATTGCTTTGGTTCGAAGCCAGCTCTTTGACCCAAAACCGAAGCTATGGTTGAGAGCTTCCATTGAGACCGCCCGATAGGGAGGAAAACTTAACTTACTAGGAGTACAATGCGGAGTCAGTAAACCTTCTTGCAGACATATGGAGCAGTAGAACGACCGTGGGAAATTGTGGGCTTTCCTTTACAATTTTTAACTATTGTAGTGGTAGGGGGTTATACAAATTTATAGCGCTGGGGCAAACAATATCGGATATGGTGGGCTCGCGGCCATTGTTGACATCTCGGGGCATCAAGGGGCGGACCGTTCGTCCGATAGAGTCTCCAGGCCGTTCGCCTGGCTCTATCAGGGGTACCTATGTGGTCATCTCTGGAGCGGTAGGCCGGGGGAGGGAACTGAATTCAGAGGATCCAGTGAATCCCACTACCGTGACATCCGGAGCATGACGGGAAGAAAGAAAATAAGGGACAGGGGAGGAGAAATGAAGAGGTCAACAGACAACAGATGTAAAAGGGAGTGGAGGATTTTTGGGGAGTGATTTGCACGCAATTATATGGCATTATAAATATATTTATATCCACTTGACTGTTAAGTTCTTTAAAAAAAAAAAAAAATTTGATCACTGCTTAATTTGCCGTTGAAACTATATTGCACTGCCAGGTGCTTTTAGTGGGCGAATTAAACTGACCAGCTTCCTTTGACCTTATTTAATTCAGCTCCCAGATTTTCATCCAGTGCGACTAAGGTAGTTTGACATTTTGGGAACATTGTTGTCGAAGGGACATTCGTTATTCTACATCCAATCCCTTAATGCCATCATTATATTAACCACACATATCGGACATATTCAGAAGTAAGATAATTTTTAATAATATTTCTTTCTTTTTTCCTTTATTTACGAACATTTTCAGTTCTAAATGTTCTGTTCAAGCTCACATTTCCAACACAGGTCAGTTTATTTTTGACAAATACGAGTTAAAATTTGACAAATACGAGTTAATATTTGACAAATACGAGTTAATATTTGACAAATACCAGTTAATAACTTAATTTTCTTTCCAAATATGAATATTTATAGTAAAATAAAAAAATATAAAATGGTTCATATTATTTATCATTTCCCTAACCACCAAATGTAATTAAATGTAAACCCCAAACTCGTTGTTCTTAACTCACAGTCAAAGCAATTCGACCAGATAATTCAGTTTAATTAAAACGAAAAGAATCTCAATATTTAATAAAGTCAAATTTAAATTTGTTCAAACAATTTCTGAAATATCTTTAGGCATAGCAATTTAATTAAATCATGCACAGAGCTAAAAGCTATTTCATAAAATCAGAGTTCCGGACTGTCAGACTTCCCGATATCCCTAACCGCATTTCAAATACAATTTTGCCATTTAAAAGTGCCTTCATTTATATGTATTGTACTATATATTCTCATGCAAGTATCCATGAAATAGAGTATTTTAATATAGTCATACACTATTTACGATAAAGCTATTTTAATTAACTTAATAAATCTTATGCCACAAGCTTCTACGAAGCGTTTGTTTTGCCTTTATCTTTGCGTTTGCCTGCACGTCTGCGCCTGTGTGCATTTGCCTTTGCGTCAAATTGCATTTATACAGTTTTCCTTTTGAGTACATACATACTCGTACATATGCCAGTCAAATCACAAGCCAGTAAAAGCAGATACATATGTCATCATCTCTACAAACGGGAAACTATGTACATACATTACAAAACGGTGACACACGCAACGTAAAACACTCTATTTCCGAGAGTGTATCCTGGAGGGCTGTGCGTCAGACTTCTCAAAATATAAAAGCTGAATAAGAAACAGGAAAAATATAAAAAGCAAATACGTTCACTTATAAAGTTATTTGCCCCAACCAGCCCCGACAACTCCCTTCTGACACACCATAGCAGGTGCCCACCAGGAAACAATTTATATTTTAATCATTCGAGTAATGTTGATTGCCATAGGTTCGTCCTTTTTTTTTCGTCTTCCTGCTTTTTGGGTTGGTTCCTTCACAGCAGTATACTCGTATTTCTCCCTTATTCACATATGAAGTATTGTTCTGGAGCGTTACTCTCGAGCACTGAGTGGTGTGAATTCAGAAGACGTTGGTGCTTGATGTTGGTTTTTAGATCCAAGACCAACATCAACGACTCCAATTGGGAATATAAATACGTGCTCGAGTGGATAAAATTCAAAAGAGAAAGCGCTAAAACCACACATTCATTCAAAGTTTATATATATGGTGTCCTTCATTTATGAGTATAAGCATATACATTTGTATGCGTAATTGTATATTTTCTCAGTGATGAAAACTTTGGTAATCATAATTCATAACTTGTCCCTAAGGATGTTTGTTTGTTTATTTGCACAATACGTTCGTTTTGTTGTTTCGTTTGATTATTACAAGTCTGACAAATGATATTTCACATGAAGATGAAGAAACCAGAATAAAACAGGACCCAGTAGAAAATGTAATATTGTATTAAGTGAAAAAACCACAAACAGGGACATGATCAGTCAACGACCGTCACGGAAGAAGTAAGAACAAGTTTATTGTACCCATATTATAAATTCATGTGCTGATGTTAACGTACATACAACATATGTATGTACAAGTCCTTGTCTACAGTTTTCATAAAATTAATTAAACAAAATTATAATAATAAATCCAAAATTTGGTATTAAAAAGATTCCATCTGTTTTCTCTTTATATGTAGAACTGGAAACCTTTATTTCACGTAAAAAAAAATATATAATGAATGTTGTATCTTACGAATTATATTGTGTAGTTGTAGCTGGTTAAAAATGCAAAATATTTGACCTGCATAAATTTTAACGCAAAAAAGTCTACGATGTCGAAATATGCTTTCATCACTGTGTTACATCGGCTTTATTTTTTATGACAGCATGAATTTGCTTTGCCATAGTGTTGCCTAATTTTTGGCATTCTTTAGTAGTGAAGGATTGCCATATTTCACTCATTTTCTGCCATAAATTCTGAAGTATCCTTGCCGGCTATTGTCTCAATATTTGTTTCATTTTGTACCATGAGGTTTCAATTGGTAAAAGATCAGGAATTCTAGAAGACCATTCCATCAAAGGAACAGCTTCAGCAAATAACCAAATCTTAGTTGATTTCGCCGTATGGCAGGAAGCACCATCTTGTTGAAATATATAATTTCCTTCAGTTGATTCAAGTAGTGGTATTGAAGGAAGATGCTGCTCTTCTAAAATGTTCTGGTATTTAACTACATTCTACATATCGAAACCAAACACACCTGAGCTTCAAACCACTACAAAACAATTTTCCTTTCTCTTCCTTCTACCTTTCCTCCCGCGCCCTGGCAACAGTAAAAGGGTATCTAACCCCTTAGGCGCGCGTAAATTATAAAAAAAAAAAAAAATTCACAAGATCATCAAGAAATAGAGCTGACCAACACCACTTCCCGACATGCATCCCCATATCATTTGGGATGTTGGAAACTTCACTGTTTGTTTTAAGCCGTCTTTGTGAAATGCCTCCTTTGAGTTGCGAATTACACGTTTCCGTTCATGACCAACACAAAACTCAAATCTGGATTCATCGCTCCAAATTACTTGCCGCCATTCATAAAATGTCCAATTTCTGTGTTCTTTTGTCCCATCAAGTCGTCTTTTTTTCTGTTTGGGCGTTAAAAGTGGTTTTTCAATGTTCGTTGATAGATCTCCACAGAAATTTCCTTTTTTGATTCGGCTTTTCAACTCAACTGTTATTCCAGCAGCAGTTTGACGACGGTTTTCTTGAATTTCTTTGCTATTGATATTTCAAATGCTTTAATTATAGACTCTCTAATGTCACTTGATAATGCTACCCCACGCACCATGACAATCAAAGTACTAAGTGTTTATAATGGCTAACTTGCACTAATCAACTATCAAACCAAAAACATAAATTGTTTACTGACCAACTGTTTTGCATTAGCAGTGTCATAGATCAACTTCTTTGCTTTTATTATGTGTTGAGAAAAGTATAAATATTCTAACTTAACTTAGACTATAATTTCAATCCTTTGCATCATTACAAGAGCAAACGTATTGTCTATGATAGATCTCTTTTAGCAAATAAAAAATTCCAGTGTATGCCATGCTGTAACAACGTAGTATTCATATCGTATGTGTAAAATTGAATAGACCATCTATTTTGCATTTGGGCTTGCAATGGCATTCCACCTTTCAGCTGTTTTGAAAACGTAAATCTGCTTACTGCATACCTTGATTTCTTTCTTTAGGACTCTTTAAACCAAAAACATTTGTTCAGCCCGTCCCTAATAAGGCGAATCTTGTCATCTCGTCTCCTACAGACCCACTGCACTTAGGTCTGTTCTTTCCAAGACCGTGGAAACGTTGCTTAACAGTCAGAAATACCTCGATACGCAACTCAATTCAAGTTATTTTGGACGACTTCAATTCTGATATTCAAAAAATAAATGCTGGTGTGCCCCACAAAGCTCTGTCTCTGCAATCTTTTCAATTTCAATAATGGTCTCTCGTCGGCTATTCAAATCCAATATACTTCTTTGCTGATGACTTTATATTTGTTCCCAAAGTCGCAACTATTCTCTTCAGCTGCAGAACGCAATGGAAAGGGAAACGCAATGGGAAATATTCAAGTCCCACTTAAATCTTTATAGAAATTCGTCTGTAAATTTATAGCCAACAGAATATGTTTTAGATATTTTAATTATTTCAAAAAATTTATTTAACACCAAACACCCCAACTTGGATGGCCGTGGCTCAAGTGGTAGTGTATAGTAATTTTTGTATTCAATGCGCGTATTAATTCTGAATCGAACACAGAAAACTGCATGGCTTTATGTCCTCTAGTTTTTGAGCAAATTGAAATTGAAATTACTACTTTAGTTTTGTTTTTTGGCATTTACGAGTATGTACGTAGTCTTCCTTTGAATAAGTTAATGAGTATTATTTAAACATCTCGCAGACGCCTATATCAATAGTTTTCTGAATTAAGAGTACATGGGTGACCCGCTTCGTGGGATTAAGGGATTTCAACTCTCTTTCCGCAGCCGGCAGGTCACGCTCACGCAACTTCGTTGCTCCGCTCGGGGTATGTGCTTTTCGTCAGGCAGGCGCCTATGTCATCAATACTCTTCATCCACAGTACTCATCACAAAATTACAAAGTTCCCATTAATAACAAAGTTTCACTAATTCGCATTATAGAAAATTCACATGTTCCAATATTGCAGTAAATTATTTACTTTGCAAAATATCTATGTTTGTACGTATGTAATATGTAATGCACTTGATAATGATGCAAAAATATAACCGAACAAACGGTTGGCTTTTATACCGTTATTTCTTTTTGTGATAAGGCGTGTACTTATTGATATTCACAAAGATCTATCTGTGTTCAACCGTAGTGCGAATCAACTGATATTTTTTGTGAATAAGCAATGACGGCTAAGCATCCTCTAATCCACTCTAAATTAAATAACTTCTCAGTGTTTTGTTCGTTCGGAGATTTGGTGTCGACCAACGAAAGAAGCATTGAATTTTTAGAAGAATCTGGTTTAATTCCCACTAAAACATCCATTCCCCCCACTGTGTTGCAACTTACCTATGAAGGTAGAAAAGTGTAGAAATGTAAAGTTCGGTTGGATGTGGCGATGCTCAAAGAAAAACCCTAAAAAAAAGGTGAAAAAAATTGAAGAAATACAATCAACCCATCTATCGGTACATTTTTCCATGGACCTCAATGTCGGCTAGAGAATCGCGAGGTGCTTACAATAATTATCGCTTTTATTATCAAAATGCCTGTGAACACGGTTTTTCAGGTAAATTAATTAAACCTTAAGCTACAACCTAAGGATTTCTTAAAAATATTATTACATGTATGTCATTATTTTAAAATTAGCATATAATCGCATGGCGCCATCACGACAATAAAAGTGAGCTTAGTAAATCTACTATAATAGATTACTATAAATGTTGTCGTGAAATAGCCGAAATAATAGCATCTCACGTCGATGATTGGCGGCGAAGGAAAAACTGTACAAATCGACGAGACCTTTCTTACAAAAAGGAAATACCACAGAGGCCGTGTAACCGAACAAATGAAAATCGTAGTGCTGAGGTTATTTTGTAAAGAAGATAAGGTCGGACGCTTCTTTAAATTGAACTCCAAAAGTAAAGAAGACTTGTGGCCTTATATACACATTAACCCCAACAGCAGTCGTATTTGTACCGACAGCGCACACCAATTCATAGGTATTAAGAAAATGTTCTCTACTTTTACGACTCATGAAATTACAAACCACAGCAAAGGCGAATATGTTGATAAAACCGATGCAACCAATACTATAAATGATCTTGAGAATCAGAACAAGCTTCTGAAAAATCAATTTTATGCCGCAATACAACGCAGCACTTTCGCCAATATATGGCACTTTTCTTTTACCGGATATACTGCCTTGAAAAAAATTATAAGGACGACATTGGCTCCCAAATCACGGAATTTTTAATTGACGTAAAAAAAGTGTACTCAGGTTTTGTCAAATGTAAAGAAAGTGTGGGTTTGCAACTGAAGGACTTCGACCCTCCGACCGTTCACAATGAGTATTTAGAAGGTACTCGTATTTTACCACCAAAACAACCTCGGCTCTTCACCATCATCGACGAACTCAACGAACTCAACGAACTCGACATTGACACCAGTACGGACGATGACTTCATTGACGAAACTTACATACCTTTTTAATATGTACTCGTACATTGAACATTTAATTTACTACTCTTAACTAACTCTAACTTACTTGCTGTACTTTACTTACAAAGATGACCCTATCATTAATATTAATCCTCAAAGTGAGATCACCATAAATACCGAAAAAAATGGTCTTATAAAAAATAGTTTTAGTAATTTTCAATTTTCTCAAATACTAGAAGATATAAAGCCATGCGGTTTTTTGTGTTCGATTCAGAATTGATATGTGCATTAATACAAAAAACCAATTGGGCACATCATCTCACAATTTTGAATAATATTGATTTAAAAAAAAAATTTTGAATGTGAATTATTCAAAAACTATTCACATGAATAATTTTATGTAAATTTTTTTATTAAAGAGCAAATTTTAGGCTTTGAAATCCTGTATTGTACTTTATTGTAAGTATTGCAGTTGTTTTTTAATAATTTCTTTCCCATTTTAAGTCATTTTTTTCTAAAATTGTCCCTAACTCCTAAACGGGGCGAGATAGTAAAAAATGCTAGTTTTTAACCCCTCTACAAAATACAATTCTTGACGGCAAAGTTATCGTACACTCCTCTTCTGATGTATGTACATATGTATGTATATAACGACCCAATTGGTATTGGGTAACCTCGTCTCGATGAGTGTACTAAAGAGCAAATGTAGTTTGGTCGCCGTCTTCGTTCACGTATTTAATCGGCTGGATGCTTGTGCAGGAGTCCCCATTAATATCGGTTTGTTAAGTCCTACTAAGTATTGTTGAATACGAAACAACCCATCTATTGACGATTTTAACCGTCTGTCTGTGCATGTTCATTTCTGTTGTGATTCCACTCTTAGTGAGTGATCTACGACATCATAAAGAGTACCCGTGATCAGTGATAATTTTTCTGACAAACCTGTTCGGAAACCTTTCTGAAATCCGACCGTTCTTCATACGCGTTGAATTTCTAGGGACTGCGGATTATGTGACTCTTAACGAATTGATTTGTTTTTTATAATTAGCGCGCGCACAAGGGATTTTGTGTACCCTTAAGATGTTTACACATAGCAGGGTCTACAACTCAGCGCTAATGACTTGGGCAATGGTCTTTGGCCCGATCCTTTCTTCCAACCATTTGGCGGAATACATGTAGCATCGGGTCGCTTTAAATACGTTTTCTTTTGCGAGAAGATCCATCAGGAGCCTTAGTTTCAAATGAAATACCCTTGCTTTTAAATCATGTCTGTCGTAAGGCTTTTGAGTCTCCAGTTATTTAAGACCACTTGGGATTCATGGTGATGGTGATAAACAAATCTGGCCGAACATATTTTCGTTTATAGCAAAACGCGTCCTGCGTGCGTTCATGGACATATCGCGGAAATCCTATGAAAGTCGAAAGAACAATTGCCATCCTACCCACACTATCTGCTTTAACGTCCTGCTTTATAGTGTCTTTTAAAGCAGTATAGTTTTCTGCATGTAGCTCTTGTTTAAATAAATATTAAACGTTCTGCTTCAACTTTGGTGAACAGATCTACCAAAAACTGACTAAAAAGCGAACTATAGCGATGTAAACGAGATTCTTATTCTATCTCAGCTGAATCTGAGCGAAATTATATCCGTCTTCCCCACGGCAAAATATAAGTAGATACGGTAGTGTTATAAGGGGTTGTAAGTGTTTCAGTTCTCAGAAGTTGGCTTTTCGAGTAATGTTTTTAATGTGGGAAAATTCAGTTCCTCACAACAGGTAACACATAAGCCGCTCATTTATTTTACTATGGGAAAATAAAGGGTGTCCCAAAATTGATTTTGCTGGCGCATACGCACCCTTTTTTCCGAAATATCCTATGACAATTTGCTCCTTCAATCAAAGTGAGTGGTCATGGGCTTATTGGCATAAACCTTAGACTTCAGAAAACCACAAAGAAAAATTCCTGTCCAATTCTAACCAAGAAATGACTCATGCAGTTATTGAACTTCATGTTTGCCGTCATCTTATAGAAACCACATATGGTATACATCCATATCTACCAATTTAAGTACAAAAAACTGGATTATAATATCACACTAGAGAACACAATCAACGGTTATTGCCTGACCAACTGCATTTTCAAAGAAAACTTGTTCGATGTTGCCTCCGGCCCAAAACCGGACTACGAAAGCCATCAATATGAAAATGAGCCCCATCGCTGAAGATTTTTTTGTTTGAAAAATCAGAATCCCCTTGTTTTTGTTCCATAATCCATTAAGCGAAATCTCTTCGTATATATGAAGATGCAAATCTTTCGTGAGCTTTTCGAAATGTCCTATTTTTGACCACGGTGCCGAATAGATGTTGTTGGGCTCTCAGCAACACTCTCATGAACTGACTCGAGTTTTGTATTGAACGACTCGTTAAAGCGCCGCCAGAGTGTCAAATATCAGTTGATGAAGTTAAATCACTATTGCGATCATATTTTGTACGAAAATTGCGAACTGAGCTGTCAAACTGTCATTATTTTTAAGATATTGCTCAACAATGAAAACGAGTTGTTCTTCCATGTAAGCCCTCATTCTTAGTAACCCTGAACTGTCAGCTGTCACGCTGTATATTTTCGTTGGTAACACTTTACCGAAAAAATAGCGCAAAATTCAGATCTTGCATAAATGTTGGGACACCTTTTATAAACTAAAACTGATGTTAAATTGTAAAACGTTTTTGAGAGCATAAGTACTTGGCATTTGTTGATTTTAAGCTCAAGGAAATTTAGTAGGCACCAAGTAAACTCAAACTAAAGCCAAGGCCTTTATTAGGGATTGTAACTTTGTGCGAAAGTGGAATATATGAAAGCCGCTTGCTTTGACAAATTCTTTTAAGCTTTGGCATCTAAATATAATATAATGCAATATCAAATATATTTATACTTTAAAGTAAAATTCTTAGTGCTCAAATGAAATAGCTTATTCCTGTGAGACTTATTCGTATTTGTAAGGAAAAAAAATATTGACCAGTGGTTAAATTACAGCTCTTTCTTTTATTTTCGTAATTTTAATTTTTCTCTTAACTAAGCGACCACATTCCCCTCACAGAAAGTTCGAAACTTATATCAGAAATTATATTCAAAGTTCCATCTTCTTTAAAGTGGTGACAGAAAAATTGATCTTCATGGCAGAACAGGATTAGCTGTAAGTGGCAGTTCTTTTAGACGGTTAACGAAATAATATCGGTAGACAATATCCAACCTTTCCTACAGAGAGAACGCTGGAAGGTAGCTGACTTTTACAAAGCATAATTTGGATAGACCAAATACGAGTATCCTATATTAGTTGTGCTAAGAAAAAATCCAATTTCGTGAGTGGTTGTCTCTGATTAATTTTCCTTTTTTAAGGACTGTAATAAGTTGCTGTCGTTACCAAATATTTTTTTTATTTACGATGCGATAGAATTTGTATAATATCTAGTATCTTGGTGTCCAACTAACCTCTTTTAAATCCCATCAGATTCAGCCTCAATGTTTCGACAATCCAACGATATGGTTTTAAGTCTTCCAGGAACACGTGAGTATTACATTGTTAAGAGTCTTATGTGGATATATTCAGGTAAAAGAACATCTCAACTCTGATTTCTATACCACAATTGAAAGCTCATCTTCTTTGCATTTAATTGCACTAAGCCGAAAATATGTTCGCAATTTTGTTACATTTGCTTACATCATTCAAGCGAATATCTCTACAAATCCACAACTTACGAGTATGGTCTTAATTTGGACATTATTCCTGCCATCTTAAAAGCACAATCTACCGGCAAAAGCAAAAGAATAGAGTTTTCGTTTTCTTTGTTAACCATGTTTTGGCATTACGAACGTCATTATTATCAACGTCAGCATCATTATACAAAAGGACAAGTAAGTTTCTCATTAACGAATGTTACATCTACATAATCCTGGTGTACAAAGAAATTATCCTTTTTGATACTCTCTCCCTTTTGCAAATAACAACAGTAGCAAGAACAACAACGACGACAAACAGTCACCTAAAGCGAAAGAACTACGAGCAAGTCAATGGTTTTTATTGAAAGAAGAAGCAAAAGAAATGAAAGTAGGAAAAATTCTTTCTTCCTGGTTGGATTTCTTACGTTTATTCCTGTGTATCGCTAAGTAGAACGAGGAAGATGGCAGCAAAATAACAAGACCACATGACAGCAGGATATCTTCTCCAGTAAGCAGACCGACTACCACTAGGACACTTAGTATTTCATGCTGACCGCATTGGAATAATAAACATTCCCATTTAATTTATGAACAAAACTTTTCCTTTAGGCATTCGTCCTTTTTTTGTCTGGGTGACAAAGTGGGTAAGTTGAACGAGGGTGCGAAGACATTGGTGATGTCGGTCGGAAATTTTGTCCGTTTCCAGCTAACAACGATGTTCTGATTTCAAGGTCAACCTGGTATGTATACTTTTAGGTCAACAGAACAATATCCTAGAAGAAAGGAAAAGCAAACAACCAACAAGAAAGAAAAACGATTTTACCCAACCAAAGAGGAACCAGTACAAGGTATCATATTCAGAGTGGCTACAAGTGTACAAGTAAATGAAAAAGGATAAGATGATAATGGATTATCAGAAGAATATTTCAGTACAACAAGTGGATCACTATCCACAAGGATATAGCCGGACATTCTTATAAATAGTTGTAGCTAGCGATAGCCATAAGGACTCTTATTCAATCCCTCCTTGTTGATGCCAGTGGTGATTCGGTTTTTCTTGTTGCTGTTGCAGTCTAATCCCTTCGTTCATTCCACATTGAGTGGTGATCAAGGATGAGCAAGGGTCAGTTTCAGTTGTTCTCTTTTGGTGCAAAAATTAGAAAGAAAACAATACATACATATATGTATGTACGAATGCTATCTATGTTTCCTTTTCCGTTTTCGTTTTGGTTTTTGGTAGCAGCAGCTGCAGGATTACAAGAATATTATGTGCTTTTGTTGTGATTATAACTCATCGGATGGCAATAACATTTGGAAAAGCGTTGACCGCCTACTAAGTAGATATACAATACTTGGAGCTCTCAATAGAGGCATTATGCAGTTGGATGAATGAGAATTATTTCGGTACACAACAAGTTAACTGGATTATTCTTCATTTAAGTTAACGTGAATAGAAAAACAGCTCTTATATGAGGATTGGATGTATGGCAGTTTATTTTGTTAAATATCGATTGAGCTCTCGCACACACAAATGAGTTAATTATGAAGTTTTTGTAAAATATTTGTCATTATAGAGTTCAGACATAGGAACAGGCTTTCGTACGAAATGGGATTTTGGGCCTAAATAAACAAACTTCTTAATGGTTCGCTAGCTTCCTTGAATTTTGCAAAATTAATGGGTTCAAATCACCTGTGCATGTTCTCTGAATGACTGATTGCAACGTTTTAATTTCCCGGGTGATTAGTAACTTCTAAAGTGCAATCGATTGTCATACTAAGCTTCCTGCCATCTGCGATTGCTAAATCTTTGAACTTACTTAGTAAGTACTTCTCTGGGAGCAAGGAAGTGGTATTCGAAGATCTTAGTGCGGTTTCCATATCTTGACTTTTCCAATAACATCTCTATGTCGTGCATTGTGCAATTGTGCATTCACCTCCTCTTGCACATAACACCTACCTGTCGATTAAGAATATTTTCTCTCCGAATTTATGGATGAGCCCTTTACAAGATTTGGCAACCACTTGTTTGTTAATTAATTAATTTTATTTTATTTCTTATAAATTCATGAAACAATTATATAATGCAATACATTAAATATAAAACAATTCAATATGTTGGTGACATTCAGTAATTAAATAAAAAATAGAAGGGAATGCCACCTCAATTGGCTTAAGGAAAACAAAATTAAATTTTTGAGTTGGATGGCTCTTTAGGAATTCAAAATATGTATAAACTTTAAATATAACAACAAACATAATTCAAAAAAAAATCAATTCAAACAAGACCAAAAATAAAAAAATAGTTGTAAAAGAAGCAAAAAAGAAAGGAAGGGCGAATAGAAAGATTAGGCTAAAATATTAGAAATACGAGATTCTAAAGCAGCATAATCAAAGCTAAAGAGCCATACTTTTACGCAGTTTAAAAACGATCCAGGTAAAGTTATTGTCCTGATTGATAGAGGAGGTACCTTAAATAATCGGTAAGACAAAACAGAAAAAAAATTACGAAAGGCAGTGGTACAGATAAAATGTATGAAAGGTTGCCACAAGGACTATAACTAAAATTTAAAAGAAAATAAAGATTGCCAGACTTCATGAAGTATATTTGTAACACTTTTAAGCAATACAAATGACGAACAGGGAGTATTTTCAAGGCACAGAATAAAAGAAACTAGAATGTCTACCAGACTTGTGCAAATTTTTCCTAGGACATTTTTCTGAAAAAAATTAACAGTATTTGTTAGAAAAATGTATTTTATTACTATATAGACACACCAACAAACAATTCCATATTGTAGCTCAGAATGGAATATACCATAGTGTTAGATCAGATGGTAAGCAATTGCAATGAGGGCATTCGCAGGTTGACCGTCGAAGGGACCACATCGGTAGTAGACGAAATAAAGTAAAAAAACAAAAGAGAGAAACGTTGCGTATTATTTGTTTTTTTTTTCTTTTCGCTTCACACATCCCGCGCAAACGGGATTATTCATTCGTTTTCTTGCGGGTTTTTTTTTGTCTTTGCGTTCACGCTCAGTGGTAGTACGTTAACGACGTGTGCGAGAAGTGCGAAGATCATCGCTGGTTGCACGAACGGTAAACGACGACGAAAGAAAGAGGAAAAAGAAAACCAGCAATCGTGGGAGAAGAATCGATGTTGTGCTGCTGTTGACTGAGTAGCTGTTGATTTTTTTTTCTCTCGATTGGTTTTGGTGCGTTGTTGCTGCTAGGCGACTGTTTGGGTTTACGACTGATTTTTTTTGCCTCTGGAGGTGGCCGTTAGTCTTTGTCTTTTTTTTGGAGCCGTTGGATGGTACGAGCGGGACTTTGGTTTTGGCGAGTCGTTTTGATTTTTTTTTTGGAAGAAGATTGGTGACCCGACTGTGTGACCTCCATATTGTGGGACGACAGAATTTTTTTTTATTTCTTTTGAGTCGTAAGTATGGAAAGCAGCCAGCAACGTGCAGCTGATTATGCAGAGCTGAACCGAGATGAGCTGCGTGAAGAGCTGAGGAAGCGTGGCTTGGATCAAGGTGGACTAAAGGAGGAACTACTCAAGCGGCTGCGGGATGCGACGGGCGGCCAGAAAATTGTCAGAAGTGCAATAGCGAGGGGACTGAACTCGAAGAACTGCGTAGGGAGATGGTGCGTATGAAGCAGGAATTGGATGCAGCACGCAAGTCCATGGCGGAGCGTCCAGCTACGACAGACAGGGGAACAGTAGGAGCTGCGGCGTTTACCTCAAAGGCACCATCGCCTGTCGAGATGAGAGAAATTGAGAATGGTTCAAGGAGTCACTTCATGGTGCGAGACATTACGGAGATGATTCAGGAATTCAACCCAAGGAGTAAGTCAGTCATTTCGTCATCGGCGTGGACCACAAGAGTGAGGGACCTCCGCCGAATATACCGCCTGGATGACAAACTCTTGCTAATGGCTGCTACGACTAGGCTGGCGGGAGCAGCAAGGTTATGGAGCGAGGGGTCATTGCACGAATCTCTTGAGGAATTCCTCGTCGATCTTTCCGTTACCTTTCCAACGAATGATGATGCTGTAGATATTCACAATATGCTATGTGAGCGGCGGCAAAAACCTCAGGAAGACATCGAAGAATATATATTTGAGATGAAGAGAATTGCGTCACGGGGCCAGTTGGAAGAGTCAGCCGTTCTGAAATACATCGTACTAGGCATGACGAAAGGAGAGTGCTTGGAAGCGTGTCGAGCAACATCTCTTAGGACAATCCGTGACCTGGTTGACCGAGTCCGGTGGGTCGGTGGTCTGAAACCCAAGGCAAAGCGAGGAATAGAGGCCAAGACAGAAGTTGGGGAGGAACCAGAAACCCGGATAAAGTGTTTTCGGTGCCAGCAAACCAGGCACTTTCGGCGAAATTGTCCATTACCACGGGAGCAGGCGCAAAGCATGCAGCGGACCAATGCAGCTCCGAGGCGAATAGGTGGCCAAGCCCAGCTGATGGTGAAAGAAGACAGCAGTGAGTATCTGAAGTTTGCAAAGGTGAATGGACACACGGTCACAGCGTTCATCGACCTTGGGAGCGATTGTGTAACACTGCGCAAATCGGAAGCAAAGGCCGGAAATTTGAAATTCACTTCGTACGAAACAAAACTGAATGGCTTTGGAGGGGGGGGGGGGGGGGGGGGCTGCATTACTATGGGTCGCATATATGCGGAGATCACTGTGGACCGCTTAACTTCTTGGTGCGAGGTTCTGATAGTTCCGGACAGCAGCCAACCATACCCAATGATAATTGGGCGAAGACTCCTAGATCAGCCGCAGGTAAGGGTAGAGAAATCTTTTAGGGAATTATCTATCAGGGACAACATGCAAGAAGCGACACAAGATACGCTATTGGTCGAGGAGGCGTATCCAAAAGCGGAGAGAAAGTAGCTGTTAGTTGCGGATCTAGAGGTGGGAGATGTAGGTGCAGCTAATCGGCAGATGCTCCAGGACCTGGTCGACATCTACCGAGACTACTTCGCGGTCGGATCGGAGGAGTTGGGTGAGTCAAAATTGGGTGAGTGCAAAATTCAGCTCACGTCATCGCAGCCTGTGTGTGTACAACCGTATAGGCTTCCGTTTGCAAAACGGGCGGTGGTCAACGAAAAGGTCAACGAACTCCTGGAACTTGGAGTTATTCGTCCATCTGCGTCGGATTACTGTTCGCCGATTGTCCTGACAAAGAAGAAAGACGGCTCAGACAGGTTTTGCATTGACTTCCGCGCACTCAACAAAGTCACGGTAAAGCGAAAGTTTCCCATGCCAGTAATCGACGAGGTGCTGACGTCGCTGAGTGGAAATTCATTCTTTACCATCTTGGACTTGGCGTCGGGCTACCACCAGATTCGAATGGAAGAGCAGAGCAAAAGGTACACGGCTTTCACGACGGAAGAGGGATCCTTTGAGTTCAATAGGATGCCCTTCTGGCTGGTCAACGCCCCGGCTCACTTCCAAGCGTGCATGAACTTTGTAAAGTCACGATTGCGGAAGGGCGATGCAGCAATTTATCTGGACGATACCATTATAGCCAGTAAGACGATGACTGGCTGGCAACCATGCAATGGCAGGACGACAAGCTGCGTACAATCATCAAGGAGCTAAAGTCCACCGAATCAACGAGTATGAAGAAACAGTTGCAGAAAGGCTTCAAACTCAATGGAATGCGACTTTTTCGACTGGTGGAGGGTGCTGAGAAGTGGGTGGTACCACATTCAATTCGATGGAGGATCCTGAAGTTGTGTCATTACGATGTGGGCCACCCAGCGGTCGAAAAAACTTTGAACCGAGTGCGACAACCATACTGGTTCCCAAGGAGTATATAAAGGCATGCTTGGACTGTGCGTATTCGAAAAGGAAAGGGGGGATGATAGAAGGGGAGCTGTATAGTGCGGAAAGGGTGCCATTGCCATTTGACACCATACATCTGGACCACCTGGGTCCATTTACTTTAGGAAAGGGAGGAACTAGGTACGTTCTGGTGATTGTCGACAATTTTACGAAGTACGTCGTCCTGCGAGCAGTGAAGGCTGCGAATACGAAGGGGGTGCTCAATGCATTGACGGATATATCCGGCTATTTTGGCGTACCGAGACGATTGGTGACAGATCGAGGGACAGCGTTCACTGCAAAAGCATTCAAGCAGTACTGTGAATACCATGGAGTGCAGCATATCAAAACCACTGTGAGGACACCGAGAGCAAATGGCCAGGTGGAACGGTGCAACAGAACGATTCTCGCGGCCTTGAAGTGTGCCCATTCGGCGGAAAGGGATTGGGCTAGCTACTTAAGGAACATTCAATGGGGGCTTAATACCGCAAGGAGTTCGACAACGAAAGCAAGTCCACACGAGCTATTGTTTATGTACACGCCGAGAGACATCCTGGGAAATAAAGCTGGAAAAGGCGGAATCGATCGACCCAGAAGAGATGGACCAAAGAAGGGAGAGGGCGCTGCGGAACATCGAGAGGAGTCAGGCTAGCCAGAAACGGCGGTATGACTTAAGACACCGCAAGCCATCTAAGTACAAGGTGGACGATCTGGTCTTAATCCAACAGGAACCAGTCGCGACTGGTGAATCCCGGAAGCTGGAACCGATTTACCGAGGATCGTACATTATAACAGAGGAGCTGCCAAACGATCGCTACGTTGTCGAAGATATCCCAGGCATGCAGAGAAATCAACGACGGTTCAGTACGGTGATGAGCTCAGACAAGCTTAAGCCTTGGTGTAAGTTACCGGACAAGGGTCTCATTGGAGCGGACGATGATGCGGCAAATGGTGAGGCTAACTCAGAAACCACTTCTCTCGATATAACTGCTGGTGAAGGGGGTTTGGGGAGCGACCGCTTGGACCCAATCGTGGGGACACGATTAATTTAGGATGGCCGAACTGTTAGATCAGATGGTAAGCAATTGCAATGAGGGCATTCGCAGGTTGACCGTCGAAGGGACCACATCGGTAGTAGACGAAATAAAGTAAAAAAAAACAAAAGAGAGAAACGTTGCGTATTATTTGGTTTTTTTTTTCTTTTCGCTTCACAATAGTAAAATATCTTTAAAAGCTTGGTAGAGCATACATTACGCAAATAATAAAAACGACGCAGGATGTATCGGAAATACTTTTTCAAAGTATCAGCGTAATGGGAAAAATTCATTCTAGAATCAAGAAGGCAAGCTGTCTCCACTAGGAAACATTTATCACTACAGATTAGATTCTAACAAAAAGAGGGAGATGAGAAACCAGACGAACAGTAGCAAGCGGACAGATTATAACTACGACACTCAGGTAAACAAGTAAACACTTGCTTCAAAATTGTTTAAAAAAAATAAACTGAAGAACATTATCTTAGTTTTGGAGCTTATTACTAAACTATATTCAGCAAATCAGTGTCTGAATAAATTAAGATCACAGTTAATATCGGAATTTAGGTCCAGGAGTGTTTAAACTATGAGAGAAATCAATGTCATCAGCAAAAGCAGTCGGTGAACTCTTGAAATTAAGAGCACATAGTGAATTGATGTGTGCCAACAAAAGAATTGGACTTAAAACAGAGCCGTATGGAACACCCAGGCTAAAGAACCTTATTTTGCTCTTAGTATCATCTATCTACACCCTTTACGACCTATTTTTATGATACAACTTAAACCAGTGGAGCATGAAACCACGAAATCTCGCTTTTTACAGTTTTCTCAAGAATAAATTCTTTGGTAATGTCAATAAATAAGCCGGCCTTACATTTTTTTATAATCGATGTGTGACATTGTTTAGGAACAACACTGTAAGAGCGCGTCTTTTGTCGATTTGCTTTTTAAAAACCAAACTGAATTGGATTGGAAAACCTAAAAAAGCTCACAATTTTATTATATATAAGTTTTTCAAAAATTTTGCTAAAAACTGAAAGAAGTGAGATGGTCCTCTTGTTACCGATTTCCGTAGCAGAAACTTTTTTTACTACAGGAATGACATCTGTACATATACTCGTAAGACCTACGCGAAAAACACCGTCAAACATAAGGATCATAAACATTTGCCATGACATCAACTATGAAACATGCAATTTAAGTACACAATTTTAATTATCATCAGGTCGGTACCAATTTGGTAATAGGTAAACTACCAATAACTTTCTAAATTTCAAAAGAAGTTATGAGCTGAAAAACAAAGAAAAACTAGCTTTGTAGAGGTTAAGCATATCTACAAATGGAAGGACAAGTACAACAAGTCGATTGGGTAGGAATCGTTTGTAGAATGCAGCCAATATTAGCGAAAGACAGTAGGTTTTTTAGAAGCAATGGATTGATACAGCACCGTCTGTTTTCAACGAATCTTCATTTAGTCAGAGTTAACATTTACCGTGAAGTACCTGAACCCTTTAAGTACTTAAGGGTGGTGTATATGTACGAGTATCTGTGCAAAACAAATTGTTGCCAAAACTGATAAAAAGTCAATTTCGTATTTTTTAATTCCGCGTATTTCGTTTTGTTAACGAGCTAACTTTCAGCAATTCTAGATTATGTCTTAGGTTGTTGCATAGCCCAATAGTTATATTATTGCTGAAGGTCGTATCTTCTGTGTGAACACCTATCCTACAAGTTATCAACTTCAACAATAAATTAAACAAGTTACATAACCGAATATTTTCCATCATTACTAGGTAGTATAATTGGCTAGTTTTTGTGGGATCCCAAAATCAGTCATTGCCTGGTATACTTTCCAACGAAATATAATTACCGATTCAGCGAGTTTCCATAGAACAATCAAACGTTGATACATTCGGCAAAAAAAATTTTCAATGTGGTTATTTGCATTTCTGAGATTTGTGTTAAATTCTCTTTCCTTCAGAGCTAAACAAAAGAAATATAACCGCCGAACCGTCTTGCAGTTTGCAATATCTATTTGCAATTTCAATCTATATCGAACTCAGAATAACTATGCTCAAAGATTTGTCAACCTGTAAGAATATATAACATACAATGTGAATACTATGTACACTGGTCAGTAACAACGATTTGAATGTCGTTTTTTATACTACTTTGGTGTCTATTTTTCCTATAAGAAATCAACCCGTGCTACTAATGTGGGATGAAAAGTGAAAGAAAGCAGACATATGGCATGTTTGCAATTCCGTCTCCGATGGAAATGACCAAGATGATTAATGTTTTCTTTTACTTGTTGGTGTCGCCTAAGCTAAAGTGTTCCTTTACTGCACTGTGCCTCCTTTTTAATAGAAATCGAAGACTCTTTGGGCCCCTTTCTGAAAATATAAATACTGCTGTTATATCCCTTATCCAAGACCCGCCAAAGCAGAGATTTTAAAGATTTTTGCGCTCAAATAGGAAGAAGAATGGGATATCTTCATCCGTTTTCGTTAACATCCATATTTGTATGCCATGGAGCAAGGCCACAATGCTTTGCGGCAAAGAAGAGTTTAGCGGTCAATGATGGGAAAACAAAGGGCGACAGACAACAGCAACACCTAGTAAAGGACTAGGTCATCGAATTGAAGCAGCGCCACTCGTCATAAGTAATCAGATGGGGTATTGCATGGGAACTCGGTACCAATCCCGTGTGCTGGTGGCATTCGGAACACATGGAGTAAAAGGGACCAGTTACTTGTCATAGTGCTACCGTTCCGAGAAAGATGTTGCGAATTCGAAAAATGTTATCAACATTAATAAAGGAGCATTATTTACCTCAGCTCCGCTATCATCTTCGACAATGACACCAGCGCAGAAATGATGCAAATAATTACTCATAATTCATGCTAATCGCTTCTTCGGTCCTAGAAGGCAATCGAGTAGTAAAGCCCTCTGCCGAGCAACCAAAATAATATTGTAAAAGGCACTGATCATTCTAGTCCCGAGGTACTGCGTAGATGTTTGAGAACTGAACCAAGCGGATGAAAACGATCGCGGGCGCTTCGAAAGAAAAATTCTTCCGGTAATGTTTGATCTCATTTGCATAAATGGAGAATGTATGAAGCATTTCAACAGCGAACTGTACGAGCTACATATATAGCGATGCCGAGCTTTTCAGAAAAACTTAGGTAACTCACCTTAGATGGAATGCATGGACACCAGCGCACGTACCCGGAAGGTTTTCGAGTCTCTGGGTGGGACAACGTAGTAGAGGACGATCTTATCTTTTTTGCCGCACACAAATGACAGGGGACCTCAGCTAACTTCGTGTGCGCACGTGGAAGGCAAAGGCACGCGCTGGCAAATGTTTGCGTCAGCTGGCGAGCATGTTAGCTGAGATCCTGGTCCAGCCGAACTGCAAAAAAAGCAAATGAAAAAAAGTGGACGTTTGCTCCCCCCGCCACACACTGCAAAATCTGTTAGTCTAACTTCCTTTTCCAAACATAGTATCCTGAGATAGTATATGACTTATAGCATCATATGGACTCTAGTAACTCTGTTGCAAAATGTCTATTAAAAGGCCGAATATTTTATTTTTAGGTCCAAATATCGGTATATTTTTTCTGCATTTTTCAAGATCCAACAGTAAATCTGACCTTACTACAGGCCCTAGGTTAATTCACAATCATAGTGGGCTCATGCACTAGAGGACCAAACTCTTTGTAGGTTTTTTTTTGCAAAAAATTACTTGATATTCCGGTACTCAGCACTCGCGCTTGTACGTTCAACAAGTCTATTCCGAATGGACGAGACCAGCACTCATAAACTAGCAGGTGGAAATAAAATAAACACAATTGATGTATGTCATAGTTTATTGCCAGGTTGACGCTTCTCAGTGACTACCCTAATCATAAAACAGCCACCCATTTATAGTGGCTATCATCTGGTATAGTGATATAGTGTTTGCGTCAGCTGGCGGCTTTATCAGTTCTGCATTATAAGTGGCTACTGAGTGCCCAACATGGCTGCAAGCTCAAAGTATATTTCTGTCTTTATGGTAGAGTTGGATTCATTCTAACCAAATACGTCATAAATGTTCCGGATTTCAAAATCTACTTTAATATGTACCTAGAAGGCTCAATTATAGCCATCAAATTCGACGATATAGTATATGGAACACCCAATAAATGATCATATGTTATATACATGAACTTCGCTTCATTCGAATCAAAACACTTCAATGTATGTAGAATATATTCTCCCTCTATGATTAGCTTGATTGGCGGATATACTATTGTGTTCGTTCGACGGAATTTTCGGTAGATACAACCTAAATCGTCTAAAACCTTTCACACGAAGAGCTCTTTTAAAATTTGGCATGTGGACTGGAAATATTTTCAACCAATTTAGCCAATTAATTCAGTTATGATTTATTTTACTTATAACTGAGATTCTCCTCTCGAATTTCCGTGAAAAGGCAAGCTCTACTAGCCGTATCTACCACCGTAAAATAAATTAATAGAATTGTATTTTTTCATTTTTTTCGTTAACTCCAATTTCCACATTTAAATTCGATCACATATATTCATCGCAGTACTAGAACTCCAAAATAAGTGTCCCAATTAAATTAATTTAACTAAAAAATGCAATTCAATTATACAAAACAAAACAATAAAATACATCACCTCTACAATTTATTTTGAAAAAAATATTAGAATTTCCAAAATTTTTTGTTTTACTTTTGTTGAGGTTCATGTTCACGTATGCAATAAAAGTTCTTGGTTGATTTTTTGTTAAATAAATTTCATGGCAACATGCTTTGTTTAAAAAACAAAACAAATAAAGAAAAAATATTCCAAGAGTAGGGACAACATAGTCCTACCAGTGTACTACTACTGCCAACCATCCCCGTTGATGTAATAAACTGCACAACAGAGAATGAGCTCTGCTATTGCATCTTGATGATATCGCTGTCGTTTTCTGACAGCTGCTTACTTATCCATTCGTAGCCATGGTAGTCATTAAAAAGTTGGCTCCGAATCATTTCCGATAGAGGATCATCATCACTGAAAGCAAAATTGCATTACCTTGGTTTCATGGGCCTATTGCTGTTTTTGTTCACCCTTTACCGCATTCAAACTTTTCGTTGAATTGGTTAAGGTCAAAGTCCACGCTCACCGAAAACGGATATGCGAAAAACAGTAAACAGGAGTTCAAAAAGCGATTATATGGAGAGGTTGTTCATTCAGGGCTCAGGAAAGCTGGAAAATTGAAAACATGTTAAACTTTTATCGCGGCAAAGGATAAGCTTTTCTATGAGTTTGTGGACATGTAGCGCAGCTACTAGAGTGCATTTGGTGGTAGATATTTTTTTAATGCACCTGACTGAATAAACTTAACAGACCGGGGCAAAATTGGGTGCAGAATTAAAGGACGCTTTTGTTTTGGCTGACTTGTATAATAGAAATTCGCATGCCCTCCATACGTGAGTACTTTGATGAAAAGTTAGTGGGAGAAGATGAAATTTTATTTTTCTATAGAAGAGACGAGGATGTGTTTGTTTCTGGCTGATAATGGAAAAAAAGATTTCGCCTTAGGAAGCTAAAGATATATATAAAAATATGACTGGATATATGTCTGTATATATGTAGATAACAATAGGGTAATTGTGTAAACGGAAATGTTAACGTGAAAAACGTGCAAATTACCAACTTTCAGTGGAAAACGTGGGATAAATTTATATAACGATGGAAATTATTGACACAATGCATGCTACATTTCGGTTTGGTGAATCAATTTTAGTGGAAAATATTACGCAAACATTGATTTTTCTCTGAGTGGCTGTCAGTTAAGCATCAGAGAACTGAATGGCAGTGCGTTACCCCATTTTATGGGGTAACTATACTTTTTTTATAAGATGCACTTCACGTTAGTTGAGATCGGCTACCACTAGCAGTCGCTACATAAGGTGAGGCCTTCATGTAATTAGTTGTCCCTCTGGATTGCAATCGAAGACTTTCGGGCTGCGGCGTTGCAGAGTATCCAGACTAGAGGTGGTGCGTATCGATTTTGGGCTTTTTGGGCTTTTTCCAGGATGAATATTTGGTCGATTGCGGATTTACCCGGCTTGAAACCACACTGATAGGGGCCAATCAAATCATGGAAAAATAGGTTTTAGGCGATTGAACAAGTCGGCAGATAAGATCTTAGTTGCGGTGTTAAGAAGATTGATGTGTCTATAATTGGCGCATATGAAAGGGTCTAATTTCTTCTACCAAATCATTTTCTTTTGCTATAAATTGCTCAACAGATAGGCTTTTGTTATCTTCGCCTTACTATGGTCACTGAGTGGAAATCTTGGATTTCATCGCGCAGAATAAATGGTTCTTTCTGTCTGACAGCTGTATTTGGGTCATAGGCAATGTCATCAGAACCACCTGCCTACGACTCTACTAAATGTCCCACTAATTGTGGTATATATATTTATGCCAGTGAATAATGATTATTATTGAAAATGAAAAATTAGACGTCGAAAAACATAAAATAAAAACATAGTTTAGCTTAGAACGCCCGCTTGGAGGGCCAGTAAATTAGAATAAGTTAATTAAGTTATGTTAAGCTATCTGTTAAGCATTTCTTCTCTTAGCATGTAAGTATAGTAAATTTAAGAAGAATAAAATAAAATGCATTAAAAATGAATATGAAAAACGTGATAAGTACTCGGACATCACCAAAACTTGCTAAATTTTCCTGCTCATTTCGACAGGTTGATTTTCGAGTCTTGTTCTTTTGATACCTCTTTTTTGTACAATATTTTAGTAAAACTTTCAACTATCGTATATTCACTAGTATTCTCCAAATACTCAACGGTTCACTATTTCACTCCGAGCCTCGGAGGCAAGTTGTTTTTCTACATTTTGTTGTCTGCACTCTTTATCAAACCGGAGTCTTGCGTGTGTTGTCGTGTAAGATCCAGCAAAAGAGTTTTTGCTTTTCAATCTCCTCACAGTATAATACTGTTGTTGTGGCGTAAGAAATATCCGTCGAATTATTTCGGCTGCCGGCTATATTAGGTCGCGGTTCCAGTCTGGTTATATGACCAGGTGAACGCCATGATTCTTTGTAATTACTGAGGTGAGAGAAGTATTTGCTAGGTAGGGTGATATTGCACCCCGCAACAAAACCAATTTTTCCAGAATTCGGTCAGAACGGCATTCTTCATGGGATTTATCGGAAAAGTTTTTAAAGCAATCTTTGATAGCATCACCTATTTATTCTGTGGGCGCGTGGATGCATATTAGGCTGATATTAATGAATTAATGCATAACGCGGATTGTAGCAATGTAGCTGGTAGTATCTGAAGATGTCACGGTAATCATTGCAAAATGGGACATTCTCTGGACCAAGTAGTATTTTGACATTACAGAAACCAGGTCTGATGTTGGTTATATGTAAAATATATTTCTAGTAACATAAAACGCTGTGCCACGTGTGAAAATGCTTGACTGTTCACATTTGCAATTTCGGTCTACATACGTATATGTAAATTTACTTTTATGTAATCAACTCGAGGGTGTATTGTAAGCGTTCTACTATACAGAAAACCCTTAAGAGGCTCTTCGAAACTGGAATGATGAAATCCAACAACCTAACCAATTTCACTTAAACTGGTTCCTATTCACTGGCTATGTCTTTTAGTAGGTGTTCGTAGAAAAACACTAGGTGTCTACGAAGAAAATCTGCAACTACGATTTTAAACAGTCGTTCTTTTGTTCTCGCACCAATTTAAGATTAAAATCTATCTGTACAAACAACCTGTGTTAGCTATAAAAATTCTCAGCCCACTGAACCCACCTGCTGGATAAAGATCTCGCAGTCTACTCTATGGTCCATTGAAGTTGATTTAAATATTCTGTTTACACTAATTAATTAATACAAATGTATCTCGGATCCTGGTGTTTTTTTTTTAAAGAAATTGAACATCTTTCTGCCCTAAGGTAACTTAGCAAAGTATTTTGTCGCGTTTATTTGCAGTGAAACAATTGACAGAATTGGGGCAATTTTAATTATTACTTTGTCTCTGGTGTTTCTGTTCCCCGGCACATGTTCCGATTTAAATAACACCATGTTGAAACTTTGTTCATTTTAACCCTTATGTCTCTTTTACTCTATTAATTACCAATTCCACTCTTATCCGGCTTTGTCATGTTTTTATATTGTATTTTTTACTTTTTTGATTTTTTTTCCATTTTTGCCACGACAATTAGAATCTCTATCATTATACTGTTGTATTACTGAAGCGTAGTTTAATTTTAAATAATTTTTTTCTCATTCCAGGTGCGGTCATCAAGATAGTAAAAAGGATTCAGCTGCTGGAAAGTCCTATTGATTACACTTCAAAAGACCGGAATTATACAATTATACGACAAAAGTTTTATAAAATTGTTTTTTTAGAACGGCAATCACCTGTTTAATGCTGGTTCAGGAGCAATTTATTACAAGTGACTGAGTCATGTGGGAACCACTACAGTTGTAGTGTAAAAGTGGACAGATATTAAAGCCAGAATAAAGAACGTATGCCTGGGAAAAATGAAACAAAAATTCGATTGAAAAATGCAGTGTTTTAGTTGAAAGGATTAAGGACACATAACTGAATGTTATCAATATGAAAATATATTGCGTCGCAATTTGCTTGTCAGGTACGAGTAATAGTTGTTGAATTCGTTTTACTAAAGTTTATTTTTTGTGTGTACTTAAATGTTTATTGTTTGCCGGCAGCATATTTTCCTTTTTTTTTACCAATCACAGATTTTTTTAAATTTAAAAAGGTTTATTTGTATGGATCTGCCACATTATTAGCCCCAGCAAAGTTCATAGTATCGCCTTTCTTACAAACGGTGGCAGCTTACTTCAGTTCGGAAGTTTCTTCTTTTCTGTAGATATACGCGGAAAATATGATTTGATGAGAGAAAGGGATTTCGACAAGGCGACGACGGTCTTTCGTGTGATTTCTTTAACATCATACTTGAAAGAATTGTGCGCAATTGAAGCAGAAGTGGCAAAGATGGGTTTGGTGATAAATGAAGGTAAAATGAAGTATATGCTGTGACAGGAAGAGACACACAATAACAACGCTTTGGGCAGTATGCCACAACAGGAAATTATAATTACAAAGTGATACAGGAGTTTGTTTCCTTGGGCTCTGTTGTCTTGAAATCCATCTCGGAGAGATAACGGGGCAATGAAAGAGATAAGTTCAGTTTTTTTTTTCAGTTTTCAATGCATTTTATTTTCTTAATCACTAACTCTTACATACTAACAAAAAATGCTTAAATGCTAGCTTAGAATTACTTAACAATCTTACTCGTATACTAACTTACTGGTCCCACACAGGAATTCTAAGCTACTCTGAATACTTATATCTATGTCTTTCGACTTCATTTACATTTTATTTAAGAATACTTATTTTCTATATTTAAGGCTAAAAAAAAATTTGTTTACAAAAACTGCCGTGTGCGACGTCTCTGCTGTAGTTGAGTCGCCTGTCCCAAGCTGTCCGAGCGACATGGAAGATTAACGGGACCGCTGATCTATTCTGGATCAACCCTATCTTATCAAGGTAGAGGAATGCTTCCGGTGAAACGGAGCCGTCAGAACGCACGCTCTCGTGGTAAAGGTTATTGGGGTAGTAAGCCCCAGATATCAGGTTATTCGACGAGGTCATTGCTCTTTCAATGTGCCTTCGAGTCAGCTTAATTACGAAGTTGTCCACTCGTATCAGGTTCGCCCTGTTGTAAAGGACCTCGATAGGATAAAATTTGTTGTACTCCGACTCTGGTGTCCTGTACAAGCGAAGGCAAGCCCTCTCAAACACCCGAATCTTTTCCATTAAGCTTGCTCGTACATTGAACCACACGGGACAACCAAATACCAGCATGGGCCTGATAAGGGCCACGTAGCAGATTACCTTTACCCTCGCATCGAGTTGGCTGATATAAAACAGTCTCTTTGTAAGGGCAAAAGCACCTTTAGCTCTGGCCAGAGCAGCATCTACATTTTTGCAAAAAAACAGAAACTCATCTAGCCAGATGCCAAGGTATCTGACTACATTTCGACAGGCAAGAGGTTGTCCGCGTTGTCCAATGATCGAGAACTTTCGCCAGTTTTTTCTGGTATCCCTAGAGGCTCCATACAACGGCGTCCTAAAGAGAATGGTTTCCGACTTCTGAAAGTTGATTTTCAATTTCCAGTCATCGCAAAATCGTCTTATCTTAACGAAGTCACGCTTTAAGAGAGTATTAATGACCTTGATTTTTTTACCTATTCTGTACGCTATCAAATCGTCTGCGTACGCAATAGTATGGGGAAGTGAACCTATAAAGTCGCTTGTATAAATGTTAAATAGAATCGCCGAATTGACCGCGCCTTGCTGAAGACCATTTTTAATTTGAAATATTCCAACAGAAGTCACATCACCATTTTTCACGATGTACTGCCTGTTGGTTAGCATATTATAAAGAATGTACAAGAGAGGTATACTGATCTCCAGCCTAGTCACCTTATAGAAAAGACCCTCTAACCATACGGTGTCGAAATACTTCTCCAAATCAACAAGGCAGGCACCAGTACATTGCTTTTTGGATTTATTCCATTGGATATCGGACACCAGTTTAGACGCGGCATGTGAAATATCATGTCCCGCCTTAAAACCGAATTGATTATCCGGAACTATATGTTTATCCTCGACCCACCTAGTAAGAGCTCTATTGATTACTTTTTCAAAAACCTTACTGATATTCGGAAGGAGACTTATCGACCGGAGATTCGCCGGATTAGATATATCCTTTCCCTTTTTGGGGATAGGTTGAACCACCGCCGTTTTCCAATGCGCTGGATAATGTGCATTATTCATTGCATTATTAAACAGGGTAGTGTAAATGTCCAGCGCTCCTAGAGGAAGATGTCGAAGCACGATGTTCGGAATACCATCGGTCCCCACTGATTTCTTAGCCCTGATTGTGTCGAAGATCTCACGGAGTTCTTCCTTCGAAATGAACGCGGGTAGGTCACTCTCTCTGGTAATGGCATTATTTGCCATATTTTCGTCGCTGAACCGGGTGAAACCAGAGCCCTCGGATCGCCAGTTCCCTATTTCATTTCGAATGCAGAAGTCGTGCCCCAAGACGCGACTGTCCAGGTCGTAATTAGGTTCAATGGTATCAGTGGCCTTGTATACTTCCTGGAAAGTCGCCCCTATGGTCTCTACCTTCTCCTGCGGATCCTCGATCACAAAGAAGTCGTCATCGTCAGCGGCTTCATTTGGATCAATACTTGCTATTGTCAGTAGCCGCTCGTTGTCTGCCGTCCGGGCTATTTTAAGACACTGAAGGTCGTTTTGCTTTTTCTCCAAAATAGTTTATTTATTTGCGGAAACATATTCGGGTTGCTGGTGTTTACAGCCCGAACCTTGTTGTTCCAATACAAACTTACAGAAGTTCTGTAATTTTCTTTTACTAGCGTTTGAACATTTTTAATCGACGACTTCAGTGTCCTAATCTCCGGGTCTTGTCGGTCAGTTAACTGTCTGTACAAGTTTTTGAGTCTTGTCGGAAGTCTACTTTTCTGTCGGTGCAGTGCGTCAATAGTAGGATTGCGGAACAGGTCTTCGTTCCGGTATTATAGTATCCATAGTTTGTTTAATTATCGTCCATTTGTTTTAGGTAATTGTCGATCTCCTCGTTTGACAAATTCCTTTTGGACGGTGGGTGGAACGTGTTCGAGGAGAGCGATCTTGTCAAGGTTGCGGAGAAGCGTGTCCATCGAGTCTCACTGTAGTTGTAAGAATATCTTTGGACAAACTCCACCAATTCCCAACGAAATTGCGGAATGTTTGTAAATTTGTACTTGTCAGTCGTATACGTTTGTCGTACAGCAGTAAATCCAAATAAGACCCGCCTCTGGGAAACGACGGGTTATCCGTCGCTTTAAGACCGAGTCTGTACATGACATCGTGCTGACCCCACCAATCGATTAGTAGGTTGCCTCTAGTATTTGGCAAATTATTTCCTCAATCTCTGTGTCTAGCGTTGAAATCCCCGCCGATTATAAAATAATTCTCCCCCGATACCAGCCTCAGAAGTCGAAAAAGCGTGTCGAGCTCTGTAATGAATAGAGTGGATTGTGAAGCCTCAGGTGCATAAACAAAGGCCAAGTACAGCCGCTTTCCACTGCGGAGCGGTATGTAAATGACGACTGCTTCCAACACCCGGAACCTGCGCAACACTCCCTTGTACACTCTGTGAAATTTTATACCTTCTTTAATGAAGATCGCGACACCGCCTCCACGTTTGGATCTGTTGCTTTTAATGTCTTGCTTTTTTAATGTCAGCGAACTTAGGACAACCCCGATAGTTTTCGGGGTGTCCCACGTTTCCACATAGCACGCACGAGAGCTGCGACCTATCGGATGCTCCGTCAACACCCAGAGTACACTCCTCGGAACTTTGGTTCTTAGCGCACTTCACGCATCGAGGCTACATTTGGCAGTTCGACGCGGCGTGCCCGAACCTCTGGCAGCGAACGCATTGTATAACTCCTTCGCATTGTATAACGCCTTCGCTCCTTTTTAATTTTTCCCAGTGAACCACCTGGTAGTCCAGGACATTGATACTCCTTAGACTATCCAGACGGCTTTCGGGACTGAGCTGCACCAGGAAGAACGGCAGACTCCGTTTCTCCCGACTGGCTCTAGCTGTGGTAAATGGCTTTACCCCCACAAACTTGAGTCCTTCGCGCTCCTTTTTTTTGAGCAATGCCAGGATCTACTCAGGATCAGAAGACGGTTCCAACCCCTTCAGCAGTATCGATTGCCGCTTTTCACACTTCCGTGTGTATGAGTAGTGCTCCGTCGTCGTTCCTTTTAGGAGCTCTTTCACTTTCGCGTAGCCCTCCACTGTATTACAATGGATGGCATGGCGATCGTTCCCCAACCTCTTTATGTTAAAATTATTACCAATGACCAACTTACACAGGTCCTTGGTTGCATTTACCTCTAGTTTATAGGTGTTGATCGGAGGCACCTTCTCCTTCTTCTTCTTCTGCTGCTGCTGCTTCTGTTGTTGTTGTTGCTGCTGCTGTTTTTGTTGTTGTTGTTGTTGGTGTTGTTGCTGCTGCTGCTGCTGTGATTTCAACTGTTGTTGTTCTTGCAGCAGTTGCTGCTGTTGCTGCTGTTGCTTTTGCTGCAGTTGTTGTTTCGGTTGCTGCTGGTTTTGTTGTTGCTGCAGTTGTTGTTTCTGCTCTTGTTGCTTTTGATGTTGGGAGCTCTCTACTTCTAGTTGTTCCCTCTGCCTGCGAGCAGTTTGTATTTGCTTAATAGCAAGCACTTTTTCATTCAGCGTTTGTATGCTGCTATTAATTTCTTTTATCTCTTCATCCTCATCTTCCGACTCGGATGCCACTAGAGAAGCAAAGTTGTTGTTGCCCCCCTTGTAATTGACTTCATCAGAGATGTACCTTAACGCATCATCTGATTGCGTTTTGCTTTGTTGTGCTAAAACGGCACTTATCTTCTTTTTCGTTAAATTAGGAGGGGTTTTCAGCCTCTTCCTCAACAGTAATGTTGCCTTTTGCAACTCCCGCTATGGGAAGACCGGAACGCTCTCCACCATCCATCACGTGCTTTCTTTCCTTATTATTTGTTGGTTTTGTTTTAATATTAATATATATATGTATATTTCACACTTTGAAAAAAAAGTTCCAAGTTTGACCCGGGATTCGAACCCATGTCCCACAATTCGATGCCAGACGCCGCTAACTGCTGGGCTACCGAGTCAATTAACGAAGTTGTAACTAACTTGCTTTAGAAGTAATCACTATTTTTTACTTAAAGAACAGCCGACATACGACTATTCTCAGCGGAGATTTGCGAACGACTCAATGAAAGAGATCATTTTAGCTTGGTGTGTGCGTCTGCTTCTACTAGCGCAAGCGTTCAATTGAAGGAGTTGTTAGTCGAGGCTCAAGTCCAACTCGGACTTTAGCGTCGCCTAAAGAAGAAACAAGAACACACGTAAACAAATCATAAATCTCTATACACTTTAATAAAGCAAAATAATTGTGCCCATCGGTGATTGTATTTCAGCTTAATTTTTTCGCCTATTTCCGGGTCAGATGACACTAACTGGACAACCACAGCGGCAAATAACAGATCGGCTATGAGTCACATTTCCATTCATGTAGATACGTAAGTAACCTATATACTCGTTTCTGTGGGACTGAAAATACGATTGCTATGCACGAAGTGCAATTAATTTTTTTACATATTTTATCGAGAATGGTGTCGGCAACCCTGTTACTGAGACTGAGAACTTAACGAATTTAGTTTGGACAGTCTGGCGTAAGTAGTTCTAACAGGACGGTGATACATTTTACAGCACCAACTATTTTCCGTCCTTTTAATCCTGCCTTATGTCGGTTTGCATTAGGTTACAAGATTGCCCGATTTGACTGTTTCTTACTTCTTCAGATGTTTCCTTGTTAAAAGTCTAGTGTCTTTGCGAACAAGCTACAAATATTAGCAGTCCTTAGAGGGAACTTTCAATAATAAATGGACAATTTATTACTAGACATTTTAAAAAAACAAATGTTTAACAGCGGCCAGTTGAACAAAAGTATAAACCAAACTAAATATCTAAGCAAGTTTTATTAATAAATGAAAATAATTCTTTCTTATCTGTAGAGATAAACTGCAAGGCATTTAACTGAAGAAAGTATTAAGTGCTTGCGCAGCAAAAAGGATGAATAGATTGTTGCAAACCTAAGCTTAGTGTAGATTGACGTAACTATCTAAGATAACGTTCACATGAAGGTGTGCAATATCTAGTTTTTGATTGCGCTGGACATATGAAAAGTAAACCAAGCAGATTTTGCTTTTGCCCTTTTTTTGTTCCTATAACAGTTGGTGTTGAATGGGATTCCTAGTCCGGAAGCGTTTGTGCGAATTCTACGATTCGAACTGATTATTACGATTGTTCTGTTGCTTTAATGTAAACATGGTAAATTTTTTCTTGCACGCGCTTATTGGAGGGGGTGGTCTTTAAATGCGGGTTTCTGATAACAATTTCTATATAATAAATGGTTATAGCCCTGAGATGTCTTATATATCTATTTAATTGCTATTATTTTCTCCTGATGTACACAACATCAGCGAAGATTCAGAGATTCTCAGTTCGGACAAGAAGACGCGGAGGTCGATTTCGATCGATTGGAAACTCAAATATCAGGGCTTTATGCAGTCCCTTGCAGTTCACTTGCTGTTTATGAAGTAAATAGAATCTTACAATGACCTAACTAAGTTTTACTGCGCTACAAGTTTTGGTAATCTACGCTTTCCTGCCGGAGATAACAGATCCAGCATGCAAAAGCTATGTGAAAGCAACGATTTTAGTACGAGGACAAAAGTGTGTTCCAACATTGAATTTTGTATCGTTGTGGAAAATACTAGAAAGCTACGTACCTACTTTTATTTCATTCTGAGAGAATGAATTTACATGAGATATGTAAAGCGTATGGACCTAAATGTAAACCGGCTGCCTTGCAAACCTAGATTAGATTAGATTAAGAGGGTAAGTGGGGCTATATACCCTTATGACAGCGGCCAGGTTAGGACTATTATTAGTTCCTCAAGATAGAGCTCAGCCATGTGTCTGAAAAACTCGGCTATATCTTTGAGTGAGATGGATATATTTTGCCTCAAGGTATGGCTTACCTACAAGATGTAGACGTGTTCTGCATAAACGGTTACAGTGGTAAAGCATATGCTCAGCTGTTTCTATTCTGTGCTATTCCCATAGTCATAAGGTGTTTTTTGACTATACGAGGACAGTAAGCCATTCGGAAATCGGCTGCTGCGTGTATCTGACTCCTAGAAAGCAGTAGGAGTTGTTTTGTTATTTTGAAGGAAGGGATTAGTAAAAAGTTGTTGGCTTGCCTGTTACCTTTAGTTTCCGTCCAGTAATGGAATGTATTTGCTTTTAGCCAGTTATTTATTGTATATAGCTATTTATGGAGGTAATTGGCAACCCACACAGCATGGTAACATGAATGCTGGGGCCGAACATTTCCTATCCAATTTGTCTGCTCTTTCATTCCAATCATAACCAGATTAAATGGGCTCTTTTGGCGAGAAATACAATGCAGTCCCAGATAATTTTGTTATCAAGTAGCGCCGCTTTGCTGTCAGAGAAAATATAAATGTTCTTGCTGCTGGCATATCTGTTGAAGTTCTCCTTAATACAGAGTTCTGTTGCGTATATCTCAACTTGAAATACAGAGATGCTACTGTCCAAACTTGCGAACAGTAAGATGTTGATAGTTTATCAGTATATACCTGCTCCAAATCCTTTGTCTGTTTTGGACCCGTCGATGTAGCACACCAGTGAATGTCTTTTAAACAGGGGTTTATTCAGTAGTCTGCAAAAGTAATTATTAATAGTTAATTTCCTCAGAGTTCAAGTAAAACTTCTGGATGAACTGTTTTGAAGTTATTCTCATCTATTGAGAGAAGCATGTAGGCGGTCATCCAAGCTTCTTTCTGTATGTGTTGGTGAAGAGGTGGGCGGTTCAGGGGAACCTCTGATGCTGCGGTGGGTGCTGTTATCATTGCACCCGTAGCATAAAAAGAAGCAAGTCTTTGAAGTTTTTTTAGTCCAGCCCGTATGGTTTTATGCTATAATATTAGAGAGGCAGAATGGACTATATTTTTGGGTTAAGGCCCCAGTTTTTAACCAGTAGACTTTTGCTGGTCCATAGTGAAATCCTTGCTTTTCTATGTGTATTCCGAGTAAATTTTTGATCCAGGGTACCCTCTAGGGATTTCACTTGACTGGACAACCTCTCGGATTCACCAAAAAGTGGCAATTATGGTGTTCTTTTTGGGGGTGAGGTTTAGGCCAACCTACTTGCACCAGTTAGTAACAAGATTCAGTGCCCTCTAGAGGCGTTCAGAGATAGTTTCTTCGAATTTGCCTCTGATACATAGGCGATGGTTCCTATGTTCCTGAGTATGTTTAGCAGTTCATTTACTACAATGGACCATAGCAGGGGCAGAGAACACCACCCTGGGGCATTCCACAGCCGTAGCGCAGTTTCTGTCACTGCTCAATGTAGCGTTGATATGCCTACCATTGAGCATATGCTTTATCAAATTACATGTAGTATTGCCTACTCCTGTGTCTTGGAAGCGTGTATATATCTGGGTGTTTTCGCTCCTTCGATGTCATGGAAGCATCAAACCGCAATTTTTTCGTCTCGATTTTCCTGGTTGATATACATATATATTGGCTTTCATGAAGACTATGATATGTCTATCAAGTATTCTTTCCATTGTTTTTAGGGAAAACGAGGAAAGACTTATATAGTGGATCTGGGCTGTTTATAAGATATAGAAATGTTGGAGCCTAATAGGATGTTGAAACAGATTTGTCTATGATCAGATAGCAATGTTTTAGTTGAAACATGCCAGTTTCTAATAAAATATTTTGTAAATGCGGTACATATGGTGACGGCATGGACTTCTTTCCTAATTATATTTATAAAGGTAGGGCCATTTCCGTAATTTAGAATTCCAAGATTATTTTTGCAAATAAATTCCAGAAGAGACCCGCTTGCTTGAGCAGGATTTTTGAGCAGACTCTTGCTGTTTAGCTTCTCCTTTAGGCGTACCTGCACATGTGTCTTTAAGTGACTATGTGCGTGGTCTATGTTTTTTCTTCACTTCTGCCATAGGTGAGCTATCTATGGACCTGCCAGTCATGTTTGCTGGCGGTGAGCCCACTTTGTTATTCTTTTTCTTTTACCCTCTGTGCAAGAGCTAACGCATATCTGGTTCATTCCAGATGTTTTGCCTACTCGGGTCCAGTTCCATTCCTAATCAGGACAGCGATTCGACACTCAGTGAAGTGTTCGTATTTCTGCTGAGGCTTCCTTGCGTCGGTCTTTGCTAAAATCTGATGAGATCTCTGTATATTTATCCATCTCAGAAATTGGTTAAAATATACACTTTAAGCCGCTTGACAGGATGGAGGACAACAGTATCTAATGCATAAACTCTAAATTCCAGGATCATTATAATTGTTGTCCCTTCCCTCCTCAGGGAATTTTATAAATATGACTTCGTACAAAGTTTACTAGCAGTATTCCAAGTGTTTGTCGTTAGAAAAAAAAAATCATGACAACTGTCCATAAATACGTTCACACATTTCTGAATAGCGGTTTGATGTTAGACACTTAGACACTATGTACCTATATGCTGCCGATGAGTAAATTTAATCATTTTACCTCTCATTCCTATTTGTATGTTCTCATTTTATAGCTTTAAGTAACTTTTTTTCTTATTGTTTTTCAGTTGCTCTTCTTTTCACCGCCCTCTTCCCACCGACCATGGGTGACGATTGGTCAGCAAGTTGTGCTTCAAATTGCACATGCAAATGGACAAATGGCAAAAAATCGGCTATCTGCAGTTCCCTTCAGTTGACCACAATACCCACCACACTCAGCACAGAGCTTCAGGTTCTCGTACTAAACGATAACCACATCCCCAATCTAAATCGAGAGGAATTCACGAACTTAGGACTACTGAATCTGCAACGAATATACCTCAAGAAGTCCGACGTACAGTACATTCACAAGGAGACATTCAAGAATCTCAAAATCCTTGTAGAAATCGATTTGAGTGACAACAAAATCGAAATGATCGACAAGGACACGTTTATGGGCAATGATCGCTTAAGAATACTGTATCTACATGGGAATCCATTAAAGAAGCTAGTTGCTTATCAATTTCCAATTCTGCCGCACTTGCGGACGTTGGATTTACACAATTGTCTGATAAGTTACATTGATCCAATGGCTTTGGCCAATCTTAATTTGCTAGAGTTTCTCTACTTAAAGAACAATTTGCTTGAAAGTTTGTCTGAGTACGTATTTCAGCATATGACGAACCTAAAGACTTTAGTGCTCGACGAGAACCCTTGGCAGTGTAATTGCAAATTGAGAAAGTTCAGAACATGGTATGTCCAAAATAAGCTTAACAGCATAAGTCTAACTTGTAAGGGTCCCTACCAGCACAAAGATAAGCATTGGGAAGCGGTGGACGAAGATCAGTTCGGGTGTCCGCCTAGGGTGGAAATTTTCAGCAACGAAGACGTCCAAAATATCGATATTGGCAGCAACACAACATTTAGTTGCCTGATTTATGGTGACCCCATGCCAGAGGTAACGTGGGAATTGAATGGAAAAATCCTAGACAACGACAATGTCATCTTTGACCAAGACAATATAGCCAGTGACAAACTCTGGAGTAATCTCACCGTGTTTAATATGACCAGTCTAGATGCGGGGACCTACTCCTGTGCAGCTCAGAATGTAGTTGGTTCTTCTAGCCAAAATATAAGTATTTATCTAACTGAAATTGTACAGCATGTATTGGTTAAAACTCCGGAGACCTTTTGGTATTTTGGACTCATAATGGGCACTTTTGGGACCGTCTTTCTTCTGATCCTCATATCATTCGTTGTTTGTCTTTGTAAGAGAACTCAGCGGCAAAGGAGGCACCCCAGTAAAAACATCAAAGGCAGCGTCAGCTTCAACGATCAGGAGAAAAAACTGCTGGATCTCAGTATTACGACAACAACCAACGACCGCGGCGATAGCTGTGCTGGAATCGATAACAATGGTCCAGTTATAAATAAAACTGAATCTGTAATTGGTTTTGAACCAATTGAAATTACCGTCGAAAATCACCATAGAGGACATGGCCCACATCACCAGCAGGTGGGAATCCCCATGCAAGGAGGTCCATCCTCGCATATGCCAAATCGGCAACAGCTAATCACTGCCGAAGGACAATGCGGAGTTGTAGGCATTCCCAGCACCAATCCAAATCAGATTCCCGAAGAATTTCCTCTTAATGTCGGAGTGTTTCCACCGCCACCAGAATTTTGTTCAAACGTAGTCCCTAACCCGGCATATGGAAATATCTTCATATCTGTTTCAGTTACCCAAGACATGCTTGACAGCTCAGACATAAACATTTATCCTGATCTCTTGAATATACCAAAACGAGTGGTAGATGGCAGTACAGCGAGCAGCAGTAGTGGTAGCAGTTCAGCTCAGCAGCAACTTCTGCCAGGCAATGTTTCGTCATTTGCCACTTTGCCAAGGAACAATCAGCGACGTGGCATTCTCAAAAAGGACCCTGCAGTCCAGACAAATTTATATCCACACGATGAAATCGTTAGTTACCATAATTTGGACACGACTTACAGCCAGGGATATAGCCAGGAGGAGCACTTACAACAACAGTTACAGCAACAACATCAACAGCAACTACATGCATTGCACCATCAGCAACAGCAACAACAACAACAGTTGCAACATTCATCGGCGGGTGGCAGGTGTAGTAGTAGCAGTAATAGCAAAGGCACCCTCCTGTGTTAATTGCATGAAAGTGCCGCCACCACCAATGGCATATGCCAAAGACGCAGATGGAACGTCACTTACTTGCATTGGTGGTACGATGCGGCCATTAGGGCCAAAGAGTTCCGCCTTTGGCGGAGCTTGTTTGAAATACGACAATATGGGTAGACGGATAACGGCTAGTGGGAATTCCACGCTATCACTGCCCGATGAGGAGCGACTCGAAAATGAGACTTTATTTAATGAGGGAACTCCTTTAACAACGTTTACTAGCCAACGTGAATCACAGCAACAACAGCAACAAAGGGATACCCAACAGCAGCATGGTTCATCTAATGGTGGAGCTGGAGTTGGAGGAGTAGGAACCGGAGCATCAACATCATCATCATCGAAACAATCGCAAACATGCGGTCAAACTGAATTGCAGGGAGGAAGTGATTTTGTATCACTGTAGTAGTAGTGTAGGAATTATCCATAATAAACGTAGTGTAATGTAGACAAAGAAGAAGAAATTGTAAAAAAAAAATACGAAAATAACAAGAATTTTTGTCTCACAGATAAATATGTGGAAAGGAATTGTAATTTTATTTTAAACATTTTGTTTTTATTTCTTACTCGTATTTTTCAACCCTAAAACCCCAACTCATTGTACACGAATGTGTTCATATCTCTTCCTTACAAATTTTGTGTTTTTTCTAGGAGTTCGTTGGTGAAGAGAAGAGAATGACTGTATAAATTCGAATACTGTAGCAAATTATTTCGATATTGTTTTGGATCGTATATTTTTGACTTCGTTATATTTACCCGTCAAATCGCAGCTTTGTCCTCCTTGATTACCGCACTCCATGCGTGATTGTTTGTAGAGGATAGATCCACTAAAGCATTTTTTGTACAGATGTTTTGTGTGCCCAAAAGAGTGCAGCTTTCCTTTGGTGCTTTAAAAACCGATTGATTATCCGAATGTACGTATATAGCTATTTTGGTTCCTTCATGTTAGTTTCTCATTGTTGTTTCGTTATTGTTGATTTTTGTTTGGTCATGTCCCATCACACTATCACACCACATAACATCATGGACTTCACAAATTAATTTCGGGTTACTCCCAAGTTAAGTTCCGGTTTATTTTCCATCAGTTCCGGCTAAAGGTCATGTCTTCTTGCATAAAAACTCTGATGGTCATCGCATGGTTGCCGCTAATGATAACAGAGATGTCATCTGCATATCCTACAGTATTATCTTCTAGTATGGACCACAAAGGGGGGGATAGTACTCCATCCTGCGGACACCACTTCACTGTATTGATACTATATATCTCATGGCCTAGGTTTGCCTTTATCATTCTTAGATTCAGCATATTGCTAATCCACTTTGAAGTCTGTGGAGGGCATGTTCCATCGATCTAGAGTTTGCGTTGTCAAAAGTACCCTCAATATTTATTGGTGTGAAGAGGGCTATGCCTTAAGAATTTAATGATCTTTTTTTGTCGTAGGCCAGTGGGCATAATTCTAAGTTTGTGGATTGGACTCCATTATGTATAGGTTAATCAGCTTTGTCATTGTTCTTAACATGAAAAGCGAAAGACTTCGAACATTCGAAGGGTTCGCTCCCTTAGACACTTAGGATTCCTTAGCTTCTGTCCAAGTCAAAGGAATATAATTTACTATGACACTGCATCTGAAAACTCGGCCTAGTATCAAGGTGAGTCTGCTGGAACGTATATACAGCAGTGCTGCGAATATACCGTCCGGTACTAGTGATTTGTAGGGCTTGAGTTTATTGCCCATCCTATCTTTTCAAAGGTTATAACCTTTATTACTATGGAATCAAAATGTCACCGTTGATTTCGCAACACCTTGTCCTATACTCTTAGGTTTCGCTGAAGGGGTTTTCTAACAGTAGGTGCAGGATCGATTAAAAGTCCCGCTTTAATGCCATCGAATTGAAATTGATCTACAGTGATCCTAAAACCCATCATTACTGGGAGCCGAGTTGGGAACACAAACAACAAGAGTTATAGCATAGTTCTTCAAAAAGTTTGCCCACGAATTGACAAACGGACACAATGTTGATATAAAAAGTGTTTTTCATTAAATCTGTATTTTATTGAAAAGGGTTATCAGTTTAAGAACATTTGGCATACTTACCAAAGAAAATTTAATTTTTATTCACGATACCTTACTACTATTTTGGATCTATATTTAATTTTGTTCTTAGATATTATTTTAAGAAAAGTCAACAAAAGAAATAATATGTAGTTTCCTCTTTTAAATTTCAAACCTGCACTTGGATAAAGTCAAAAATAAATTGTAAATTTTCCAAACTCTGCTGATGTAAAAACAAAATCGAACAAAAATATATTGACAAATTATTTTTGAAATAAAATTAAAAAAAAATTATCATCAATCTAATTACGTAACGTAGATAGTAATACAAGAACAAATATATACACATATTTAAATGAAAAAAAAACAACAACAAAAAAGCCAATAAGGATAAAAAAGAGGGATTTTAAAAGTGAATAAATACAGATACGACAAAGGCCAAAACGTTTTTAAAAATTTCCTATTTTTGATTTTTTTTGTCTTTTAATTAAAGAGTTATTAGTACCTGTTGAATAGGCTAATTATATTTAGACAATGGAGTTGAATTTAAAAACGAAAAAATGTCCAATTTTTATTAGAGTAACAGAACTAAATCAAAACAAATAATGAAAATTTATTGATTAGAAAAATAACACGTATTCAAAATTACATTCAGTTTATTTCCAGCGTACATATACACATACATATGTTAATTGTAATGTAGAGAGAAATATAATCAAAATAAAACAAAAATAGTGTTTCTTTTTGCCTTCGAAATAAACATGCAATATTTAAGAAATTTATAAAAAATCTCTCTGTCCTTTTTTTAAGAGGAATATGGTGTTATTGTTTTTTTTAGGGAGTGAAGTTATTTAAGTTACTGAATGACTGTAATTATGATCGAATCAAATATCAGAAAAAAAAGTGATTTAAAAACGTTGAAACCGATTTTTCCTTTCAAACTCATTTATGAAAATGAGTTTAAAATGTTGTAAATTAAATAAAAATTTTTTTCTTCTACAAAATTGCGCTTTACACTGGGTGAGTTTTTTAACTTGAGACATCCAAATTACTCGAAAAATACGCGATATCGCGAAAAATGTTTCAGACAGAAGTCACAAGGTTCTGAAGGGGACATAAGATGGTGAGCCCCATTGTCAAGGTCAAACGAAGGTCACTTTTGATTTTTTAATGGGAACCCCTATTTTTTTTTACATCTGCGTGAAAAATTACAATTCTTTTACCTGAAACTTTTTTTCGAAAATGCCCACGAGCAATACGACTGAGCAATGAAAATCAGGAATTATCATTTGAAAAATCAAAAGTGACCTTCGTTTGACCTTGGAAATGGGTCTCAAGGTAAAACTCGTGGTCACCATCTTATGTCCCCTTCAGAACCTTATGACTTTTGTCTGAAACATTTTTCGCGATATCGCGTATTTTTCGAGTAATTTGGATGTCTTAAGTTAAAAAACTCACCCAGTATAAGTTTCCTAATTCTCTCTTAACTAAATATACTTCTGCATTACACAACATCACTTTGAAAGGTAAGAAAACAATAATAAATATTTTACATCAATAGAATTCAAAAGGAAACCAAATCAACTTGTAAATAAAAAAAGAGAAGATTGAGTTGGAATATATAATTTTTAATAAGAATAAATTCGAAATAATTGTATACATACAACCTTAATTCAATTATGTAAAAAAAAAAACAGACAAATAAACTTTAAAAGTGTATCTATAGAAAAATCAACAAGAAAAAACTAAATATAGAAAGATAAATAAAGAAAAATCAAAAAAATTAATAATTTTTTTTCACAACAAATGTTTTCTCCATATTTAGAAGCTTTAGTGAGCCTTTTTAAATATTTATAACAACAAAATCTATAAAAACTTGACTTTCATATTGTAAATTATAACAAAAAAAAGTAATAACGAAATGGATCATAAATCATTTAGAAAATTAATTAATAAATAAATTACTTCATTTTAAGAATATAATTGTACATTGAGAGAATATATAAAATAAAAAAAAAAACATTTTGTACTATAGTTTAAAATGAGAAATGAAATGCCGATGGAAAAAAGGAAAAATAAAAGAAAATAGTTAATAAACATAAAAATGATTTCTTCTTTAAATTTTCTTTCAGTTTAGTACTTGGAATTTGGATAAATGAAAGGTAATGGTTCTTTTTAGTGAAAGTTGCTTACTTGTTTTCAAACCAATATCGCTACTATCCACCGCCGAGGAAAAGACCTTGGTATGGTAATGAATGCGTAAGTCGAAGTGGTGACGGAAATGCACTCCTGCAAGGGCGGTATCGCAAAAAAATAGAAGCTGGAGAAGAATGTGCAGCCAAAAAGGAGGGAAGGGAAAGCAGATCCTTCGAAAAAGGAAAAGGGCCCACGAAACCTCGCACCTCAAGGATATCGAAGAGTCCTGTGATTGGTGCAATATCCAAATCCCCTGACAATGGGATTGAAGGCATGAACTTAGGCTTTTCGAAACTGGTAAACATCTACTATGTGTTTAACCAGCACTTTTAGCTCCTGTGCTAATTATTGGCATGAAATGGATAGATTGATTGGGCAAAGAGAGAATCCGCTTTCAGTAAATGAGGAAGTCATCCTACCCAATAGAGTAGAGGAAATAGGGTTAGCTTTTATAAAGCTGAAGAACAACAATAGTTTATTTCTTTATTATTCTTTATTCTCAGAATTCTATATAATATTTACTAGGAATGTTATTACAATATTTATTCTTACAATTACATAGTTATCAGAATAGGTTGAGACATTAGTTATAAATGTCACATTATTTAAATAATTTCAGTGTGGGGTGAATAGAAATCTAGTATTCGAGAAAATTACAAACAGAAACTGCATCGATAATAATTTTAAGATCGTACATTAACTTAGTTTATGTTATTTTAAGCAATGAAACGCAATAAAATTTCAATTTCATTATGGTTACTATTCAAAAGAAACAAATTTACATTAGATATAAATTGCTCTAATGTTCTTATGATTCGAATTTAAAATGTATTAAATAATTTACAAGACACAATTGTGTAAAAGCTTCCTAAGTTAGAATTGTGGAATGTTGAAATGCTAACAAAGAAACCAATATTGCTTAGAAGTTTATGGGTGTCATTGATGGGACTCTCTCCTAAGAAAAAATTTGAGGACTTTCAAATAATACAAATGTTTTGCAGGCAGAATTTTCAGTTTGTTAAGTATGACTAAGGTGTTGGCAAAACGAGACCAATAACATATTTTTCTAATTACATATCTTTGTAAAACAGTTTGTTGTTGGATTTTATTAACGTTGGTACCACCCCAGCAGCTAATACCGTATTGTAATCTCGAATGAAAGATCCCAAAATATATATTTTTTAATGATGCTTATAGAGCAATACTTTCTGAGCCGGTAAAAACTTCGCAGAGCGACACCAACTCAAACTGTGATCAATCACGACACCAAGGTACTTATAGTTCTTTCCAATTACATTACAGTCAATGTTTTCATTTAAGCAGGCTGAATATGGGACAACTATCCACATGAAACAGAATGTTTATTTCCAGGGACTCTTTAGCGGTAAGGCTAAAGCAGATGAGCTTAGTTTTACTGTTTACTATTAACTTGTGTTGTGCAAACCAGAGTCTTAACAAACGGACATCATGATTAATTTCGGCAACTCCTAAATGTTAAAGAGATTATTAGAGCTTTACCCAAACGCAAAATCATTCGAAAAAGCTTCTAACTTATCGAAAAATGGAAGACTGAAGATTGAGTTTACATATATACAAAATAGTAAGGGACGAAAGACAGATCCTTGTGGAATGCTGATATTGGTGACCTTAGAATCACTGATTTTTAGTTTTTACATTTTGTTCTTAATATAAGATGTAAACCATTTCATGATAAAGCCTCGAAATACTACACGGTACAATTAACCTAAGAGAATTTTGTGATCTAACATGTCGAAGGCTTGGGCTACCTATGTCTACAAAATTGATTGTTTTTGTAGTTCAAAACCTAAAATGGGTATGAAAATGAAGCTGTTCCTGGAAACAGTGCGGTCTAGGAGTTGTGTCTGAATAAAAACTGCAAGCTATTAGTTAGTTACAACGTCTGTTCTACTGAGGCAAAGTATTCATTTAATACGTTTGCAACAACTAAAGGATCTGTTACGATAACGTTAGCATCTTTAAGTGTAATGGATACATTATGGTTTTTAGTTTTCCGATTGATTATGAATAGGAAGTTTATAACTTCCCATTCTGTTTTGAATGTCCCTTGGGACTTTCTTAATTTATTTTCAAAGTATCTGTTACGACATATATTAATTCCTGTTTTAATTTTTTGGCATAAACGGGTGTAACGAGTTTTTAAAGCAAGATTTAGTGGGTGTTTGCAAGTTTTACTACGCAACTTATGTTGTAGTTTAATTGGTTTAAGAAGTGAGTCATTCATCCATGGTTTAAGTAAAACTACAGATTCACTGTGCTACATGGAAACGCTAGAGCTACTAATGTGGTTTTTTAAAATTTCTTAAAAGAATTCATAGGCCAGAGAAACATTTTCTTCGGCAACAACAATCTATCATTTAGTAAATTTAATTTTTATTATTTTGTTAGTAGTAGTGCTAGAAATGTTTCGGTTTTTTAAGTCACTAAAGTTAAACTTGCAATGCAGTGATCAGTAATCTGAAGATTTAAACCAACACATTGAGGAAAGTAAGCGACCAAGTACATGGTCAAGACAATTATTTGAGATTGGTCTAGTTCATTCATTAATGAGACTAACCCATGTGCAGTCAGTTAGGACGTATCTGCTACAGATTAGAGCTTAGAATATCTATGTTAAATGATAACTAGATTAGCCGCTTTTTCATTGCTTATAAAAACCGAAAAGTCATCAAAAACAGTTGCAGAGGCATATTTTGAAGTCTATACACACAAACAATGTTAAAGGTAAGATTACAAATAACACAGGTGATATTTAGGATATCGGCACTTTTGAAATTAATAGAAACAACATTAGGATCATAAAGATCTTTCACATATACTCCCATTCATCCCGCTGAATACGGATCACTATTATTTGGATAAAAATCATAGTTAGAAATTTTGTAGTCTTCCATTTAAAAGGAGTAAATCCAAGTCACAGACTCAAATGTCATGTCACGTAAATTCATATAACGTTCAAGATTACAAACTAACAAATCAAAATTTTGTCGCAAGCTATACTGTACTATGAAAACAGGGTTTTTGTCGTAAGACCTAGAATTCATGACAATTTTTTATGGTTTTAATTGTAAAGTAGACTTACATTTTCAAACATTTAAATAATCTTCAATTTCTGCTAGATCATCAAAAGTTCTTATAACAACAACTTTACCATTTTCAACATATCGCAACAAAATATTTGAGTTACTGAACCATACGTATTTATATTTCTTATCTAATTAAATTTTTTTTGCCGCCATGAATAAGGCCCTAGTGTATGTAGTGCAGTAAACTGTTACTGCTTTCATCAACAAACAACGAAGTATTGTATAAAGGTTGTTTCTTAGCTGAGCTTTTACTTCTCATAATTCTCTGCTTGTCATCAATCGACGACAGGTGAACGCATATAATATTACTTTTTGTCACACTAGCTTCATTCGTTTTACCTAGCATTTTTCAATTTCCTCTGCAGAGATAGAGACATTCAAAGCTTCATCTCTGCTTCTTAACTCTCTACAAAGTTAAGAGTATTTACCTCGAGCACGCCAACTATTTCCATCAGTTTCTCCATCTGTTTCTGTTCATACCAGTTTAATTTGCTCTCTAGAGTAGTGATTCTCGATCTGGAGTGATATGGAGAATTTCTGTGTTTATGTATTTCAGATTCATACATACATACCCTGCAAATTCTGGGTTATTGAACTACCGTCTGTACCCATTGCCACTGCACTTTTCTCAATAGACTTCTTGCTAGTTGCGGCGCCTGGAGGTGTTGCTGCTAATTATCTTTGCACAGGTTTGATTTGTTGCTTCGGTGGTTCAATTCTTGTTTGTTGTTTTTCAGGTTGTAATGAGACTGCTACGGCATTAGGCTTAGCCATAGGTATTTGTTGAAGCGATTTACGTCAAGGAGCTGTGCACTTGTCACTGCGATACTTGTTGTTGGTAGAGTTCATATAATTAATGTCCGATTGAAGAATATCGACACAATCACCGTGAAATCAAATCAAAGCAATCTGTTTTTAAGGTATCTGTTCGAGCAATTTTTTCTTTTCAACTTAAATAATTCATGTTGATAAAAGTTCAAGTACATTGTTTTACGCGAGAACTTCAGTGGATTACAAAGCGCGCACCCCACGACATCAAAGAATACTCAATTGTTCCTCGTATCTTCCAGCAGAGCTTTTTATACATGGAGGCGATGATTTTGTAGCGTGCATGTGCCAAATCATCAACCATATATGGGTGAGTGAGAGAATCCCCGATGACTGAACGACCAGCTCTACATACATTCATATGTATATACCCCATCATAAAGAATGGCTATTCAATATCAATCGCCTTGACTGGTCTTGATCACAAGTTCGTCTTGATGTATGCCTAGCGTGCTTTCGTTCATTGTCATGTCGGCGAAGTTATAACAGAAAATAAATTCTCAGAGGACCATGAAAATTTGACCGCTCTCGAGAAGGGTTACAAAGAAATCGACATAGACTCCAGTCCATGGCGAACGTGCTGACGAATATTAAGCCTGTTCCTCAAATTTCGGGAATTCACCAACATAAAAGTGAAGACGCCCACGTGAATCTTTCGAATCATGAGTGTGAATTAAAAGAACAAATCTTTTAATTGCACATCGGTATACAGCATACATCCCCTTATCATCTATAAGGCTCTGGGCCGATTCGTGATCACAACAAACTCGGCTGCAAAATAGGCGGTGTAATAATTTGCAATTTTAAAATAGTTCATCCGACCGACGAGTATTCCCACCGCATTGCAGCTATTACCATGGAAGACACTTTCTTCAATAAATCTGTCCAGATTCCAGGATACACATACGGGTATTCATAGAGGCTTCCACGGCAACAAAAACAGTTGCGTAACGATTTGGTCTTGAAGAAAATGTGGTCGAATCCATTTTCACTGAAAAGCATTTGTCCACTGCCTAGAACAAAATTTGAGGTGTTCACCTATCTCGGAGTAAAAATCAACTCCAGGAATAATAGATACACTATTGCTACTTCGGTTTGATAAAGCAAATGAGATCAATACTTATAACTTGGAAGACGAAACGCATGCATATACGAGTATTGTTCAGAGTGCTGGACGACAAGCAGAAAAGCAGAGCAGATATTGAAAACTTGCGGTAGATAAAATTTTCGTCGAATATTTGGTATCGAACGCGACGGCGCGAATGGATAAGATTCTACAACGAAAGCTCTATGTGCAATATCAATATGCGGATCAGGTCTAAAAAGCCAAATTATGTCGACTGTAGTTTAACCACATCGGGCGAGTAAGTAATAATGCTCCCTCTAATTCTTTAGTAATACTTATTATAGAAGACCTGTTTGAAATCAGAATCAATATATGCCAGCACACCTACATAGATAAGTGATCTAACACACTGATCCACCTCTTATTCTTCTGTGATTAACTGAGGCCCGAGTCAACTATGGACAGATTTATTATGGTAATAACTTAGATTTAAAAATAAACGTAGTTGCATTGACCTTTCAGTAGAAGAACCCTCTTTTGTAGAGTTCTATAAATCAGTGACCGTTCCAGTCCTTCTCTATAGTATAAAGGCATGGACTTTGTCAAAAAGAATAACTTGGTCGATAGAAGTGATTCGAGGGCCCTGTCCGGATCGACAGAGGAGAGACGGAGTATATAGAACTATACAGCGGCAAGAAATACGCAAATTCATCAGCTTAGGTCTGGAAAAACATGTTTGTTGAGAACAAAGCCCATACCGGACTGTAGCGCCAACTAAGAAAATAAAAGGTGCAAAATTATAAGAGGAAAGAGTATTATTTTAATCGTTAACTTTAACCATAAGGAGAAGTACTGCAGATTTATGGTCATACATACAAAGACACTCTCAAGAACAGACCACTGTAAATTATGGAGTTTCTATCCGTCTCATGCTATTTGCAACATCGTCCATTAAATATTTGTCAAAAGTTAAGAAAAAGAAACAAATAAAACAAACCTTTGATTAAACAATTATCTGTCCACAGGAAATCAAAAATCAATAATCCTGAGATTTTCCAATATACGATACAAGTACAAGGTCACGCAGACACATACATGCACACATCCACAGATGATTTCGTTGAAAACGCTTTTATGAATGAGCGCAAATATTTGTGTCCCACCTGCGTGATATGGAAAAATGATTCATCAGCAACAAAATAAATATTTATCATTATATTATCATCCCATTAAATAGGTAGCCAATTCATGTGCATTTTAAATCTTCGAAAGGGCATGGACCCTGAGGGCTATACACGCCTCCTTTTGTGCCAATAGTCAGACGACTTCATAAAATGTTAGAGAGAGGAGTGGGGAAAAATTTCGTAATAAAAACATCATCATCTAGACATGCAACCATAAACAGAACATTCACGATGTACACGTGCTTCACGGTCAGATAGTCAAGTCATTTTTCGGTATTGTGGGGTAACACCAAATGCCTTAGCAAATCCAAGGTATTCTCAGTCGCATCCTCCACATTGATATGGATAGGGATTTTCGGTATCTTGAAGATATTTCTTGAAGGAAGTTAAAATGAACTTTGTTCTTTTCTTTCGTTTTTGCGCTCTGTCCAAGTTGAACGTCTTGGGCTTTTATTGGTTCTCTTAGCAGTCAGAGACAGAGTGAGTGGTCAAGCAAACTTGTACAACAATGGCCCGAAAGTGGAAAGGAAGTTGACCCTTACTTAGATGGAGAAAGACACTGCCACTTAAGATGGGCAATAATATTGTGAAACGACTGGACAAGTGGACATCATTTCGTCGTGGTGACGTGCAAGTGGTTTCCTCTCAACTAAGTACTGTAAGTTCCTTGTGGAGTGTTGGAGTTATTGAGTTGTTCACAACAATGCCAGTTGATCTGGACTAAGTAAGATATTATCGAGTGTTAATGTGATTTGGAATCAATTGTTGTTATTGCAAGCTCGTTTGTATGAGTACAATGACAGAAGACGCGTTTGAGGGTGAAAGTGTGGAGTGTTAATTTACTCTCAAAATTAAGTAGGGAACGTTAAGATTTAAGAACCTGTAAGGTAGTTCTCTAAAGCAAAACCTCAAAATTAGATCAATTATAAGAATTATCACATATGTCACAGATTAAAATAGGACAAAATATTATTACCTTCACTGTATTCAAAAGTTTTTACTTGCTGGACTCTTTAGACTTTCCTGCAAATATGACTTTCATTTTGCAGGTACGTCAGCCTATATAGCCTCTGGTTTTGAAAAGCCTTCGTTTGAACTCTGGAGTCTCTTTCAAATATTATACGCTGCGTAGTGCACCTATTTGCACTTAGTTTTATAGGTTTGTTCCCCAACTAAAGTCAATCATTATGTAAATATTACCAGCAATACCACTTTTTAGTCATTTCTGTCCTTTCTTTCATTTGCCCTACTTCTTAGTGAAGTCACCTAGTCAGCTAGTCAAACGTGTCCACTACCAAAACCATGTCCTCGGGAGTGCACTAACCACGTCCCATTGTCAAAGCTGACAGTAAATTTACGGTCCATTTTATTAATATTGAAATCAAGTTTAATCTAGCTTGAAGCTCACATGGATTTTATCCATTACCTCATTACGAGACACAAAGAATTCTAAGAGGTGCACCGTCATATTCACAAACTAATTAATTGGTTTGCTAGTCCACCACGATGTCCGCTTGCGAAAATTAAAATTCAGGTTAATATTTATTTCATACCGCTTCAGACCTCTAAAGCATTGCTTATAAGTTCTGACGTCCTTTCATTAAAGGTCATGCCTCGAAATTGTGCACTATTTAGTGCCAAGGGAGTACATTTGTAAAAGCACGACTGGGATGAGGAGGGTGTTATAGTGTATCCTTAGTATTTCTTGACAAAGCCTTGTTACGCATTTGCCTTCCTAGAGATTTCATTATCAGATTTAACAGCGGGGCCATGGTATACACAGTTTCTGACTAACTCAAAGTTAGTTTATAAATTTCAACTTTTTGACGCACAATTTAATGATTTTGGCAGAATTGTCTTTTCATACCTCGTCTCTATATATGCTGTAAAATGCATCCTTAAAATTGAAGGTGCTCGTCGATTTGGACTTCTTGGATTTTTCCCACGATCTGCCACAGTGGTCGATTATGGACAAACTGGCTTAAAATCGCTAATCATATCGTTGATAAATGGGTTCAGCCATTCACATAATACAGCAAATAAGATCTTATATGCGACGTTAATTAGACTGATGCCTTTATAATTGGCACACTTAAGAAGGTCTCATTTCTTGTAGATCGATCAAACGCTGCTAAGGTTCCATTCTTCAGTCATACTTTTTGTCGAACAAATCTTGGGCATGAGTTGGTGCATGTTCTCTACCTCAGTAATTTTCCGCAGATAGATCGGCAGTTATGCGGCACGTTCCAACAGCTTTGTTGTTCTTAATCTTATACATTGTTATCCGAACTTCACTTAAGTCAGGTGGACGGATCTCCTGACTTTCACTATCGAGGTTAACTAGTTCATTCTGACGGACAGCAGAATTTGGATTGTATTCGCTGTTTACGAGTATTCAGAAGTGGCTAATCAATATCCGTATAATTGACTGTGACCCTACTACTAAATTTCTTTATTCATCTCTGCAGGCCTCACTTTGGGTAACGTTGCCTTGACACGTCCTGTTTTACTTTTTAGTAAGACTTCCGAACAGTTGAGGTTCTAACATAATACAGAAGCGTCTTCCTCCCTATTCAGTCACCTCGCTTCCTGATAACTCCAGATAATTATAGACTTGGATCTGATTAACCATCTACTGATCTTGATTGCTTACAAGGTAACCATCTTTCTGATAGTTTCATTGCAGCTTTACTTCGAATTACGAATTACTCCTCTACATCACGTGGCAGCTTGTAGAGATTCACTAATCTGATGCGCTCTTAATACTGAACGAAAATTATAACATAGATTCTATGAATTTCATCCATATTCCCAAGTTATGTACTAAAGTTTAAGTAATCTTTGCACCTGAACTACAGGACGCATTAGAACATTCTTCTGAAAAAAAATTTGAAGAAGAAATTGAAGAAAATTCAGGTAATTGTGGAAAGGTCATAGGTAAAAGCTCTATAATAATGAGGATTCTGCAGAAATGGGGAGCACTGGGAATACAATATCTCTATATGTCAATACTTAATAAAGCCAAGTGTAACTTGTAAATCCAACAGAGGGTGGGAAAATAGCCCGAGGTGACACACTTTAAGATAACCTTCGTCCATGCAACACTCTAAATGTATTGTAGTATCTGGTTGGTATAGGAATTTCTTCCTGAGAAACCATCCTGCTGTAGGTTAAGACCCATTTTTTAAAAGATTTTTGCATGAGCAGTTATGATTGACGGCGAAACTGTCTCTCAGCTTCCGCTTCCGCAGTGTAAATAACACAGCTTCAATTAGGTGCCCTTCTCTTAGTCCACCTTAAAGAACTGGCTACACAGGCTAATACCTATTAGCTTAATTAATTATTTTAGTGCAAAATAGGAGAAAATCCATGGCATAAGGATAGCATTTTCGTGCTTAAAGTAATTGTGGTCATAACTCCAAACGGACAGATACTTTAACCTTTTCTGATTTATTGTATTTATTACAAGCCAAGTATTATGACGGTAATAGTAATCTATGTATATCTACGTACGTAAATCATATTAGTTTTTTACGAAATGTCTTATTCTCAAGCCTAGGCATTTTGGATGGTTTTTTTATATACACATGCAGGTTAATTAATTTTTTGAAATATTCTAAGCCATTCATCTAGTCTATATTTTATTTGTCGCAATATTAAATTGCGACATAATGAGCTTGTACCAAAACAAGAGAACAAAACTTCTCCATAACAAGGTTCATACTCGTATTTACGAATAGTTTCCAAAGTTATATGAGCACTTCCTTTTATTTCTAACGTTTTCCGGATTTGCAATTCTAACCTACTTGCTCAGAGTACGAGTATCTCGTTGAATGACTGAATTAAATGGCTCGACATTTACTCAGTGCACTTCACTAAAACACTCTACTAACCCCCCAGTTACGAAAACGTTACATCGTTACATTGTAACAAATGCAAACACTTTCGAACAAAATGGACATTCATTACGAACAAAGTCCCGAAACGTTGACAGAATAGCTAGTCTTATTGGACTTTAACATTTCCGCAATTTGATGGTGGGGAATAGGAGTAGTGTGTTTAGGACAAGCACCATGGCACTCGGAAGCGTTACGCTTAAATGAATTATGCATCTAATCTCAGCAAGCATGAATTGTCATTGACTGACAGGGGGTCATTTAGCAAAATGGTGGACAAAGTTATTGAGCAATGCTATGTAATTTCAGGGGAATGACGGCACCGCTGGTGGTTAGTTAACATGACAGTTAGTGCCGGAAAGTGTTAAATTGTTTTCATAGAATTATGAAACTTGATTGAAAAGGAGTTATTATGAGTGATGTTGTTTCAAATTGGGGGTAACTAATAATAAATTCAAAAGAGATTTTTTTTGATTTCTTGTAGCTTGTAAATTGAGAGTTTTGAGTGACAATAATCAAGTCGTCCTTGAGTTGAATTCAACAAGCGAGAATTTTTTGCAAATATGGATTATATTAAATGAGAGCCGTTCCAGATATTGTAAAAGAGAAATCATTTGGGTATTGAACTCTTATGTTTTCATGTCGTATTTTTTGAATTCATGGCTTCAGTTTCAACAATGATTTAGAAGTAAGTGCATTGGGCAATCATTTCATGAGATCAATGCATTGAAGTCATTCATTGAAATTGCCTTGAACTCATTTGCAATCACTTGAAGTCTTCGTAAAGTTAATTTGTTGGAAGTTATATGAGAAAACTTTAGTTTATGGATCATTACTGTCCTCATATTAAGTCACGAACATTAACGAAGTTCAAAAAGACACAGACTGATGTGATTAAGCTGTATCTTGCTTTTGAACTCTTCTGGATTAATGAGGAAACACAAAGTAGTGTGGATAGTTAAAAATTTATGTTGTAGGTACAACTTATGAAAAAATCTTAATATTATTTTGACTTTACCCCAAAAATGTGATTAAGTGTAAACTGATCAGTATTTCAAATACGACATGTATCGTACTTGAAATCGTGATTGTGACGAATGCAATTTGTTTAAAAAACGATAGGGCTAGGTGTGGAGACTATGAAATTGATATTGATGTTAGAGTTCTTTATTGACTGACTGAACTTAAGGTTTTGTGACAGAATAGAAAATAGATTAAGTATATATGAGTACATAAGAGCATATGATTGCAATGCTAGAACAGGGTGCTTATGAAGTTCTTACAATAAGAGACCAGATAGCTCACGTTAGTGTGGAGCCTATTTACTACACAATGTCACGATGCCAGGTGGTAGTCTGAGTTTGAATATAATCGTATATCAAGAAAATTCAATTTCCTAGATGCATTAATTTTAAGCATATTAAATTGGTTGAACAAAATGTTCTTATGCTGTCAAGGTTATTGGTGAAAATAATAACATGCAAACATTAATGGAAAGCAGATAATGGGCCAGATAACCGCCAGTCTCCCAAAATCTAACTAGTTTGCAAAAAGGATACTCGTCCGAACTTTATCTATTTACAATATTTTTCCGAAAACAGGATGAATAGCCAAGGACTAGAAAGGGGTATTACCTCCCACGGCTAAGTCGGAATGGATATGTGCACCTGCACTGATAGCAGTTATCTTAACGTCAAATGTGATTAAAAACTGTCACCTCTTGGCTTTGGTTAAACATTTCCATTTGCTCAGTACCTGAACAGAAATGTTTTTGGGAAATTGTAAGAACTTATTAAACCGAATTGGGTCTAAACTGGATCAGAAACGTTCAGAACTTCTTATCTAATATTACCTGGCTGGCACACCAATAGTCGAAAAGTCAAATAACTACACATGCACTATTAAGCGATGGAAACGAATAATCGTTTCCCATGACTTAAAGTAGGAAACTGCTGAAGCAACCAAAAACTCTTGCATATGAAACATACCATACAATGAAACGAAGGTGTGAAATAGGAATCGATTAAAGTGGGTATTATTTTAGATGTTGCGGTGAGAACATCTTTAAGTGTGTCGTTTTCTTCTTCGCTCTCAAATTCAAAACGTGAAATTCAAAACTATAATATCAACTTACTGTCCTCAAAGTCATTGGACATGTTTGTAATATTACTTAAATATGAAAACATGTATATATGTAGGCGAGTATATATGTACATATAAATATAAAAGGCGTTTCTTTAAACCCATATTTTAATACCTTGCCTAAAACTTACATTGTCTCTACAACAACAACCTGTAGTTAAACCATCGACATCAGCTGCAGCAGCAAAACATCAACAGTCTGGCGAAAAGCAGCAAAAGTATACAACAACAACAAAACAGCAAGCAAAACCGTGCATCAGCAAGAACCAGCGTACAACATCTCCGTTACACCAACAACAACATACTAACTCGCTGTCCCAGACGCCCAGCAGTTCAATAAACCTTCAGCTGTTATATGACGAATTTATTAGTTTAAAGAACAAAATTGATAGTGAACTTCTAGACTTAGTCAGGCAGTTGAAAGAGGAGAACAACTCTCTGCGATCGAAGGTTGTGAGCCTGGAAAGTAAGCTGAATTGGAGAGAGCAGAAACAGCTGGAGAACTTCGTCGAGATTGTAGGTGCGCCAGGCGTGAATAATTCCAACGCAAAGGAGAGTGTACAAAATTTTTTTAATGATGCTTTGAATGTTCCCCTACCTTCAGAGGAGATCAGAAATTGCTACGTGAAACGAATTAAGACAAAAAATTCTTCGTCTCCCAATACCAGTGCATCACACAATGACGTCATATGTGTTCATTTCACTTCATTTGAAGCTAAGCAGAAAATAATGCAATCTAAAAGAGTTGCTAAGAAGAAACTTAATGCATCTATTTTTGCAGAAGGTACTACGAATAATATTTACATTAACCATCGTTTTACTAAATATACTAGGGCACTCTTCATGGCAGCGAAAAAATGCAAAATAGAGAATAAATTTAAGTACTTGTGGTTTCAAAATTCTCAAATATTGTTGAGAAAGGTCGATAATGGTGAGGTTGTTGTTATTAAATCGTTTGATAATCTACAAGCAATCTAATATCAACAACATGGATGATGTTTTTGATATCACAAATAACAACCTCACTACTGAAACCTTTAGTTCCATTTGTTGTAGAGTTTTCCAAAGTATTTCAAATAATCACTCTTTTTTCGTTGTGCATCAGAATATTCGTAGTTTGCGTGCAAACTTTGATTTACTTGTTGCAAATCTTGAAGCCTTTGAATTTTTGCCTGAAATCATACTTGTTTTCGAAATTTGGATTTATTCCAATGAAATTGATGAATATAAAATTCCTAGTTATAACTTTTTTGCGAATCCTAATGATTCTTATTCTGCAGGTGGAGTGGGAGTTTTTGTAAGAGATTCATTTTATGGCGATATTAAATATATTAAACTTTTAAGTGTAGACATCATACAAGTTTCTTACACCATATTTAATTATAATATAAATTTTTTCTGTGTGTATAGACTTCATTCTCAACCTGTAAACTTATTTATTGATGAACTTTCTGATTTTCTGCGCACTCAACGAGCGGGTAATCTATTCATTCTAGGTGATTTTAACTTAGATATTTTAGTTTCCAACCCTTTTTCAGATTTTTACCTTGCAATGATTGCAGAGCATGGACTCATTTCTTTTATAAATGCTATCACTAGACCATCTTCGGGCACATGTCTCGACCATGTATTTGGTCGATTTAATTTAATTCCTTCTAATAATAAATTTAATTTTGTTCCTTCTAATTCCTTCTAATTAACCTTGATCTTGGCATAACTGACCATTGCATGACTGGCCTTCTTCTTGAAGGAATCTCAATAAAAAAAAAAGAAGGTACTTCTCGTCTAAAAGTGCCTAGAATCGATTTCCTTGATTTGAATAATAAACTGCGTTTTGAAGATTGGGCTGAAGTTTATAGTATAGACAATGCTTCTTTAGCATATGACGCATTTCTAAGAAAATTCCAAAAACATATTAGTTCTTCTAGCTTTACTGTTGTGCACAAAAAATCGAATACTAGACTTAAACCTTGGATCAATTACTCGCTACTCAAGAAAATAAGGCTGAGGCACAAACTTCAAAAGAAATGTGCTAAAAACCCACAAAATTCAAATCTAAAAATTCGTCTCGTTCGTATATTCAAACAAGTTAATAGAGAAATTCGCAGTTGCCGTGATATCTACTTTCAGAACAGGATCAGGATGGCGAACGGAAATCGGAATAAAGAATGGCAAGTAATTAATAACATTACCGGTCGTAATACTCTTGATACATGTAAATCGATCACGTTAAAAAGCGGAAGTTCAACTATTTCGGATCCTACAGCCGTAGCTAATGTTTTTAGTTCTTATGTTGCCACAGTTGGTCAGTCATCTTCTCCGTGTTACTTGTCCTCTTCTTGTTCCTCCTGCACAGAGTCCGATGTTCTGGAGAATTTCGTCAGAAATAGCTTCTTTTTTGAGGCAATATCGGGCTGTGAACTTCTCAAAATAATAAACTCCTTAAGGAATACGGGTTCCTGTGGCAGCGATGAAATATCCAATTTAGTGCTTAAAAGAACTGCGTTAAATATTGTAGATATTTTAGCTCATCTATTTAACTTAAGTATCATTTCTGGGATATTCCCTGATCAATTAAAATGTGCAATAGTGATACCTTTATTCAAAAAAGGCGATAGGAGTGACAAAGCGAATTATAGGCCCATATCATTACTATCTTCTATCTCTAAAGTATTTGAGAAAACAATTAAGGTACGTATTTTGTCATACCTTAACAGAATTAAATTCTTTAGCCCAATGCAGTATGGATTTAGAGCAGGTCATTCTACTGAGGAGGCATTGTTAAATTACTGTTCCGTAATTCTCGAGGCGCTGGATCAGAAAAAGAGTTGTGCCGGGATTTTTGTTGATATTAAAAAAGCTTTCGACATGGTAAACCACAGCATCCTCCTTGACAAACTTTTTAAGGTGGATTTTCGCAGTTTCATGTTTAAATGGTTTGAGTCCTATTTAAAGGATAGAACTCAAATAGTCAAAATTGGAAACTGTGTAAGCAATTCCAGTGTAACTAATCTAGGTGTGCCTCAAGGATCTGTGCTTGGCCCAATACTGTTTTTAGTTTATGTTAATTCTTTATTTGCGCAACCGTTTGAGGGTAAAATCACAGCATTTGCAGATGGCCTTGGAATTGCTTACACCTCGGCCAGCCCATTGAATTTAATTGCAAACATAAACAATGATGTCCACTTATTGAGGTATTGGTTTGCTACACATAAATTAGTGATTAGCAATAAAACTAGGTTAATGTACTTTAGCATAGGTACGCAAGTACCCCCTGACCTGGATGTGATATTTCATGCACCTGATTGCGCTAGGTTTTCGTTAATTAATGATACGTTATCTGAGCAAAGGTTTACCCACTACAATTCCGAAGTTGGCTGTAGTGGAGATTGTTTTAAAATTGAGAGTGTTGTGGACTATAAATACCTAGGAGTTATTATTGACCAAAATATGAGTTGGTCCAAACACATTACCAATTTAAGACAGTGCCTTCTATCATCTATTCGTTGTTTGTATCGTCTCAAGAATTTCTTTTCTGTCAATACATTGAAAATGGTTTACTATGGTCTATTTCACTCGAAATTGCAGTATGGCATTGGCTGCTGGGGAGGTGCCTATCGGACCAAACTTCAGCAGCTAGTTGTCCTCCAAAAATGTGCTGTAAGAAACATGTGCAAAGTTAATCGATTAACACATTCTATGGATTTGTTTAAGACCATGAAAATACTGCCAGTGAGGCAATTATATTTTTTCAAAGTTTTAAAAATCTTTTTTATAAGAGGAGGATATCTTCAAAGTCCTACCTCTGATATGCATTACTTGCGTAGCCAAACTAGTCATGTTGTTAGTATCCCTAAGTTTCGCACTACATGTTTCAAAAATTTTTATACGATTGCCTCTTGTAAGCTTTTTAATATACTCCCAGAAGGAACTCGAATCATAAGGAATTTGTTCTCATTTTTAAAAAGTGTTAGGTCATGGCTTCTTATATTTGATCACAACGAAATCGAAGTTTTGCTACGCTCTATTATTTAGATTTATAAAAAATTTGCTTGATATAAATTTTGTACACCCCACTATATTTGAAGTATTTATCTTTAATTTTGATGTGACATTTATTTCTATTTTTCCTTAAATATAAAATGTCACTGCTATTCTCTTTTGTTCTTACTAGTATATATATATACTGAAATTTCGATTGTTTTATATTATTATATTTTAAGAGAATAAGAAATAAATAAAATAAATAAAATTCCATTTCCTTCAACACTAACCCTCGTAATTTACGCTGTCTTCGTCTCTTCTATATCCCAACCCACCGCACCTCTAACGAACCAATCTCCCAATCTGCCATTATCAGCGCCTTTTTTCATTTGCGAAACTGATACTGGCCATCGACGCGGACTACTTTCTGACAACAACTTTCAAAAACTGCTACTTTTGGAAGTTAATAATATACAAAATATACTCGTACCTATTTGTTCGGTTTTGTATTTTTATATCTATCAAATAATAAATTGTCAGTCATTTACTAAATTACCCATAAATGGAATTAGTAAACGGAATTTTGTGTATATTTTTCTTTTCATAAAACAAAAAAAAATGGTTTATACGAGTAAGAATGGAGAATTATTTAATACTAATTCTAATTGATTTTTAGTACTCATTTAGCTGGAACCGTTCAATGATATCTATTTGAGTCACAAAGTCAGTGAAGTCTTTTTGAAATTCAGTAAAAAGGAAAACATCTGTTTGTCTGCAAAAAAAATCTTTTAGGATACCAGTGTTACGGAAAACGGAGGCCTAATTATGAAGTTCTCAACGAAATAAACTTGAATGGCTAAATAAGTCTGTGCCTTGGACACTATGTTATATTATTTAATTTGAGCACAACATCTTCTTGGAAACTCTGGAAAACAAATGTTATTCTAGTAAGTCTAAATATATAAATTCATAAAATCGGAAACTTCAGCAGTTTTGCTATTAAAGTTTGGCTGCTGTGGTTGTAATCAACGAAGCGAATGAAGAATTTAGTTCTTGTGCAGCTTACTATTCCTTTGATTCGTTACTACCACCACCACCAAAGGCATTAGCCGAACGGGTACAATACTCTGCTTCCAGGAAGTTGGGATTTATCACGCGTGACGGTGCTTATGCTCAGTATTCAATGTGGGGGGCGTTCACCAGGAATGGACACAGTTTAAAAAGAAGATTAATGAAATGCTGCAATCTCTGCGTAAGTACAAGGGTAAAGGAAGAAGAGTGCCTCATATATAGACTTTTGCCACAAATTTCTACCGCATTTGTAACTTGGACAAAATGTGAGATCTATGTACAAACATATATACTCAAGCATATGCCGATGGCGTAGACACAGATGTATTGAAGACTGCCTTCGGCCAAAATTAGAGCGAGAAAAGAAATGTGGTCAGATTTGTACGTATGGGAAATCCTGATGGCAAAATGTTAGCTTCCACAGCGCAAGGGAAACTGCGTTTAAGACAGTGAACTCTTTCACCGCTCTTAAGAAAGTTCCAAAAAGTTTATTGTCAAGACCCAAAGGAGGATACTTCAGGACGATAAGACTGCCTACATCTTTCGTTAAAACGTCCATGGACAACTGGGCTTCTTATTCACATCTATAGTACGTGAAATGGGTCTTCAGTTTGCGGGCAGGCCTAATGATGTGATGAATGCTGGTACTCTCGCACTGTATACCATCTTCTAAATTTGTCATAAAAATGATTAGAGACAAGTTAAAAAGTTAACTGGTTGTACCATTTAATTTGAAATGTTCATCTAAAATAAGCAAATCTATATATACCCGGATTGTTTCCGAATCGGATATGAAGCAGCTAATTTGCTGAATAACAGCAAGTCTGTGAAAATTATAAATTATATAAAATTATACAAAATGCTATAAAAAGAAAAGAAAGCTATGCAGTCCCTAGATGTGTCATATGTGTCAACTTTGATAAGCTACAGCAGATTATCACATATAAAAAGATAATTTATTTAAATTAATTCTTACTCGGAGAATGACTGTTATCTTTATCAGTTAAGGTAAAAGGATAAAAGGGGTTAATAGGAATATCGAGAACGGCTCCATCACAGACGTTTACACTGACAATTGGAGACCGTTTAAAATCCTCCACAAGGTAAACAGATGAAAAACACTACTGAGCCTAGAGTGGAGACTACTGGTCTCTTTTAAAACTCGCCTTCTTCAAATACGTATTAAACGGTATTAACCCGTCCTATATGCAGCCCCCTTGATGGGGAAGCACAATATAACTTATATTTCTCAGAAGGAGGAGAAGGAGGGTTAAGTGGTAGTGTGAGGGCATTTTTGGGCTATAACGCAGCCCATAAATAGTCTTAACCAAGATAAAAGCCACTTAGCACTAAACTTAATACGCCTTGCTCGGAAGTGAGTTTCCCTCCTGTTGATACTCAGATGCTCAGGCTGCACTTTCAGAGCCAATTGGAGTCCATGCTATATCATGGTTTGCTTTTCTTTTTTGCTCAATATTGGCTTTGATGAAAAGTTAAGGTGGAAGAATAATGCAGTAAAATTATGCCGAATTCCTACAAGACAGTAAAGGTTATGCTGCTGTTGACTTTGCGACTATAATAAAGTTTTTTTCATTCCAAGTGCACTCTAATACTCAGCGCTACTTACTGTCCCTACGAAATGATGTCAGTTCAATCCTATTTACAATATTTCCTGAATTTAATTTTTTATTTTTATTTTATAATTATTAAATCAGTTTCAATAAATGCAGCAACTTTAAGACTCTGTGGGGAACTCAGACGGCGCATTAACTGGCTTCTTCACAATCAACACTTAGTCGTCTTTTACTTTGCCGTAAAACAATTAGGATTTTCATCTTACAGCCACGATTCTTCACCCCTCTTCAGACACCTTACCGTTAACTCTGCACAAAACACCATCAAAGAGAAGAACACAACAAAACACAATTGTTAATCTTCTCATGACTTAAACAATCTGGCTGACACTCATGCTGTCATACAATGAAAAGCATGAAGAAGGGTTATCCTTCAGTTTTTGCTATCCAAGTCATTCCACATCCCACATCCCACAGCCCACATTCAACATTCCGGATTCCAGAACCACTTAAGCATTAGCTCACCCACCCATGCATTACAGCACCCTATGTTGTTATGCATGAATCCAGCAAAAACAAAAAATTACAAACAAAAAAACAAGTCGCTACTGTGGTGTCCTCTATGCTTTCCATCATCTTTTCTCCAAACAACCAAGGAGCAACGTTAACGCTCTTTCAAAACCCCTCCTGGAAGTTTACTGCAGATGCATTGTGGGACGAGCGGGTTGGTTGTTATGGGTTTTACGAGTAAGTGTCTTAACATTTCTGTCGTAACCTGTAACGGGAATTTTTTTTTTTTGAAAAATGCATTTTCAAAAGAAACAGGAAAGAAAAATCTCCTGCACCCTCCAAGTAAGGATTGCTTCAGTGTGCTGCATATGCTGCAATATAAAGATTAGCCTTCAACAAGGAACCTCTAGCGCTGCCTTCTGAAGCGGATGTCAAGAAATAAATTTTGCATTCTACAATATTTTCAGATATTCCATAGAACGTGATCAAGGTATGCTGAAATCGAAGCTTTTCACTTAATAGTGTTACAAGGGAAGGACTACCATCATAATTCACAGAGCCACGGGCATCATCGTCAGGTTAAAGAGTCCCTCCATCAGCATTATTGTCATCATCATAAGCTTCGTCAACGTCATCTGTTGTCAGAAAGAGGATATCATTCCCAAGGAATCTATACAATAAGTCCAGAAATCAGTTCTCTCTTCTCTCAGTATAAAAATAAGTTGCCTGCCTAATAATCTGCACTTGGTTATGGCGGGGAAATCCTTTTCAGGAAGATTTATTTTTTTATAAAACGACCTTTCATTGAAATATTTCCGCATATTTTGAAAACATAATGATTGGGGGAGACAGAGGAAGAAAGAAAAGATTGAAATATTTTAAGATTTTTTTTTTTGAGGAAGGTGTTAAACTTTCCACTTGATTTACAGAATTCCACTCGAACGAAGCTGTGTTGAGGTGTAAAAGCGTAAACTGCTATGGTGTGTGTAGAGACGGCAGAGATGTAGTATCCTTTGTGCTTGATTTCGTTTAGATTTTTTTTTTAAAGAATCTTTCACTAAGGAAATGAGAGTGTCTGGAGGAATTAAAGGGCATTCATGGACGAATGAATTCAGATAAAAAAATATGAACTTTATTCAGTGTCAAATGATTGAATTCGAATTTAGAGCATAGGACGTCTATTTGAAGCTCTAGCTTAGTTTCAATATTAAAAAAATGGAGTGAGAATTTTTAAAGATAATTAAATACGAATACTCTTACAGATACCTGGATCATGATATCAGAAACGTACCCATCTGTGCAACGCATATATTATAATAATATGGTAAACCAAAACTCTTTCAACACTTAGGTCATATATGAATATACTTCTATGAAAGCGGTTCTACGCATCCTTGGCTTCTTTGACTTCCTTGAACTTGGAGACTGCGCAGGAACTTCTTTCCTTTCCTTTCAACGTTTAGTGCTCTGAAGTTGTGTACATTCAAAACACGATATGTATATCTATAAACACGTAATCAATTTGATTAGGAGTGTCGAGAGCTAGGTGCTACCTATTATCGTATTACTAACTGCTACAAAGCAAGTAAGTCTTAAACTGTGGCCTTTTGTATAAAAGCTGTGCTTTCAAATTAATCCACTGAAGATATGTTTCTTACCAAGTTTAACATTGAAAAACCTGAGTATGATTTTGGCATCACACTCTGTGCAGGTTTCGTAGTATTTATCCATGTATTTATAAAATTCAGGTTCGTTACCGTTTCATGTGCACATACGAGTATTAGCCCGACGTTATAGAATGTATTTATGATTCGGATTACAGCAAGGTGTTCGTGTATCGCCTTTAAGTGAAAAACTTGTGAACTGAGTCGACTTCCCACGACAAGTGAAAGTCAGTTGAAACTAATACCAGTAACCCACTTCCAGGGTATGAGCGCTGCCATTGAGCTACATAGTGAGTGATTATTGGCCACCATCCCATATCCTAGAACTCAGCATTAAGTCCCATTTACAATACTGCGAGATGCGATACGTTGTTCGAAAACGAGAGCGCATGAACTGTCAAAAATATTTCCGTAATATGTAATTCAATGTGTTCGTTTACAATAATGCGAGTCTCGCAGAAAGCATCGCAATCAATTTCGAAAATCTGGAAAACTCTCGCATCTCGCAATGCGTGACAGCTAAATTGTTGTTGTTTTCATTTTGAGCTTGTTATTTGTGAGTGGTGTTTTGACGCATTATTGTAAACAGACGTCCGATGTCTGAATGCGAGAGCTCTCGCATTCGAATTCGATGCGACTCTCGTATCGCATCTCGCAGTATTGTAAATGGGGCTTTAACGTCCTGTATATTCGGTCGGCAAGAAAGTATTGTAATTTCGGTTTTGCAGGTAGATTGCGTTAAATTTATTAACACTCGCTTTTGTCAATATTATGATTTTTTTTTCTTTCGACATTTGAAAGCAAGCTTACTATAGACATAAATCGAGCTTAATTTTATTTATAACATATTTGTTATTACAGTGCCAATTTTAGCATGGAGTGCGAAAAATAACGTTTTCGTTGTATACTGATATATGTATATGATTGTGTATAACGTCTATGTGTGTATTGTACATTTAGTTTAGGTAGGCTAAGGTTTATTTTAAGTTAGATACTAAGTTATTATTAAAAATAAAAAATTATGTCCATATGCTAAGTTTTGTTAACAAATTTTTTTCTTAGCTTTAAGTATACAAAATAAATAGTTCTAAGAAAATGTAAATGAAGTCGAAAGACATAGTTATAAGAATTTAGAGTAGCTTAGAGTGCCTGTGTGGGGCCAGTAAGTTAGTGTAAGATTATTAAGTAATTGTAAGCTAGCATTTAAGCATTTTTTGTTAGTATGTAAAAGTTAGTGATTAAGAAAATAAAATGCATATAAAACTAAACTAACTAAACTAGAACGTTTTCGTCATAGATCCATCAGATTGCCGTGTGTCTGTGCGTGAGGTTGTAGAGACGTTAATAATTTAAAATTACTTAAAATATTTTGGACTCATTGAAAAGCTCGATATGTGGGTTTCATGAGAATCGAAAAAGATTCACTCAACATAACGAATTAATATTTGAGATGTGCATCTCAAACGCGATGAAATTGATCTTTTTCTACGAATCATCACTGGCAACGAAAAATAGATTACCACCAACAATATAAATCAAAAACGATTACGGTCTAAGTGTGTCGCACAGTGCTCAAGGCAGTATGCAGTAAGAGCCGGGTGAGACTGTGTTGGGTGCCAGGACACTGCGGTATAAAAGGAAATGAACAAGCGGATGAGCATGCAAGAAGAGGTGGACTGCTCGATAATAGTGAGGTTACTAACATCAAACCATCAGTTTGCATAGTAAAGGGCACTATCGAGGAAAAAATCATACAGACTGCCAAACTAAGGTAGTCAAGTCTTGAAGGACACAGGGTATTCAAGGCTCTCTGTCCACTTTTTGACGGCTAAAGATCTAGTGACACTGGTCAAAAAAATTTTGTATCAAGAAAGGTGCTTACTAATTTTAAATTACCTACCTACCCTCATTCGAACACCATATTATTTTGATTTGATCAGGTCTCGTTTTTGTGTTACAGCTACAACCCACAAAATTGAAGAATTACCGTTTTTGTCATTCAGAGTATTTATTATTTAAAGAGTGTAGTTGTGTTTTCTGTTTTCTGAGTTATGTGATTCTTAAATAACGTCAAGAAAGTGTAAAAATGATCCTGATAAGTTTTGTCACATTTGTGGTGACATTACTTTTAAAACTCAGCGAAGAAATTTTACGCCATTAGCAACAACGTAATATGAACAGTATTTTGGCTTGACTATCGAACAACAGCACAAAACGTAGGTTCCACACATCTGTTGTGTTACATGTGTGGGTCTTCTTACAGGATGGGCGAAAAGATCTCTATCTATGCCTTTTGCAATTCTTATGATTTGGGCGGAACCAAAGAACCACTCATCTGATTGTTATTTTTGTCTTACTGATACAAAAAGTTTTCAAATTAAAACAAAAAGTAAAATTAAGTATCCTGACCTGCCATTTGCTAAAATACCGTTACCTTATAGTGAAGAACTACCTGTACCAGAACCACCTCAAATTTCCGATATGTCCGCTACGTCAGAATCAATCGATAACGAAACATCAGATCCTGACTTTCAAGAAGCTTCCTCATCCAATGAGCTACATCTACTATCTCAAGGAGATCTCAATGATTTGGTAAGTGACTTAAATTTTTCCAAAAAACTGGCAGAACTTTTGGGATCTCGATTAAAACGATGGAATTTATTACAACCAAAAACAAAAAGTGTTGTCGCGGAGTTGTCATTTACTTATAAGCCTTTGGGCTGTAATATGTCGTTGAAAATACATTTTTTACATTCACATTTAGATTTCTTTCCTAAAAATTTGGGCGCCATCAGTGATGAACACGTTAAGAGTTTCAAGGCAAGTGGATTCCACGTATGCTGGCGGATTACTGTTACGACATTACAACGAGATGCCCTTGAAGCAAAATACTGAAGAAAATCATAAAGTTACATTGACATTAATATTGCAATATAATGAAATAACTTAATTCTGTCCATAAAAACTTAAATTTTCTAAAACATAATAAAATCAAATTACAAAAAAACTATTCGTATTTGGAAGATTCTAATGTTAGTTCTATTGGGTTGGCAAGAAAGTAATTTCGGTTTTTACAAGAAGATGGCGTTATGTCAATGTTATGTCGGTATTGTCAATGTTATGTTTCTTTTTCTTTTGACATTTGATAGCTGTCACTCTAAGCTTACTTTAGGAGCAAATCAAGTTTAATTTTGTTCACGCCTGTTAGTACAGTGTCAATTTTACCATGGAGTGCAAAAACGAACATTTTCGACATATTTTGCTTTTTTATTTCCGTAAAGGCAAAAAAGCTGCTGAGGTTCACAAAGAGATATGTGAAGTTTACGGTGTTGGCTGCTTAACAGAACGCAGTTGTCAGAATTGGTTTAAGAAATTCCGTTCTGGAGATTTTTCACTCAAAGATGACCAACGTTCTGGTAGACCAATTGAAGTTGATGATGACCAAATCAAAGTCATAATTGAATCAGATCGTCATATGACTGTGCGAGAGATTGCAGAGAGGTTAAATGCATCACACACAACAATTGAAAATCACTTAAAACGTCTTGGACTCGTAAAAAAGCTCGATATTTGGATTCCACATGAATTGAAAGAGATTCACTTAACACAACGAATCAATATTTGCGATATGCATCTGAAACGCAATGAAATGGATCCTTTTTTGAAACGAATCATCACTGGTGATGAAAAATGGATAGTTTACAACAATATCAATCGAAAAAGATCATGGTCTAAGCGTGATGAACCAGCACAAACCACATCGAAAGCTGAACTGCATCAAAAGAAGCTTATGTTGTCAATTTGGTGGGATTTTAAAGGTGTTGTGTATTTTGAGCTGCTTCCAAGGAACCAAACCATCAATTCAGATGTTTACTGTCAACAACTAATGAAACTGGAGGAAGCAATCAAAGAAAAACGGCCAGAATTGGCAAATCGTAAGGGAATCGTGTTCCACCACGACAACGCTAGACCACACACATCTTTGGTAACGCGTGAAAAATTATTGAACCTTGGTTGGGAAGTGATGTCACATCCACCCTACAGCCCCGATCTTGCACCATCAGATTTTCATTTATTTCGAAGTTTGCAAAACTCTTTGAATGGTAAAACTTTCGCCAATGATGATGACCTGCAATCGCATTTGGTCCAGTTTTGTGCTAATAAGGGCCAGAAGTTCTATGAGCACGGAATCATGAAGTTGCCAGAAAGATGGAAGAAGGTCATCGAACAAAATGGAAAATATATAATTGATTAAAGTTTATTGTTTGTATAAAAAAAAAATAGTTTCATTTCACACTAAAAAACCGAAATTACTTTCTTGCCAACCCAATATTACCCTTATCCGTGTTCTAAACATAAATAGACAAAAGTTTTCATGTTACATACAAAAAGTGTTTTTTTGTTGACCAGTGGGGAGTGGGGAGAATTATCAAGTTGTTGAGGACATAACACACACATTGTGTGAATGCGAGGCAATATCCTGCAGTCGAAGAAAATTTTTAGGAAAGTACTTTTTCGAAAACCTAGAGGAAATAGACGGCACGAACTTCAAAGGCATATTAATCACACCCCTATTTTAACCTAACCTAACCTATGGTCTAAGTGTGACAAACTAGCACAAACTACACCGAAAACTGAACTGCTTTAAAAGAAGGTTATTTTGTAATTTGGTGGGATTATAAAGGTTTATAAAGGATTAGAAAGATTGTAGAAGGTCATCGAACAAAATGGAAAATATAAGCATAATGTGTCAATAATGTGTGTTAATGGGAGATTCCTTGACATATTTTGAGAAAAACATTTTACGGGTAACGTGTCGAAATACAGAGGTTTTAAGGCCTGTTTTGATTGCTATTGAAAATAATAGCTTTCAAATTTATACATGTACGGTAACAAAAGAGATACCGTTCAACTCGTAATTGTAAGTACTTTAAGTGCTTTTATGTAAATGTTGCCCTAAAATTTATGAGAGAAAAATTCATTGAAGAAAACTTAAATTTTTGACTTGGTCATTATTTTCTCGGAAACATATCTTATTATTCACAACTTTTTGCAACTTTGAAACGTGTACCTAGTACTTTCAACCGTCTGCCGCATACGAAGCCAAATATGGCTTTGCATTTTATGATGCATATTTTTCCAAGAAAACCTTTTCTAAATGACCTGAAATTATTTTTCTCCATTAGTGTGTATCCTTTTACACAAAAAACGGTACTTTTTCTTTCTGCCTAATAATTATAAATGTTTTATTAATTTATATAGTGATTCCAACACGAACGCGCAATAAAACCGGAAGTAAAAAATATGTTGCAATTTTATGTGCTAAACACTATAAGTATTCGGCAAGTATAGTTAACAAAATAATTATTTTAAGAAGAAATACATTATTTAAAATATTATAAATCAATTTTGAGTTCAAAAATAATTTTAATTTAGCGTTACGTATGATTTTCTTTGCGGACCCATGTATGGCTTCGTATGTATTAAGAGTTTCCTTTTCGATGGATGGATAGTTTAAACTTTTCTGGACAATTTTCAAATGTTCACTGTATGCTTGGAGATGGATCTAATAGTGAAGATGATTAAGTAGAAGACTCTGATATGGAATTTGAGACCACGCCAAACAACAGCGTCTGCCCGAAACTGACACCGAATCTAAGCGAAGACAAGTCTGAAAATATTTTGAATTGGAAAAAAGAACAATTGGATCCGTACGAGGAAGAGTTTTCAATTTACGGGTGCTACTGGATAGCCAGAATTGGTGATTGGGCTGAAAACAGAGGGGATTATTTTTCGTCCTTTTTACCGAGGAGTTAATTCAATTTGTCGTCGACCAGTCAAACTCAAAAGCTCTTCAATATTACATAACTAAGCCGGAAAATTTTGTGATTTACATATTTCGTGTTCAAGTGCTATATTCGCAACACATTATTGGAGCAAATCCGTTGGCCTGTAAAATCTTTTTGACACGATAACATGCAACAGGTGGAAAACGGTGATGACATCTATTTCAAGCCATTTGGATCAGATGGATGCGAAAAACTTTTTAAAATAAGAAAATAAATTGGGGAAGTGAGGGAAAATATGTCAATGGATTCTATTATACAATATTTATTCCAAAAGTAGAGCTACCTGCGGTGAGTGAGCAAATAATACCCATTAACTGTTCTCACTAACTGAAGCAGTATAACGTAGCCAAACCTCTCAAGTGGGGTTACAAGAACAAAATTCTAAGTGGAGTTTCCGGATTCAGTTATGACTTCAATATTGTTGCTTGAGAGCAGAGTAACACCCTCGCTGAAAATGTACCTGATTTAGGAGACACGTGGAAACACGTGTACAAAAATGGATTACTATCTTTGAGAACAGTCAGACTAAACCGAGTCCCCAATTCTAAAATGGCAACAGAGAAAAAACTGAAAACAAGAACTGAAACAAGGAAGCATGATTGAAAAAATGACTTGATGGAGTGAAATTGGGACTGGTATCCTAGTTTGATAACAAGCCCGCAAACATACTTTCACAGTGTGCTGGAAGCAAGCCAAACAGTACAAAGATATTCCCGCTCCTCAAGCTGTTGAGGTATGTAACAAATATATAGGTCGCGTTTCTCATGATCGACCTATGCTCAGTAAACGTACGAGTATGGCTCCGTCAGAATGACTTCCGCCTGCCATTATATGATTTCACAAATAGCTATTTTTGAGAGCATACGCAAAACAAACAAATCACTTTTGGAAAAATGTGATAGTGGCTATTAAACTAGATCTCCTACATTGTATTTCTTAGCTTCTTTCCTCCGTCTATCGAAGTTCTTATTTTCAGCTTGTATTTTTTGGATGTCTTCTTCATCTTGCTGTGTTCGTTGTTCTCTGCTTTCTTCAAACTGTTGGATGTATTCTTCCTCTATTATGTTCATGATTTACAGGCCCTTCTGCCTACAAATAGATGGAAAGGTGTCATTTTAATGGCTCGTAGATAAGTAGAATTTAACATTTGTTGCAAGGTTTTAACGTGCTGTTACCACTTCTCTGAATCATCGATCGATAGCTTTGTTAAGGCTCCGATAACCGTTGAGTGAAGGCGCTCAACTTGTCCGTGGTGGTCCTACCGTAATAAAATGTAAGTTAATTTTCCGATCTTTACAATAATTTTTGAAACAGTTCGCGATGAACGCTCCTCCCTTATCTGCCACAATTTTTCCAGAATCTGCAAAAGTTTCAGCTATAATTTCCAAATTTCTGAATAGCTTCCTGACTGGTAAGAGACTTGATGGGAAATAGCCAGCATAATTTGGTGAATGTATCTATAACTGATAATATATGTCTGTAACCTTTTCTCGTAAACTACATCGGGCCAAGGTAGACAATGTGAAATGTCTCGAGTGGGCTCTTCTTTCGGTATAGGTTGTAAAGGACGCTCCACCTTGCCAGCTTTTCTCTCAGCAAAAATACAACGTACGCAATTAGATAAGTGTTTTGTTATTCTTGTTGGCAACCCTGGAATTTAAAAATCCTTTTCAATTATTTCTTGCACCTTTTGATGGTGGATATGACCTTTATCGTGAAATTCTTTTATTATGGCGTTTATCATATTATCTGGAAGGACAAAAATTACATTTTTATTATGACTTCTACAAAGTATTTGATTGTACATAACATAATGTTTATATGAGTTTTCTTTTAAGATTTCAATAATTGAAATCAATCGATCGTCTTTACGCTGAGACTCTGCTAATTTCTGCAGAAAATTACTGCCACCAATACTCCTTATACAAAATATAACTGGATTGCGACTTAAAGCATCGACATGTTTCATCCTCGTTGCAGCTCTGTGATCGATTGTGTAATCAAACTCTTTCAAAAATAATGCCTCGGAACTCTTGTAGTTAAATTCAGCGACTAGCTAAAATTTCTTTAGGATTTACCTCATATCCTGAATTTTTTCAATGCTTCTATCACAGCAAGAACTTCGAGTTCGTATAGCTGGTGTGGTTTTCTTACTCATATAATATGTCGGAAAAAGTCTGTTATCTTCTGAGCATCTGTATGTAACTCAGTCGTGTCACCATATTTGAAAATCCTAAGAACCGGCTTTGTGATCAGTACGTTTTTTAAATCCTCTAACGCTTTCATCTGTGGTGTTTAGATCTTAAAACCAACGCAGTGCAATAATTCGCTGCTTGTAGCTTATCCAGCTGTTCCTCGATGTTGGGGAAGAGGTACCTTTCTTTAAAAATTTTTTTGTTAACACCTCGGAAATCGACATACCATACCATGACCCATCTTGTTTCTATACCAACACTACTTGGCTTGCGTAGTCTGGAGAGCTATCCACGATAATACCATGGTCGATCCACTGTCCATGGTCGATTTGATCCTCAATAATCTTCTGTTCTGAAGGCGGAAATCTTCTGGATGGTCTGTAAAACGGTTCGTCGTCCATAGTAACAATTTTCATTGTTACAATTGAACTATCTGGAACTCGAGATGAATAATTTTTAATACGAGCAAGTACCTACCTTTTCAGCTTCTTCTGTTTTCATGTTTTCCTATCCTGCTTCGTTCAGTTTACCTTTTGATTCCAAATCTACATATATACCGGTCAGAAAACAAAAAGATTTCTCAGCACTCGTTGATTTCTTTTTAATGGATTTCACTTCTGATTCATGGTTTCTGTCTTTGTTCTTCATAATTGTGATCTTGCCGTCTGCTATTCTAAAGTCTGCCCATTGCAATAAACTCATTCCGATTACCATGTCGGATTTTAAACAACTGTCGTCGAGTGCATGAATTTCAATGTCCTTGAAAATTTCACCATCAATTTCTACGCACGTTGTACAAGAGCCTTTGGATCCCAAGCCAGATATTAGAATAAGAGAATTCCTAAAATTTAGATATAGAGAAATAAGTTTCATGTAGCAATCTCTTAAAACACATATTTCACTTCCAGTATCGACCATTTACCAAAGCTTGAAAGAAATACCATTTATCATATCTCTTATACACAGATTTTCGATTATTTACAGTTGCCACTTGATAAATTTTCTTTCGAATACTTACAAAGATCTACTCCCTTTCTCATTTCCATAGGCATTGGTACAGATGTTATAGCCCTCTCTTTGCATTCTGGTTTATTGTGCTTTTCCACCACGTGTTTTGTCTCTTAAGTTTTCTTAATTCTCCTGTACACCAGCAATTTTTCCTTTAATTCACTAAAATGTCGTTAACATCGTATAATATCAGTTTATTGTTCGTGTTATCGTTTATACCATCGATAATATAATTTATTGTAGAAGGTTGATCGACATTGGCCTGCGAGGCTTATGCCAAGATTCTTCCCTCCTCTTTTATCTTCTTCGAAGTCTAGCATGCACTTCTGCACTCGTTAATTTAACCTGGAATTCTCTTAAAAGCGACTTCCTCAGATCAAGATAATTCAAAGGTTTAGACTTTAGATCGATTTATAACTTAGCACCACCGTGTAAAGATCTTTTGCAAAATATAAACTTTTGAAGGTCATTCCAAAGAAACACAGATGCGTACTGCTCGAAAACATTACCCATTTCTTCACGCTCCTTGTCTCCTCACCGGTGAACTTCCGTAAAACATTCTCTACGTCAGAAAAATAAATTTTTATTGTATCAAACATGTCGTTATTAGGCGACGGAATACTTGTTGAAGCCATCCCGCTATCAAACTGAGAATTGGAATTCAGATAATAGCTTTTTTGTAGCCTACTTTGCCACTTTGGTATTCCGCTTGATTGATTAATTGATGTAATTGTGAGCCTTCTTTTTTTATTTTTTGTAATCCACGTCCACTTTGAGTAATATGACTTGATGGAATATACTGTTATTAAATAATAGATGTTGTAGGTGTTTCCATATCCCGGTTGAGCCCTCATGTAGTAATGAAAACAGTATTGTATATTTTACTAAATAAATGTTTAATTTTTAATATTTCATTGAAATGAAGTAACATAACAGTATTTGATAAAAAAAAAAGGGTTAAAAAGAATGATTTGGAAAAATGCATTATATTTCAAAAATAAATGAATCCAGGAGGTTACCATCCACGGCCACGTTAATCTTCAATAAGGAAGTTTTTCACAACTTACTCCTTCTTATGCACTTAACGCATTACGTGATTTTAGTGACAATGGAGTAGATGTTTTCGATGAATATGTTCAGCGAAACTTCTTACATTCCATACACATACCTGAGCTTGAAATCTACTTTCATGTAAAAAATTCTGCAAGTTTGAACATTTTAAACTCCGTTTGACCAATATTTAAAAATCACTCGTCCTGTGACCTGAATTGTTTTAAAATTGAAGTAGTAGATCATTTTGAATATCTAAGTATTACCTTTGACTAACACTTGAGTTAGTCTGAACATATTTCATATGTAAAGCAATATTTACGATCTGCGTTTCGAAGCTTGTACCACCTGCGACATGTGAACTCTGAAGATGACATATTTTGGAATATTTGAATCCAAAGTATCGTACGGAATTAGCATTTGGGTTGGTGCCTAGTAGAACAGGCTTCAGCTACTAGTACTTCTGAAAAAGTGCGCTATTCGAAAATTATGTAGAGTTCATCGTTTAGCTCATTCTATGGTTTTGTTCAGAACATAGAAAATTATTCCACTTAAACATTTGTATTACTTTAAAGTATTAAAAATGTTCTTTATAAAAGGTGGATATATGCAAAGTCCTATACAATTCATTCAAGTAGTATTGTTGTTTTACATACATTCCGAACTACGGTATTCAAAAACTTTTACTCCGTGGTATCCCGTAAATTGTTTAATATGCTTCATTTGAATATTCGTCTCATTAGATCTTTGCCGGTCTTAATCACAAAGGAACTAATGCCCTATGTTGTTTGAATTTAGAAAAAATTAGATTTTTTCTTTCTGGTTATCATTGTGTTGTTATACCCTTATCTAATCTATGTTTAGGTTTTCTTCGCCAGAACCTTTCCTTTTATTGTTTAGGAATGAAATAATTACGGGTATTGGTCACACCACATCCAGAAATATGTTCCTAAGAAGTGACATTAACACTATTCTTAACTTTTTATACAAATGTCACTTAAGTCAAATATTGTCAAAAATAGATTTAGTATCTAAAGATGATTTGCTAAAATAGGGAATATTAAAAACAACATTCTTTGCCTTCTTTGATTATTTTATTAATTTCTTCAATAAAACTTGCTATACTTAGTTTTTATCGCCTATACATATCGTATATTGTCTGGAAATCATTTTTTTTACCTTTTTGAGTTATTTCCAGGTAAATTCCCTCATAGTTGACAGTTTTGTTACTAATTAAATTTCGTGCAGACCTAAGGCTCCCCCATACATTCGTAACTTCTAATTTTAGTGTTGGAACCACAATGGTAATTGCAAGTGCTTCTCTACTCAAATAGCTCCTTTGAATTTTCAATGAAAATCTAAAACAAAAAAAGAAAATAGTCAAGCAATAACACAAGTTCCAATGTTTTTATTTTCCTTAAAATCTGAAACCTCTAAGCTTTCTTGATATGGCAGTGCCGCCGCCGTTTCTCAGAACAATTATTCTCATTAAATAATTCAGTCTAATTGCAACAGGGCTTTCAGTTCTCTCTCACACTCGTTCGTCAACCAACATTTATTCCTGCAATTTCAGCAAAAGGAAGTGAATTAATTACCTGTTTCCCCTCTAAGTCCAGGATGTATGTACTTGACTTCTCATGAACCCAGCCACAATGACATTGCGAACATAGAGCCAAGAATAAAAATTAAAACAAAGAAAAAAGAAAATTAACCACCCTCATTCCTAAAAGGCTTTCGTCTATGTTTCTTCTTTTGTTATGTGAAATTAATTTTTTATTTTTACTTCCCATGCACCGTCAGCTGGTGCATGCCATAGAATAAGTGCATTCTCATTTTCAATGACGTTTTCACTTGCTTCACTAACAATTATTAAAAGAACAGCTTAAATTCACTGCCATTTTACATCCCCTATTCACCAAAACACCAACCTCCATCTTAGAACAGGGCTGAACTTAGTCATTCTAAATGTCCAAAGACACGTTCACTTTTAAGTTCGTTTAATTAATTCACTTCAAAGGGGTGAAAATGTTCTATTGTGTGCGGACAGACAGAGGTACTGCTCTCATAAAAGAGCAAAGAACGAAAGATCCATTCATTAAGTTTGGGGAAGGACTCAAGTGAAATTATCCTTTCATTTTGATTTATCAACTGAATCAAAGCAACACAGTTTCGTTAGAAAATTTTACAGCGAAAAAAACGAAAACAATATAAAATTGAAGGACAAAGCATACGTAAGGATACGTTTTGCTAATTGACTTACCATATTCATGACTAATCAAAAGGCACACCTACCAACTTCAGGTTATATTCGGTTTATTTATGTTTTAAGTTTGGAAAAAATAATAAACTGGTTGGAACCCAAAAAGGGTATTTCAAGCTGAAGAAAAAACAGTGACGTATGATGTTATCATTGAGTCGAATCCTCGATGGAAAGTAGAGCCATCCAACTTAAACCACATATCGCCCGGATATTTCTCAAAATTTTTTTTTTGTTAACATTTTCTGTTGACTGTAATGTGAAGACCAGACAATGAATTCTTGTGGATGTATCGTAGTTGATTCTATAAGACCCTTTTGGATTTGCCTCACTTTAGAAACAGCACATTTGCTCATTGATTAAGGCCATGTGTACCCCGGACTGATTAAATAATGGTTAGTATAAGCACAAAAATAAAATTCTAAACAAAATATTAACAAAAAATGTACCTGTGCTATGACTTAAAATTATAGGGTACAGCTCAGTGCGAAACGCGATGGAACTTAGAGAAAAGTATTTGAACAAAAAAGGAGACTAGGTTTGCTAATTTTTAAATCTGACTCATTCAGCATGCTATTCGCAGCTCGTAGCATTCTGATTACAGGTTTGATACAACGTAATCAGTGCGGTGAAAATTGGGATGGCAGAGAAATTCAGATCTGAGGTTATGTAGGTTGGTGGTAATGCAGATAGATCATTTGGAGCAGGACCAGATAGTCGGTTCCCCCAGAGCACGTCAGTAACTTCTAGAAAAAACGACAAGAGGTCATTTCTGTAGAAGCGTAGGGTATATTAGTTTTAGGCGATCTAAGTAAAGAGGCAAGTTATATGTATCTGCTCAAGGAAAATTGTATAATACAAAACGTTAAACTGCTTCACCTTGCATGCCTTAAAAGGGAGACCAAACATTGCTTGCATACTCCAGAATTGTCCTTACGAAAGTGAGGCAAGGAGAATTTTTAGCGGGTTTTGAGAACTTTTTAGACCATCGTTTAATAAAGCTCAGTGCGTAATTAGCTCTGTTTCTGATGTGATCTATATGGGTGCGAAAATTAAGTTATCTGTTGCACATAACACCTAAATTGCGTATCGGATTCACTCCCGATAAAGTAGATTCTTCACGAACAAGTGATAGCTTCGAATTTACATACAATAAACTCCAAAAAATTTTGTTTGCACCAATTTGAGATGATTTTCATATCACTTTGTAGTGTGTTAGTGCCACATAGCGTTCAGATAAGATAACATGTTCGCATATCATCTGCCAAAACATAAAAATTTTCCGATAGACTCCGGATAAACAATTCTGGATCTTCCGCCACAATTTCGCTCATAGCGCCTACGGTTTCTTCTGTACTGCTATATATGATAGCAATTTTGACACAGTAAAGCGTTTTCTTCATGACAATTTGGACTGCCTGGCATACGCTCGCTTTAGGCCGAAGGTATTCAACGTTGACATAGTGAGAATATGTAATATAGGCACTTTATTACTACAGTAACTACCCACCTTTCTGCTTAAGATTGCAGAAGAACGCTATACTCCAAAAACAGCACTTACATGACAACACTTACTGACTTTTCTAAGGAAGCGAGCATTCTTCATTGCAATCTTGAAAATTGTCACTCGGAATAGGCAGACGACATCGGTGAACATGCCGAACTAGAATGCACACAAATTGACTTTAAATTTGTGAATTTTCATGTCGATGGTGGATTTACTTGGCCTTAATTTTTGACAAATAAGTAGTTTCAATCATTGATAATGATGCTGTCTGAGGATATGCTTCTGTAGTTAGTGCGCTTTAGTAGATCTATCGCCTTCAGGACAGGGAAAACAATGCTGGGATTTAATAATAGCTTGCAGATAAGTTATAAGAGCATGGTTCTTACCAAACCTTCTCCCACTGCTTTTAGTAGTTCAGCAATGATACCATCTGCTCCAGCAATTTTTTTCGTTTTGCCGTTTGGATATCGAATTACTTACCTCTTTTTGGTCAGTTTAACGGAAATGTGTGCCTATGTCGCCAATTTGAATCGTTAATTCTGTTTGATAGCAGAATGTTAATCATCATCACCCTTCAACAGTCTGCGAAAGTAGTTTCTACTGATTTCTCGAACTGATTGTGTTTATACCCTTTAAAGGTATGAATCATTTCGTAGAAGTAATCTTTATTGTTATGCAGCCATTTCTTCTCACTCGAAGGATATGGGCTTTACATCAGCATCTGATCCCTTTGCACTTCCTGGATGATCTCTTTTTTCGGTCTGTTATGGTTTCACTCATTCGAGCTTATTGCTGCCCTGAATTATCCTAAATTATACAGTAATACGTGGCTTTACGTGGGCATGCAGTAAGACCAAAGCCAAAACCCCAACCTGAAGAAAAAATATCACCACTATTTCTATTTTGATATTTGGCTAAATGACGAAAAATGCTCAAAGGATCTGAGATTTTATTAACCCTTGATAGAGAATTTCGCTGCCAAAGCATCTACATCAAAAGTTGGGCATTGCACCATACCAAAATGTCGCTGGCGTTGTTTTCTTTCGTTTTCTTTCGCAGTTTTTCTGCTTCTTTTTCTAATTCTTCAGAACTATCTGTGGCGTTTGCTGAACTTAATTTTTTTGTTGATTTTCAATTGAATATTGATATTTCTGGTCATTGTAGAAATTCTAATTTTATTTACTGTTTACTTTAGTAGTAAAGCATTTTCTTATGCCAAACCTGAGAGATAATGATATTATTTCTGTCGTCTCTTCACCTGACAGCTCAAAGTGCTGCAACTACAAAGGCAAAAGTATTTACAATCGTCAGTATCTAGAAATCTATGTCAAAGAACGTCAATTAATTCATTTAGGGGTGTTGTCTTTTAATAGTTAGAAGCAAAGGGATTCGAATTAGAGTTCCTATTCTCGAAGTCTGCTCAGTAAGGAGTTTAAATCCTTTAATGGTTTCTATGTCAATTCTAAGGATCTATAAACTATCTTGAGAAAATGAAGTAAATTCTTTTATAGTTGCTTAGAAACTTATGCGAGATAAATCAAAAACCTTCCCAATCATCATTAAAACAAAAAAAACAGGCTATAAAGGAATCTTTATTGGGAGACCAGATGGCCAGTGCTTTGTCCCACTGACATTTATCCATTCTTAAAAGGATTTTGGATTTGTAGGTGGTGTACCAAGAGGTCATTGCATACGGTAGAGTAGTGAGTAAGGAACATAATAAATGGGCAAATTCGAACCTGTTGCGTGTATTACTTACATAACTATGTAACCCTCTCATGTTTTCGAAGTAAAGAAAACAATTAGCTCTCTTTTAGAGACTCATACACATAGCATAAAAGAGGGACGAAAATACACATCAGCCAAATCATTAGAATTTCACTATAGGAAATCCGGCCGGTATCACGCAATTCCTAGGGATCAATGCCGTCGAGGGCATATATGGCCAACTTCAAAATCTGTCAGTCAAATAAATCCAAGTCGTCCAAGTCGAGACATCACAGACACAAATTGTATGAAACAGTCCATTCCTTTGATGGATTTTCAGTTAATAGCCAAATGACAGCCAATCCAGAAGTCGAGCTGGCGAAAAGTTGAAAAAGTATGTCTATCTATAATAAATTGAATGTTATTCCTGTTCTTTCAATAGTCCTGCTTTCTTTGGGAATGTTTTTCCCTTATGACGAAAGGATGATAAAGGAACGCGAATGTAAGTAGGTGTACCAACTACAAGTAAACATAGTAATTCATCATCATATCTTAACATAATGAGAATTTAACGTCAGGCTAATATATCCACACAAGAATACCACACATATGTTGACGTATCCTCTTTCTCTGCCAAACTGTAACAATATTTACGTACATATCTATAAATATTCGTATAAGCTCTCCTGTTTATGTAAGTGAGAGGCAAAGGCAAGGACGTGAACGACATGCAGATAACGACGATGAAAACCAAGACAAGACCTTTAGGAAGTATCAACAGGATATTAAGAAGCATAACTCATGTCTAATTCTAAGGAATACTCCATTTGGGTCCAATAAACTCACAAAAACCGACGACAAAGAAAAAAACATCCTTAACTTTCAACTGTATTCGTTTATTATTTAAGATACAATACTTTGCCAATACACGAATTAAAGGAGGGGGACATTTAGTAATCTGTCAAATTACTTTTGACTTTTCATTAACAAAAAATTTTATTTTCAGTTCATACTTCCTCAGATGATAATTCAGTCTGAAATCCAATCGAACCTCTACAATCGATTCTATCCTAAGGATATCTCGTCCTTGTGCACAAAAATAAAAATAAAAGTAATGATATGATTGCTAAGTAAAATCTCCTTACACTAATTGCTAAATACCTCTTAAATAAAACGCTTTCCAATATCAGTTGTGACTACTCGTATGTATATCAATATCAACAAGAAACATTTCATACCCAAGTGCCTACTACACTTGGCAATACGACTTTGAAAACGCTATTTAGTTTTCAAGTATACTCGTAGAATATTGTAAAGATAAAATATCCGGGGGAAGAACAACCTTCTGTACTAATTTGCTCAGCATGTGAAGATGTTTATGTATCCAGAGGAATGCGGCGTCATCCTTTAAGCTAAGCAATGTTACACGAGTATTTTAGAAAACTGAAATGCACTCATGTATAAATAACAGAAATGCGATGCATCCCTATCCTTATCGTTGGCACGAATTGAGAAAGAAATAGCCCATAAAGCGAAGAAGTTCTCCTCCATTTTCCACCGATAAATTGTACGAGCACAATTTGCATTAGAAACTTTTGAATAAGCTGTAAGGCAAAGTCAGAGTATGAAAAGGATTCATCAGAGGTAGAAGTGAACAAGAATTTACTAAGTAAAGACAATGATGTATTTTTATGTTTTATCCTTAGGCGTCAATCAAAACAATTTCCCATAGGAAATCTGTTAGCGAATTATTTCAGAACCAATTCGTGGGAATAAGTTAAATATCACGGTGCATGGTATGAAAGTTATGTTACCTAAGACGTAAGCAGTCACAATTCAGAATGTACATATTAAAATGCCTAAATGGTAGTCCATGTGGGAAACAACATCGTGTTCTAGACAGTACAAACATGAATACATATGTATGTAGAAGACTTACAGTTCTCATTACAATAAAATTATCAAATTTTGTTTGCGCAATATTTAAACCATGATTGGCTACTTATATTGTACCTGGACTTTTCTCTTGGGCTTTGCCGTCCATCAATAAATTACGAGTATATCATTGTAAGTAATGGGTGAAAGTGAATAGAAGTGTTGAGAATCTCGCTCTGTTTAGAGTGGGGAAATAGCGAGAATATTTACAATCTGGATCACATATTGTATTATTATTAAACACATATAGGAATTATACATATTTGACTATATAATTTTTATTAAAAAATATTAATGAAAAATTTTTGACCTCAGAGCAATGTATGGTAAAAAGTCATTTTTCCAGTTCTTTCAAAAATAGAATAGATCAGAGTAAACGATTGCCTGTTGTGGGGTGCGCACGCGTCGGGAACTAAATTCTAAAATCTTTTTTTTTTCTTTGTCTCTATTATATTTCATTTAAATCCGAAATGTCTTGCAAAACTTGCGGTGAAAAAGTGGAATGGTCTGAGCTAAAAGTGGTTTGTGGGGACTGCAAAAGTCTATCACATGCAAACTGTGTAAATATATTATCGGTAGATATCGATTTTTTAAAAAAGGCCAACAAACCTTGGCGCTGTGCGGGCTGTGCTAACACAAAACGCCGTCAATCGCTATCAGGGGAAGCATTAGTGTGTACCTCAAATACTGTGAACCAGCCTCCCCAAAAAAGAACTGAAACTGCAAAATCCAAGCCACCTAACTCTACCTTGCAAGAAGACGTTACACTCGATATGATATACACTGAATTATTGGAAGTCAAACAAATCCAACGACAACAAATAGAAGAATTACAAACAAAAAACAAGCACTGTGTAGATAAAATTCAACAATTGGAAAGAATAGTGGAAAAACTACAACAACAACTAATCGCAAACTCTGTTGAAATATATAATATTCCCACCAACTGCGGCGATACATCCAACATTGACTTGGCATTGAAGATCTTCCGCGATGGACTGCACGTAGATGTAGCGAAGGAGGACATTGACCTTTGCTACACAAAATAAATCACAAAACGGAAGAATACTGCTCCCGACAGTTACCAAACCAATAAACCTGATATAAATAAAACTAACATACTTCATGTCAAATTCGTTTCTCGCCAATGTAAAGAGAAAGTAATGACAGCCAAAAAAGAGAAAAAAGGACAGCTGACATCAATGCTTATCAACACACACCAACACCCGGTAAAGATGTACTTGAACGACTGCTTAACCTACCAAACGCGCCAACTACTTAATGCTGCGTGGTCAATCAAAGAGAGGAAGGGTTACACATATGTTTGGACCAGGAACGGGAACGTTTATATGCGGAAAAAAGAGGGTGACAATATTGTAAGAGTAAATTGTGCTGCTGAACTTAATACTCGTAATCTATGAATTCTTTTAATGTTCCATGTGCAGTCTCAAATGTATGTCCTAACTCTTTAAACTCTTTTAAAAACGTTAATATTTTTTGTTTACATCAAAACATTCGCAGCATGAGGAAGAACTTTTCTCATCTGATCGCTCATGTTGAGTCACTTGTGAATTTGCCTATAATTATAGTTTTGAGTGAAATTTGGATTTATGAGAATGAATTAAGTTTATATAATATTCCGGGGTACACACCCTTTGCTAACTGTAACAGTTCCCACTGTGCTGGAGGTGTAATAATCTTCCAGATTCCGATAATGTTCAACATTGTAACCTTTCAAAAATAAGTAAAAAAAGGAGGATAAATTATAGACAACTTAATGAATATCTTAAGCATGAATTCTGGGAACCGGTTTTCTTAGAAAATGATCCTTCAATTGCATTCGATATTTTTATGTCAATATTTAATAAGCATATAAAAAACTGCACTTTCGATCTACCACCTTTAAGTAATCAAACATTTTTGAAGCCATGGATGACTCAAAACCTTTTAAAACTTATAAAAATAAAAAATAAGCTCGCCGTAAAATATAAAAACCATCCAAACAATTCAAGGTTAAGAAAATACTATAGTTGTCTATGCAAGAAAGTTCAAAACAAAATTGTAGAAGCACAAAATAAATTTTATATTAACTCCTTTTTACAGGCCAAAGGAAATGTTAGAAAAGAATGGAAAATTATTAATAGCGTTTTAGGTAAAAATAAGGAAACTGTCGGAATAGAAACTATAGAAATTGGTGGTGTTAAATTTACCAGCTCCAATGTCAATTCTAATAAATTTAATGAGTATTTCATTGATATTTCCGAAAAACTTAAGCCCCCTGATGAGTCAAATAGGACTTGCATGTGTTCCTTTTTTTCAGAGATTGGTTCAGATGTCATACAAACAAACAGTTTTGTTTTTCGTTCGTTTACATCTTATGAAACCTACAAAATAATTTTGTCCTTAAAAAATAAAAAATTCTTGTACAAGTGATGGTATTTCTGGTACGATGTTGTATAATACCTCCTTGTATATTGTGGATGTTTTGACTTATTTATTTAATTTCTCTGTTCTAAATAGCTGTTTTCCTAAGCAACTAAAACAAGCCGAAGTAATCCCACTTTTTAAAAAAGGTTGCAGAAAGTGTCTGTCCAATTACCGGCCGATCTCTCTGCTACCAAGCATTTCTAAAATCTTCGAGAAGCTAATGAAGTCTCGAATGTTATCATTTCTTGATAAATTTCAATTTTTTTGTGACGAACAGTTTGGTTTTAGAATGGGACTGTATACTGAAGATGCTATCTCAAGAGTGTGCAACCAACTGTATGAGAGTCTTAACTGCAGCAAACCTACGATGGCTCTTTTTATAGACATGACTAAAGCCTTTGACATGGTTAACCACGATCTACTTTTGGACAAATTATACAACGCGGGTTTCAAGGGTATAATTCATAAATGGTTCTATTCCGATCCGAAAAACAGAGAGCAAAAAGTTACCTTAAATAACAGTTCAAGTGACTCACGTTTTCTAAAAAATGGCGTGCCTCAGGGATCAGTTCTTGGCCCTGTTTTATTCTTAATTTATATTAACTCTCTGTTTAAACTCAAATTAAATGGATTGCCCACAGCTTTCGCCGATGACATAGCCCTAACTTAGAAATCCCAAACACACTTCGAGTGCATCGCTGAAATTTCTATGGACTTAGAAACATTGAGGCTCTGGTTCTTTGCACATAAGCTTATTATTAGCGAGAAAACTAAACTAATTTCTTTCAGCACAACTAACAATGTCTTATCAAATTTCAATCTATGTTTTCATTCATACGATTGTAATAAATTTCGCCTTCCTATTCATAAATGTGGCAATAATAACTTTTTTATAAACAACTCTTGTTCCAGTAAATGCTTTAATATTGAATCAGTGCAACAATATAAATACCTCGGAGTAATAATTGATATAAGCTGAATTGGAAAGACCACACGCAGTCAATCAAATCTCATGTGTTATTGGTGGCACGTTATATGTATCTGCTTAAGCAATTCTGCTCTACAAAACTTGCTAAAACAGTGTACTATGCACTTGTTCACTCCAAGTTGCAATATGGTATCACATGTTGGGGTGGTGTTTATCACAACACTTTCCTACCAATATTGACAGCTCAGAAACACTTGATTCGTATTTTATGTAAAAAAGATCGCTTTACTCGGAGCTGGCCTCTATTCAGTGATTTGCGTATCCTACCAGCTAGACATCTTTACGTTTTTAAGGTTCTAAAAGATTTTTATAAACGGAGTGGAAACATCCCAAGCAGATGCTCACAATTCTACAGTCTGCGTGTTAATTCATTACATTTCGTAAACGTTCCAATGGCTCACAGAACTCATTTTACACATTTTTATAAAGTTACAGCCCCTACTATTTATAACAACCTTCCTTCCTCTATTCGTTGCATTTCCAACATTCACTTATTTCTAAAAACCCTTAAGATCTGGCTTTTCACGATTGACCATGAGAGAATTGAATCTCTTTTAAATAATTCATTTTCATCAGCAGCATAATTTGTTCGTATCATTGTATTCTCATTACTTTTATCTTTTTAATTGTTCCTTAGTAATACTCATGTTATTTTCTCAATTCGTTTGCGATCATTATATATATATTTTTTTATTTTTTTATATTTTTTTATTTTTTCTTTTCTAATTTTGTTTTTCTTTTTTTGAATTACAATTTTTCATTTTTTCATTGTTTCACATCATCATAAAGCTTTTTATTTTAATTATAATAGATGTCACCCCACATCTAAACAAATTATGTATTATATTTAAAGGTGGCATTCGTCACTAACTTACTGAGTTACAGAATGCTCACTATTATTTTCTTTCTTTCTTAGTAATTTAATTGAATTGTATATAACTTAAAGAGAAAATAAACGAATTCAAAAAAAAAAAAAAAGATGTTTTATATTTAAGATTCGTACCTCATATGGCAAGTGATTGAAAAGCTTAGGTCCTGAGGTCCTAGTGTAGTAGTTCAAGAAAATGTTTTTATTTTTGAAGCCGGGACATTAACTAATGCCTGAGTGTTAACTCTCAAATTAAAACTACTATTGCAGATCTTCTTAAATTTATACTATAGCCGTTTCAAAAAAGAACATATTTAGTAACTTATATACATTCATATATATGTTTCAAACGCAGGGTCTATAGAACAAAGGGCAACTGCTAGCTATATATATTAGAAATGATTAGATTATAAACAATACCTTTTCTGAGCAGTACGATTTAAACATAAAAATACTGCGAGTAACAATAACAGCAAGCAATTCTAAACCTACCTACCCTCTTACCCGATGTAGGGCATACAGACAGTGAAATCAAACCTGTACAGAATGTTACTAGTCTTGGGTTTGTATTAAATCACAACTTATCTGACTACAACCACACCAATGTAATCATTGGTCCTATCTATGGTTGACTTCGTAAATTATGGCCTTATGCCTACCTTACTCTTCTTGAAGTACACCGAAAGCTGATTATCACTTTGGTACTACCTCTCATCAGACATGCTGAGGTTGTATATTATAACCTTGACTCCTTATCTCATTGTAAACTGCAAGTTGCTTTTATGCAGTCCGGTATGTTTATGGTCTCCATAGACACGACCACATTTATGTTTACTGCAGGATCTCTGCATCAATAACATATGTCAATGTCAGGAACTGCATATATTCTACTCAAAATCATTAATAACCAATGTTCGTCATATCTGTTAAATAAATTAATCTTTGCTCATTCTTTAAGAACTATGGATATCATTCCTTCCCGATCTCAGTACCTAAATTCCTCGTGTTTATTATTTATTCAGACTGACAGACTTTGGAATTCTCTACTCTCGCGAATCAAATTGATCTCTAATCCTAAACTTTTTAAAAGTGAAATTCTTATTATTTTTTCTTCACCAACCACATAAAACTAATCTTTCTTTTATCCTTTCTTCTCTTTTCTATCAGTTTTTTTTTCTTTGTTAAGTAACTCACTTTTTTCTCCATTTCTTCTATGAAAAATTAAGTAAAATATTGTAATTTAGTCTTAAGAATTTTATAATGTTTTCAATACTGATTTATTCGCCTAAGCACTATAAAAGATTTTATTCACTTCATATACTGCTTCAACACTTCAGGAGTTTCCATTTTAAAACAATTTACAGTACAAGAAGCATTTTCATCAAAGTTAACTCTACCACAAGTGTGATTAAAAAAAACTATATTTGGCACATGTAGTTGAGTGAAATGGCACATCACAGTCCTTCAGATTATCACCTTTTATATTGCATTGGAAACCATAATCTTAGTTTTTTCAAGACTTATTAATAAATGTCATGATGATAACTGAAACACAAGTTAATAAAACTTTAGTAGTGATCCTCTCTCGAGCGAGATAACGTATAAACGCTTGGGATTCCCATCAGCCCCAAAGTGCTCATTTCAAATAAGAAAGTAATATTGCCCCAGTTTGTATATTAGCAGCTAAGGATCCATCCACCAGTATGTGTTGCAGTAGAAAGCTTTTCTTAAACATAGAAAGAAATATCATTACCAACTTAAAGTTAACCGAAATTTAGTGCTGCAGATACACATATCATATAATAGTCTGTTTTCATTTCCAAATATTTATAATAATTATGTTTTTTTTTTCAAAATAATTAGTCTATGTAACTCAAGACTGCTGTGCCAGGATATTTGTTTTTCCTTATCCCTACCTATTGTTTTTCGAAAAGAACCAAACTATACATTGACAAAGGTCAACATTTTGAACATATTTTGAAAATATTTGGTCGTTTACAAGTAATAAGTGCCCATTAAAACTTCTTAGTATTATGCTTTAAAAATGCAAACAAAAAGACGAGAATATTATTAGATTTTTCATATACTGGTATGAACGATCAATACAAAATGTAAAAAGTTGTTGATCTAACCATGTAATCCATGGGCAGCAAGCCCATGTCCAGCAACTACAGCAGCACCACCTAATCCTACAACTGGAACTACCGCAGGAGCTAAATGTGCTCCCAGTAGTGGGGCAACAGCGATTGGACGAGCAAGTGGTCCAATAACGGATGCCGAAGAGACAGCTAAAGCAACAATGGCAAAGAAAATGAGTACCTGCAGTATATTAAATCAAATTACCTCTAGCATACGAGTATATTTCGAAACGGATAATATCTACCTTCATCGTAGAAAATGAATGTTTAGGTTGCTGAAGTGACTTTAATTCTAACTTTTCCATAGGTAGATATTTCCTATATATAGTGACCTAAATTGTAAAGCCAACATATGTGGTATTGCATCATATCTCTGCATTCGGTTGAATGGAATTCTTAGCAACCGTTGATTGAAAGTTACACCCATTGGGGTTTTCAAGAGAAAATCAGGTTTTCGGCCGACTGTAAAAAATTATAATAATCGTGAGGAAAAGTTGCAATGTATAAGTTATCGTATAGAATGTCATGCTTTGCCAGATAGTATATAGGTTACACATTTTCGTTGCAATGATTAGAGGATATATTGTAATTTCTATTCATTTTACATTGTGAACTAAACTGGTAGATATGTTAATGCAAGCGATTTGCATTTCAGGGATAGTTCTTAAAGTAATTAAAGAAATTATTCAGATAAGGAAATTGAATTGGATACTTGAAAAACTTAAGTTTGGTTGAAAAGAATATACATGCTCGTAAATGTATATTTATATCAAAAAAAGAGAAGAAAAGAAACGTCTTCATTCTCATCCTCCACATAGTAATAAAAGAGCGTAGGCAAGGAGCTTGCTAGTTTTTTAGTTTTAGTTTTCAATGCATTTTATTTTCTTACTAATTAACTCTTACATACTAACAAAAAATGCTTAAATGCTAGCTTACAATTACTTAACAGTCTTATACTAACTTACTGGCCCCACACAGGCACTCTAAGCTACTCTAAATACTTATATCTATGTCTTTCGACTTCATTTACATTTTATTTAGAACTATTTATATTGTATACTTAAGGCTAAGAAAAAATATTCGTTAAGAAAAAACTTAGCATATGGACTTTTTTTATTTTTTTATAAAAACTTAATATCTAACTTAAAATAAACCTAACCTAAATAAACTTAACCTAAATACACAAAACACACATAAACACACATAGACAGTATACACAATCATATACATATGTCAGTATACACCTTTGTATATACTGACACATGTATATGTTTCTTAGATGCTAACCTAAACCTATGTAAGCTGGCCATCGCTATTTACAAGAGAAAACAGATTGGTCAGCTCTGCCTCATTAGTAAGGCTGGTCCGTAATTGACGGAAACGACGACGAAGCATCTTCTCCATCATTCAACCACCAGAAATGCTGGTGCTGCCGAACGACATCCCTCTTATCGCGATTCCCCACCGCCCTACTGAACCTGAGGCGATCCACACTGCCGTGTGCGACGTCTCTGTTGTAGTTGAGTCGCCTGTCCCCAGCTGTCCGAGCAACATGGAAGATTAACGGCACCGCTGATCTATCCTGGATCAACCCTATCTGATCCATGTAGAGGAATGCTTCCGGTGGAACGAAGCCGTCAGAGCGCACACTCTCGTGGTAAAGGTAATTGGGGTAGTAAGCCCCAGATATCAGGTTATTCGTCGAGGTCATTGCTCTTGCAATGTGCCTTCGAGTCAGCTTAATTACGAAGTTGTCCACTCGTATTAGGTTCGCCCTGTTGTAAAGGACCTCATTAGGATAAAATTTCTTGTACTCCGACTCTGGTGTTCTGTACAAGCGAAGACAAGCCCTAAGACAAGCCCTCTCAAACACCCGAATCTTTTCCATTAAGCTTGCTCTCACGTTGAACCACACGGGACAACCAAATACCAGCATGGGCCTAATAAGGGCCATGTAGCAGATTACCTTTACCCTCGCATCGAGTTGGCTGCTATAAAACAGTCTCTTTGTAAGGGCAAAAGCACCTTTGGCTCTGGCCAGAGCAGCATCTACATTTTTGCCAAAATACAGAAACTGATCTAGCCAGATCCCAAGGTATCTGACTACATTTCGACAGGCAAGAGGCTGTCCGTGCTGTCCAATGATTGAGAACTTTCGCCAATTTTTTCTGGTATCCCTAGAGGCTCCAGACAACGGCGTCCTAAAGAGAATGGTTTCCGACTTCTGAAAGTTGATTTTCAACTTCCAGTCATCGCAAAATCGTCTTATCTTATCGAAGTCACGCTGCAAGAGAGTATTAATGACCTCGATTTTTGGACCTGTTCTGTACGCTACCACATCGTCTGCGTACGCAATAGTATGGGAAAGTGAACCTATCAAGTCGCTTGTATAAATGTTAAATAGGATCGGCGAATTGACCGCGCCTTGCTGAAGACCATTTTTAATTTGAAATATTCCAACAGAAGTCACATCGCCATTTTTCACGATGAACTGCCTGTTGGTTAGCATATTATAGAGAATGTACAAGAGTGGTTTACTGATCCCCAGCCTAGTCAGCTTATAGAAAAGACCCTCTAACCATACGGTGTCAAAGGCCTTCTCCAAGTCAACAAGGCAGGCACCAGTGCACTGTTTCTTGCCTTTGTTCCATTGGATATCGGACACCAGTTTAGACGCGGCATGTGAGATATCATGTCCCGCCTTAAAACCGAATTGATTATCCGGAACTATATGTTTGTCTTCAACCCACCTAGACAGAGCTCTATTGATTACCTTTTCAAAAACCTTACTGATATTCGGAAGGAGACTTATCGACCGGAGATTCGCCGGATTGGATATATCCTTCCCCTTTTTGGGGATAGGTTGAACCACCGCCGTTTTCCAATGCGCTGGATAATGTGCATTATTCATTGCATTATTAAACAGGGTGGTGTAAATGTCCACCGCTTCTAGAGGAAGATGTCGAAGCACGATGTTCGGAACACCATCGGTCCCGACCGATTTCTTAGCCCTGATTGTGTCGAAGATCTCATGGAGTTCTTCCCTCGAAATGAACGGGGGTAGGTCACCCTCTCTGGCAATGACATTATTTGCCATATTTTCGTCGCTAAACCGGGTGAAACCAGAGCCCTCGGATCGCCAGTTCCCTATTTCATTTCGAATGCAGAAGTCGTGCACCAAGACGCGACTGTCCAGGTCGTAATTAGGGCCAATGTTATCAATGGCCTTGTATACTTCCTGGAAAGTCGCCCCTATGGCCTCAACCTTCTCCTGTGGATCTTCGATCACAAAAAAGTCGTCCTCAGCGGCCTCATTTGGATCAATGCCTGCTATTGTCAGTAACCGTTCGTTGTCTGTTGTCCGGGCTATTTTAAGACACTGAAGGTCGTTTTGATTTTTTCTCCGAAATAGTTTATTTATTTGCGGGAACATATTCGGGTTGCTGGTGTTTACAGCCCGAACCTTGTTGTTCCAATACAAACTTACAGAAATTCTGTAATTCTCTTTTATTAGCGTTTGAATATTTTTAATCGACGACTTCAGTGTCCTAATCTCCGGGTCTTGTCTGTCAGTTAACTGTCTGTACAAGTTTTTGAGTCTTGTCAGAAGTCTACTTTTTGTCGGTGCAGTGCGTCAATAGTAGGATTGCGGAACAGGTCTTCGTTAGTCGTACGTCGATACCGCGGTATTGTAGTGTCCATAGTTTGTTTAATTGTCTCGTCCATTTGTTTTAAGTAATTGTCGATCTCCTCGTTTGACAAATTCCTATTGGACGGTGGGTGGAGCGTGTTCGAGGAGAGCGCTCTTGTCAAAGTTGCGGAGAAGCGTGTCCATCGAGTCTTACTGTAGTTGTAAGAATATCTTTGGACAAACTCCTCCAATTCCGCAATTTCGTTGGGAACTGTAATTTCGGTGCTAAAACCGCAATGGTCGCTGTCATACACGAATGTGCGCAGACAGTTTAGCGTTTGTAAATTCGTACCTGTCAGTCGTATACGTTCGTCGTACAGCAGTAGATCCAAATAAGACCCGCCTCTGGGAAACGACGGGTTATCCGTCGCTTTAAGACCGAGTCTGTACATGGCATCGTGCTGACCCCACCAATCGAGTAGTAGGTTCCCTCTAGTATTTGGCAAATTATTTCCCCAATCTCTATGTCTAGCGTTGAAATCCCCGCCGATTATAAAATAATTCTCCCCCGATTCCAGCCTCAGAAGTCGAAAAAGCGTGTCGAGCTCTGTAATGAATAGGGTGGATTGCGAAGCCTCAGGTGCATAAACAGAGGCCAAGTACAGCCGCTTTCCACTGCGGAGCGGGATGTAAACGACGACTGCCTCCAACACCCGGAACCTGCGCAACACCCCCTTGTACACTCTGTGAAATTTTATACCCTCTTTAATGAAGATCGCGACACCGCCTCCACGTTTGGATCTGGGCCGGTTTCTTCTTCTAACAATATAATTATTGTACTCCAGTTTGTGATTATCGGTTAGCTTGGTTTCGCTAGCGAAAAGCACATCAGGAGTTTGGTCTTGTAGCAATTTAAACATCGCGGCTCTTCGTTCGATCCTAATCAATGAATTCACATTCACCGCAAGGACCTTCAAAGTTTGCTCCACCATGTGCGTACCCATTACGGCATGTGTTGCGTTAGGCCCGGCAGCAACGCGTAGATCTGTTCCACCCGCTTGGCCTGTTCTTGAACCTGCTTTTGCAGCTGAGCCATCTGCCCTTGGATTGCGAGCAAGATGGCTAGCATGTTGGGTGCAGCTTCCGTTGTTCTCGGCATCGGAGCCGGAGAAGCAACAGTCGCTTGCTGTACCGTAGCCCCCCTACCTGACGCCATTTGGGCGTAGGAAATTTGGGGCGTGACGGCTGGTGTTTGAAACCTCACAGGTGAACGTTTGACCTCCACCTTCTGCTGCCGAGCCAATTTTGCTTTTTTAATTTCGGTGAACTTAGGACAACCCCGATAGTTTGCGGTGTGTCCCACGTTCCCACATAATACGCACGAGAGCTGCGACCTATCGGATGCTCCGTCAACACCCAGAGCACACTCCTCGGAACTGTGGTTCTTTGCGCACTTCACGCATCGAGGCTGCATTTGGCAGTTCGACGCGGCGTGCCCGAACCTCTGGCAGCGAACGCATTGTATAACGCCGTCGCTCCTTTTTAATTTTTCCCAGTGAACCACCTGGTAGTCTAGGACATTGATACTCCTTAGACTATCCAGACGGCTTTCGGGACTGAGCTGCACCAAGAAGAACGGCAGACTCCGTTTCTCCCGCCTAGCTCTGGCTGTGGTAAACGGCTTTACCCCCACAAACTTGAGTCCTTCGCACTCCTTCTCTTTGAGCAGTGCTAGGATCTCCTCAGGATCAGAAGATGGTTCCAACCCCTTCAACAGCATCGATTGCCGCTTTTCACACTTCGGTGTGAATGAGAAGTGCTCCGTCGTCGTTTCCTTCAGGAGCTCTTTCACTTTCGCATAGCCCTCCACTGTATTACAGTGGATGGCATGACGATCGTTCCCCAATCTTTTAATGTTAAAATTGTTACCAATGACCAACTTACACAGGTCCTTGGTTGCACTCACCTCTAATTTATAGGTATTAATAGGAGGTACCTTCTCCTTCTTCTTCTGATGCTGCTGTTGTTGTTGCTGCTGTTGTTGTTGCTGTTGTTGTTCTTGTTGGTGCTGCTGTTGCTTTTTTTTCTGCTGCTGTGGTTTCAGCTTTTGTTTTTGCAGCTGTTGCTGTGTCTGCTGCTGCTGTTGTTTCTGCTGCTGCTGTTTTTTTTGCTGCAGTTGTTGTTTCTGCTGCTGCTGGATTTGTTTTTGGGAGCTCGATACTTCCAATTGCTCCCTCTGCCTGCGTGCTATTTGCCGTTGCTTAATAGCAAGCATTTCCTTTTCCAGCCTTTGTATGCTGCTGGTGATATTGTTTAATATTTGCTCATCCTCATCCTCCGATTCGGATGCCGCTAGAGAGGCAAAGTTGTTATTGCCCCCCTCTTAATTGACCTCATCAGCCGTTAACACGTCATTTATTCTCTTTTTTGTGAGAATAGGAGGAGTTTTCAAACTCCTCCTTCTTTTAACGGCTTTCGCCACGGTACCGGCAACACTATTTTTGCCTTTTTCCACTTCCGTTATGGGAAGAGCGGAGTGCTCTCCACCATCCATCTCTTTATTTTGTTTTGTTGTAAACACTTTAATTTTTCTTAGGTCTTTTTAAATAAATTAAATAATGAAGAGAAAAAGACGTTCGCAGAGGCTGGGAAGCGAACCCACAACCCCGAGATTTGTCGTCCGCGTTTTTGCCACTTAGGCTACCGAACACTCGAGCAATTACTGAATAAAAGTATACTCCTTTTTTTTTGCTTTTTTTGTTTTTTGTCTTTCACACTGTGAAGCCGAACACGAAAAAATCACACGTCTATCCTCTGTCGAGGTCTATGAACGACTGCAAGGAGCTTGCTACAAACGTTATGTTGCACAAAATATCAATTGAATAGTAACGAATAATACAATGGCTAGTGGAGTAGTATCTTGCAATGATACTCCGCAGCCAAAAGTTTTAATTCAGTGCGTCTTGTTTTACGCCTCATCGCAACAGAATTTAGAAATTTAATGGAGCCTACAAAGTGAAAAGAACGAAAAGAGAATAGGTATTAGTTGGTCGTAGTACTGCGAGCAGCACCGTTAACCCCTAATTCATTCCGAACGAAGACCAACCCATCGGATAAGAACGAATATACCCGTACTAGTGACAATACCTCTTTAGAGAATTCTCAGCCAGCAAGCCACCAAGCCCGCTGAAAGCTTAAAGAAATGCAGCATGAGTGCGGAATATCCTCATATCTCGGAGACTCTTCAGTGACCGACATTAATGGCATGATTCCAAAGCAGAGTAAGAAAGGTCCCTATCATCCATATTACGCAATGACGGAAGCCTCGACTGAAGAGTGAATGTGAAATTTTTATTTTGTGCCTTCCTAAAACTGAAGTGTAACATTTATTTTAATGTTAAGGCAACTTACTTACTTACTTACATAGACGGCCCTCGGGCAACATGAGTTTCCAGCTAGCGCGATATTTTGTCAGTAGCTTCCAGTTGCGCACACTAACTTGTCTGCAGCCTTCTTCCACTTATGTGCGACACCTAATATGAGATCACCCTCTACAGCATTGTTGCGCTGAGTTTGAGTCAAGCGCTCAAGGCGTCCTCTCTGCCTAAGCCGGGTTATTCGATACTTTCTGACGAGGTCAAAATCGCTATACACAGTTCGTTGTTGAAACGTTTGCTCCATTCTCCATTTGTACAAACGGGAACAAACATTTCCAGAACATATTTTCTCTCGAAGTGCCTGCTAGTGTTCTCATCCACTTTCTTTTCTGTCCAAGCTGATGAGTATCTTGTATACTGCCTTTTTTGTTGCTCGAGAGAGGGCTTTACTAATCAATTGCCTTCAGAGCTGAAAGAAGCAGTGACCAGAAGGAGTGATTCTTCGCATGATTTCCGCGCTGATGTCGTTGTCGGAGTTGATAGGGGAGCAAAGGTAGATACAGTCTCTTACAACCGCAAAGCTGTAGCTGTCTATCGTGACGTTTTGTTTTAGCCATCGGCTCTGTGTGAGGAACATTTAATGTTCCCGTTTTAATAGTCGAAAACATACCATTCTTATGTTATGTCCTCACTATTACATCAATGTCGTCTGCATATCCGACAGACTCTTGAAGATAGTGCCTCTGGAGTTGGCTTGTTAGATTCGCACAATTCTTTCAAGAACGTTGTTGAAAAAATTGCATAACAATGTATCGTCTCGTTTAAGTCCTTTTCTGACATTGACGGTCTCAGTTTTGTCAGCGTGTATTCGCCATCGAAATCCTGCATAGTCGAATGAGTTTGGCAGCGATACTAAAACTAAACATGGCTCTGTATATCTCGTCTATATAGATGCGATTCTGTCACACATGGCTTTAAAATCGATGAAGACATGGCGTGTATTTGTATTTCGGACTCCTGGATTTTTTCCAAGCTCTTCCGTAGTATGAAAACTTGATCTATGGTGGACTCTTCTGGCCTATAAGCACACTGATAGGGACCGATAAGTCTGGTAACGAAAGGTCTTAGGCGTGAACATAATACAGAAAACAGGATTTCATACGCGATATTGAGGCGAAATGTTGTCTGCCTTTATTTATGTTAAATGGTTAATTCTGTCATTCGGTGGGATGTTGTTTGTCAACACAGTTTAACAGTGTGCATATACAATTTTTCCAGCTTTACTGCACCGATTGTGTTTCTATGTTGTTTTCTTTTTCATTCTTATAAATTTCCGTTTGAGCTTTACAGCTTTAGCAAGGTCATTTTATTTCAATATCAAAGATAGAATCCTTCAAAAGTGTGGCGTCTACACGGCCTTGAATATTGGAAAGATTGTGGTAAGCGGCGTTTCAATTTCTGCAATGTCAAGAGTCTATGCCTTGGAAAAGAATTTTTGAGCATTGGAACTGCCAACACACCATAGAACCGGTAAACTATCTTGCGATTAGATAATGATTTAAAAGTTATATTCCAACATTCGATGGGGAGCCGAAATCGAAATGAATCGCGACATCTTCTTTAAAGTTTGTGCACTAACTTGTACAATGCGATTACAGCTCAATGGATTTGATCACTGTTTATGACCACTGGAGATTTATGAACAATATTTTTCAGTGGTCAGAGATTGGTTTTCTACATTCACAACACACGGCTATAAAGGCGTATTTCACTCAAAGTTCCAATCAAAGCAAATAAAGCAGTAAAAATATTCGAACTTGAAACCAAATACTGAGTGGAAAGAGAAGTACAATACACTGTCATGACAGACGCATGTGAATATATCAAGGCTTCATGTACTCAGGCCAAATACGCATCTAACTAGTGCGACAGTGCAATTACCAAGAAAATTTCTAAGAAACAAAAGTAAAGATGGATTGGTAAGTACAGGGATTGTAATCTCTATTAATGCTCCCAAGAAGGCCAATGAACTGACATTGACAAATACCTGCAGAATGTTTCCAATTTGCTCCAAGTATATCGGATCTAGTTTCGACGTCCTTCTTTGCCAGCGCATGTGAAAATGGTCCTCTAATTGTGGGCTCACTATAGAACAATATGTGGAAAATAAGGATTCACCCTAGCTGGTTCTAATTGAATTCATAAGAGCCGTCGCAGCGTGTATAGTCAGTTATCCATATACAGGCTCCCAGCTTTGCGAATGGAGGAGTTGACAATAATAAGTCATGATTCTCCCACCGAAATGTTGCAGGCAAATCATTCGCAACATCATTCAAATTTAAAAGTCCGGACAAGCAGTACGAATGTATTGCTATTGATAAGTGAATCCAAAACCAAAGTCATTCACGTATCTAGCGCTTTCACATAATCTAATATTGCTGGTCGTGAGGAGATGCGAAAATTTACATCTTTCCTTATCTATCGGCTGACGGTGGCACCAAGATTAATTCGGACAGTAGAATATGGAAGGCAGAAGGCATTTCAAAGATCAGAGTTTAAAGCATAAGACCAAACTGCGACTGTTTTGATCTAAAATTAGTTCAGTATTTTTCTTATAAGTACGAGTAGTAGAAATTTGAAAGTAAACACCGCGATAACAAGAAAGTTGTAGACCTTTCTAAATAGGTGTCTATGACTGATGCGAAGGATATGACAAAGCCAAAATATTTAAATTTTCAGCCCGACGACTCTTACTAAATTAATGTCAGAAGTTAGGTTTGTGGGTTAAGGTAAACGCCAACTAGATATTGGATTGTAGTACGACTTCGTCGTAAACCATTGTCTTTTACAGCCTTTTTTGCAATTGGTAAAACTTGAAGGGTTCTGTGCATTTTTAGATCTTAGCGTTCTCTATATGATATTTGAAGAAAGCTCAAGATAATGTTTACAGTCTCACAAAATACTGGCAAAACATTTAAATGCCTGATAAATCGAGTAAAATGCTAACGATTTCGAATTGCTGTCTAATGCTGAGGAATTTCCTTAAGTTTAGTAGACTATGGATAGGATTAACACATTTAATTGGCACACCAAAACTTTATCTGTCTATTTCGATTTTCATTGGTTTTCTTGTATTATTTGTCTTAATGAATGGCATACGGGGCTGAGCCTTTACTTTCCTACCCTTTATCGGTTAGTCAAAATTTTTTCAACAATTTTCACTTTTAGATTAGATTTCTGGTTTTAGTTATAGTCACAAATCAAGGTAATAATTAACTTTTCAAGATCTGAACTTAGTGATAGTTATGCTTTGTGCACTGCTACCAAAGCCCATAACATTAGACAGTAACAAGAATGATGCAATTTATAGAACGTATGTCATCATGAGCTTACTATAAATACTTGCGCACAAACGTAGAGTTTTCATTATTGTGTCAACTGCAAGTCACTACATACACTATCCAACAATGAAGGTAAGGTTTGATTGTTATATTTATACTCGAATGGATTTTTATAATTTTCTTTTGGCAGGTCTTGATTTTCTTCGCTCTTGTTCTCTTGGCTGTCGCCTCAGCATCAGTCATTGGACCACTTGCTGCCCCCATTGCTCTTGGTCACTTGGGAGTCCCAGTGGCTGGAACAATTCAAATTGCTGGTTTACCCGGTCCAGCTTTGATCGCCGGTCATGGAGCTTTAATTCATGGTTAGCCGAATTGAAAAATATCATTTGGTGCAGGATTTAATAAATTTCTCGTTTTTCATTGCTACCGCTCTAAAAATGTTGTATATTATTTTTGAAGTGTCAGAAATATTAATAATTTAATAATTGCCTTCCTGCTCAACTCAGCTGTTAGCAAAACACTAATGTTCTCAGTTGTTCCTTGCTATGTTTGAGAATTTTATTTGATCTCTTTCGATAAAAAATGCAGTCATAATACCTTCAATTCCCTATGCTATCATAGATTTGACAATGTTTTATGAACCATTTGGAGTGGGTTCGGGTTTGATATTTCCTTATACCGTAGTCTGCTCGCATGCAATATAGTCTCATTCGCTTCTATCTGCATATGACCTTGCATATTATGCGGCAGCTTCTAACTGCACCAGACTAGATGTTTGTGGATTCCAGTGCCTTGGACAAAGCATGTTATGTAAACGGCAATATCCTTAGCAGATACCGATTACATTTACTCTGCTGCCCAAAGAACAGTTTGGAGTTGGCATTGGAAGACGCTGCTTGTGCCCGGACGTAACAGAGAAGCTTTCAGAAGATTCCAGAATACGATACCTGACCTCTTTTCTATCAGTCTGTGTAAATAGCAATTTTTCCTGGTCCTCTGTTACCATTTATCTCTTTTCGGATATATTCGTAATATGTAAATCGCACGAAATCTCAAAGTTTACCGAGTGAGCAATTTCATCCCCGATTATTGAATCACCCACTAACCACCCAATGCTACAAGCTTTGAAGTAGCCCAATTTGGTCAGCTATAGCGCACTGTTGCAAGCGAGTTGTTTGATCTATACATCATGCCGTGAAAGGAAGCAGGAAACCACCCAGTGCCACCGTAGAAATAATTATAACCGCTATAAGCAGAGTCTATGTCGATACTTGCATCGTCTTTCCCCAATAGACCAAAGCATACAGATTTCGGTTTTTCCCTTGCATCGAAATTGGTCTCTACGAGCAGGTGTACGACGACGTTAGCTTCCAATACTGATATAATACTGCGCACACTTTTGGTGGCTAGGTTTGTCTTTCTTCAAAACAATGGTAATTTTTTGCGTTTTTTTTTGTACCTTTCATCACATCAGTACGCCATAGTGAGTATGGGTCTCACCATCATTGTGTATGCCCAGTGTGGCATTGCGGGTTTCAAACCCCAATTTTACTTTTGATCCCTTTCAAATAAGTCCTTCGTAATTCTTTCCTTTACATTAAGTTTCTAATTTTGTTTCGTGCCCAGAATAACTCCAATATATTTTGCATTGTCCGAAAATTTAAATTCTATTCCATCCAGCTTGCCGAGGTTGAATCTTCTGTTTCTGGTGAACGGAATTTGTTCCATTTTATGTGGGTTTGTGTACTACTATATGTACACTCTTGCTGTTTATCCAGTTCTCAATTTTGTTCAAATCAACGTTCATAACGTCACCGTTTTTAAATTCAGACATTTTTCCAGTATTGAGATATACAGCATATTCGCATATTCTGTGGTATTAATGCAAGTAATAGTCCAACAGCCAAAGTGTTAAAGCCTCTTTCTATAATTCTATAATTTCATATCATATTGCCTCATTTATTTTGCAATAAATTCGGTTAACCTTTCCCTTTATGCTTTTTTAGATTGCATAAATTTCGTTTTGCATTCACTGTTACTACATAAATTATTTTTCTGTTTCCTTATTTAATTCCTCAAAAGTCTTTGTTAATATGATATTTTTTTAAGTAACTCTATTTGGATGAACTAGAAGGAACTTATTGGCGTAGAAGTTAAGTTTAAAGTCTTGGATAAATCATGTGTCTTAGGAGTAAATTCCAACAAAAAAAAAACTCTTTACATAGTGCCTGTATATCTAAAATAAATGGCAACCACATACTACGACAAAAAAGTAGATCTAATTCTTGCTAGTTGTTTTAATGGTTGATTTGGTTTGTCTCAAAATAACTCTGTTATGGTCATAAATCAGCAAACATGGATATATTGTAGTTCGCAGATCATAGCATAAAGTTCTGGATAACAAGGGTGTCAAAATACTGGAGCCTGTAGCTGGATATGTGGCTCGAGTTCTGGATGAAAAATGCCAGAAAGATTCCAGCGGAGAGCTAACTTTTATTTGCAGAATTTCCTGTTCAGTAACTGATTACCATTTTATTTCCGGAGATTGGTATCTTCTACCGCATAATTTTCATATATACTATCATATATTCCTGGTCCACATGCTTCTAACTATGGGACTAAGGCTATTACTTTTAATATTGGAGGACAAAAGTCGAGCAATATATTGTAATAATTTAAATTTCGATAATACCCTTATTATGGACATCGAACCCTCCTCCAACTGTTAAAAATCACTGAAATAATTAATAAACAACTCCAACGAGCAGTCCACCAAGAAATAAAAATATATAAAAACAAAAGTTATTTGATTATAAATGCTTTAAAGTAAAAAACTAATCATTTTTTGCGTTTTTAAATCACTAAATGGAGCAGCAAACTATCATTTAAATCATCTTTGGTATGCAAAGAATACGGCCTACGAGCATCAAATTATTGGGATGATAAGCAATTTAAGCTCATCGGCCGGATTTTAGAGAGCTGTGAAATATATAAGCGGACATTAAAATGTAATCGAGCCATCGTTGAAGGCGTCATAACTCAAGAAACATATTAAGAATCTTGTGGTGCATCACCAATCCAACATGCCGCTCATTATTTCCTAGATGAGTCTTTAGATGAATCACTAACACCCCAAAAAGCACAACAATTCACCGAAAATACCAAGGCCTATACCAAGATGACCGAATTCAATTTAAATTGTATAAAAACGGCACAACGAAATTTGTACATGAGCCAACCATAGAGTTCAATCGAATTTCCGGAACCGCTGCTGTGCAAAAAGGTAATAATTCTTCTGCTACAGAGAAAGGTAAACTACATCATTCCATTGAACTATAGTGAAACATATTTCCTAAAAACATCGATCGAATGGATAGCGGCTTTGATCTTCAAGACTTACAAAATAAGTTAGAGTCATCAAATTTTATCAGGGTTCCAATCAGAATAAAGCTAACCTTTGATTGCAGACAAACACACCCAAATACATGTTGGTTGCATCTAGAAACATGAAAATCACTAAATGTTTTTAGACATTTTGAATATGCATCTCGACTATGTAGTTAAAGTAATGAGGATGGAAGAAGTAAGACAACCCAGGACATATTAATATGGCTGGAGGAAACCTCATGCAAGGCGCGTCGGGTCAAACTGTATGCTTAGGCTTTGTATTATCTCCGGTGAAGTGTCTGCAAACCTAAGAAGGTTTGACCGAAGCTTGATTTTCAAAATAACGGCTGAACCATAATCAGCTGAATTACAACCTATAGGACATGACACAACTCATTTGACTAAATAACCACTATTTCTAAAATGAGAGAGGAGCTAATATAATTAAACTATGTGCAGTCTCTGCAATCAGAGAGTGATAGAAGACCTACTACACTCGATAGGAGAAAGATCTCCAAAAAAAGACACTTCAGATCAGAGGTCCTGGTTATAAACGAAGCAATCAATATCTTGAACGGACAACAATAATGAGGCTGATTTTACTCCTACACCGCTAATGCTTTTGGCTACGGCGTATAATCGGCGAAAATCTTTCAACTTTATTTCCACTTAATTCGATTATTATAGAAAAAATAACCCGTTTTAAACGTTAAAGAAAGGCCAAGACTTGAAAGAAACTTTGCAATTTTATTGTTTGGTCCAATCCGTTAAGAGTTTAAAAGCCAAGTGGAAAGAAAAGGGTTAATTCATACAAATTTAAATGTTACATGTTAAATGTTAAAGAAAAGGATAACGATAGATAATACATTTCATAAATACAATAATTCAGATAGGGTAAATAATAGTTTGTCTTCATAACTTCATTCATTTTTCATTCATCAATGAAAGTTCCAGTGGATATAACAGCTGCACGGGTCTTCGTGTCCTCGTTCCATCAGCATATCGAATCTCAAACGCTCGAACTTTCTGATCTCGACCAGTAAACGCGCTTTCAACAATTGCTAGTTTCCAAGCAATCCGTGGCTTCGCAGAATCAAAAACTAGTACAACGTCGTTCGGCTTAAGTTGAGAAGATGAATAGCCTTGGCTGTGATGAAACGATCGAAGTTGTTGCAAATATTAGACGCGCCACCGTTTCCACAGCATACCAGTTTGTTTCAAACGCTGCACCCATAATTGCTGCAAATCACCTGATCAAGGCACCGTTTTTTTTTTTTTTGGTTAAACGAGCGACTTTCCCCATGTATAAAGTGTGATGGCGTAAGTGGCGAAATATCCATCGGGTCACTGCTTACATATGTTAACGGACGAAGATTTATCATACCCTCTGCTTCTGCGATCACTGTGTGCAATTGCTCGAACGTTAGCTTCGCTTTACCGATTACAACCTTAAGTACATTTTTAATAGTCCTTATAAGCCGCTCCCAGAATCCTCCCCACCATGGCGCTCGTTCAACTATAAACTTCTACTTGATACGTTTACTCGATAGAAATCCTTGCATAAGCACGTCATTCGGCGTGGAACTCATGGCACCGAGCTCTAGAGCCGCTCTACCAAACGATTTGGCATTATCTGAATAAATAACAGAAGGAGCGCCTCGTTGAGCCATAAAACGCCTCATTTCCATTATACAGCTCTCAGTTGACAAATTTTGAACTGTTTCTAGATGTATACATCGAACAGCGGCACAGGTGAAGACCATCAGATAACTTTTCATCATTTGATTTGTGGAAGTGTCATGGTAGTAGAGGGGTCCGGCAAAATCAACTCCGACGCAATCGAAAGGTCTTGACAGGGTTATACGTTCGATTGGAAGATGTCCAAATGGTTGTGATGCAGGCTTTCCAAAAAGTCTTTGGCAAGTAATGCACCCTTTAATTCTACTTTTCACTAAAGGGCGTGCCCTAATAACCTAGTGACGTTCACGTAGCTGACACAGTACCACATTAACGCCTCCATTCAAGGTTCTTTGATGATAATAATCGATCAAAAGTTTGACTAGATACGAATCCGATGAAAGAATGATGGGATGCTTTCGATTTAAATCAACATTCAAAGATTGAAGGCGACCACCAAGCCGCAACAGACCATTTTCATCCAAAAACGGACACAACTCAGTTATCTTTGAAGTTTTAGGTATAGACTTTCCTTTCTGCAAAAGATAAATTTCATTATTAAAAGAATTTCTTTGCATGTACCTGAGCCAATATGTTTGTGCTGCATCGAGCTCACTGGTAGAGGGTTGAGAAAATTCACATTTCTTCTCCTTCCTGCACAGCTTCACAAAACGCAATAAAAAGCCCCATGAACTAAATTTCTTGTAGTCCAATAACGGTTCAGACATTGACTGAGTGGGAGTCGAGACTGGTGCTAATAACGCCAATGCCAATTTATCCGGAACGATATTTTTGACATCTTCACCCAAGAACGCATCATCTTGAAGCCAGGCTGGCCCGTGAACCCATAGTTCAGAATTCAACAAACTGTTTGCCGTAATTCATCTCGTAAGAAGATCAGCTGGGTTTTCTTTTCCCCTGCAATGTCGCCAGTCCGATATGGATGTAAGATGACGTACTTCAGTAACTCGACTCTGAACGTATGGTTTCCAACGATGTGCGTCGCCCTGGATCCAACCAAGCGCAATTTTTGCATCCGTCCACAGGAAGAATTTTTGAATAGGAATCTTTAGGGACTTTTGTAAATACGAAGACATTCGCGCCGCCAACAACGCTGCTGTAAGTTCCAACTTCGGAAGTGAAAGTTATTTTATCTTCTCAGTTTTAAGTGGAGCTATGCGACTCTTCGCACATAGAAAAGAAACATTATTTCTCCCAGCTTCATCAAAACTTTTAATAAATGCTACTGTGCCATATGCCTTTAAACTTGCATCCGCAAATATGTGAATGTGTATAGCCTTTGGAAGTGAACAATTAATCGCTGCACGAGGAATAGCATAATTCTTCAAAGGTTTGAAATTTTCCACCCAAGTTTGCCACTGTAGTAAAAGCTCTCCCGTTAGCATCTCATCCCATGACATTTTTCCCCGCCATATAGCTTGAAAACGTATTTTCAATCCAATTACCACAGGGCCAAGCATGCCAAGAGGATCATACACTCGTGCGATCATTTGCAAGACATTCCGTTTCGTTACCTTCACTAAATTAGAAGAGAATAAATCTTCGATTGATTTCAAAGGTACTCCAATTTCATCCGTGTGCACGAACCACAATAGCCCCAAAACTTTTTGCTCACTTGGTAGCTCATCGGAGCAATGAGCCTGACGAACGAGATTGCTATTTGAATTCCACTTCCTTAGGTTCATATTCGCACCTTTCATCACCAGAACAGCGTCTTTGCTAACATGCACTCCTTCCTCTTCGGTGTCGACACTCATCACCAATTCGTCCATGTAGAAGCTTTCCATTAGCTTTCGGCAAGTGGACTGCAACTTTCCCTTTTCTTTCTTGAAATGTAATTGCAGAGTTGCTGTTAATAAGAAGGGGCTGCAATTCGCACCGAAAGTGACTCTGGTCATCCGATACTCCAGTATTTCGGTTTGGCATGTGGGTGTTTTCTGAGAAGCGTAACAAAGGAATCTATGTGTGTCACGATCCTTCTCGTTGAGCTCAATTTGTAGAAATGCTTTCTCCACGTCTGCCACGATCCCATAAGGTCCCAGTCAAAAGTTTAACAATATTTTCAGGACATCGGGCAAGAGATTAGCTCCTACATGAAGCAAATCATTTAACGATGGAGAATCTTGGCTACGTGACGAGGCATCGAAAACGATACGCATCTTAGTCGTTGAACTATCCTCTTTATATACTGGTCTGTGAAGAAAGTAAAACACTCGGTGTATATTCTCCTTGTTTTGGGGTGAAACAGACTCAGCAAACCAGTCTGTAAGTAATTGCCGAATACCAGCATCATATTCTTTGTATTTTTCTGGATATCTTGACAATCGCGAACCAAGTGATTCAAGTCGCTTTAGAGCACATTCTATGTTGCTTTTTATTTCAACATCCTAATTCTTCCACAGTAGAGATGCTTCGTATCGTAGACCACTTGTAGCAATGCACTGAGCAGCTAGTTCATCGTCCAGATGTTTATTTTCTTCATCTTCACCACGAATTCCGATAGCTTCTAGGGACCAGAACGATGTGAAGTCGTTACTGCTGAGTGCAGGCAGATGTAACGTCATGCTGTGGATGGATGGAGAAAATTCGTTCGAAAAAAACTGCTTACCAGTGAAATGTGCTCCTTGCAACGTCCAGCCGAATATGGTATGTACTGCTCTTAATCCTTTTGAAATTCGACGCTGCTTACCCGTAACCTCCGACCAGTAGTAGTTTGAGCCAATGAGTACACTTAGCCCATTAACTGCTTCTTCGCTTGTGTGACATGAATCCGCTAACTGGAGGTTTTGAACTAGAGTGCAAGATGGGTCTGGTGCGTGCAAAACATCCACACATATCTCCGGGACGACAATTGCTTCCAGGTTTACACTCTCGTTGGAATATTGGCTTCTTATATGCACCTTCACTTTCTTGAATTTTCTAAAGGGAGCTTGTTCTTTGCAGCCAAACGGAATTAAAGAAAAGTTCACTTCACCCATTGATTGAAGGTTGAGTTTTGTTGCAAGATCTTCTCGAATGTATGAGTACTGACTTCCACCGTCGATAACAAAACGAATGAGTAGGGATTTATTTTTACTCGGAGAGACGGCTATTCCCCGAGCCGTCTTCAAAAAGACGTTTGTATTGTCAAACAAAGAGTTGTACGCACATAAATTTGTAGAACTTTGTTGAATCAAATCTGGCTGAGACATTTGTGGCGTTGAAATTTTACCAGCACATAGATTAATGACATGTTCTCTATCAGCATTTTTCGGTAGGGATGACGATGTAACAAAATACTTTTCTCTATTGTAGGAAGGATCGCACAGTGATGTGATATGTCTTCCTTTGCACTTGTCACAGCAAATCCATTTAGCGCTCCGACATTTCTTAGAAGAATATCCTCGCTTGGCACAACGAAAGCAGCAATTATTTTTCCTTAACATCTCTCTTTTTTCTGTGATTGACAGTCTGCAATCACAATCCTTGGTTAAGTGTTGGTGTGAGTTGCAAAATGCGCATATGCTCTTCTCTTTTAGTGACATTAAACATGCTGCGGTGGAAGGAGTATGTCTGGATTGCACAGTGGATGGCGTAAAAGAGATCACTCTACTTCTCTCTAAAGACTCCACTTCTCGCTTTAGAAAGCTCGTTATGCTTTTTACTTGTGTGTCACCAATTTGCAATGATGTTGATGAGCTTTCGTTTTCTGTTTCGTTCGGTTTTTCCGTATGATCATCCTTTTTTCCCAACCGAAAATAATCAACTCGGAGTTCAGCTGGTAAGCAACGAAGCAATATAGATTTTAGCATAACGTAGTACTGCTGAGTAGGAATTTGCAGAGCGGTCAAAGTGCGGCAGCATGAGATTATCGAATTGTACAAATTACGAAGACCAGCTATGTCTGTTCGGGATTGCACGGGATAGCGCACTAATTGCTACATCTTGATACTCTGCTACCTTCTCCAGCTCCTTGTCCAACTCTTCATCCTTGAGAAGACCTTTCTTCTGAATCTCCTGATCGGTTTCGGGTTTCGGCACCATATAGAAAAAATAACCCATTTTAAACGTTACAGAAAGGCCAAGACTTGAAAGAAACTTTGTAATTTTATTGTTCGGTCCAATTCGTTGAGAGTTTAAAAGCCAAGTGAAAAGAAAAGGGTTAATTCATACAAATTTAAATGTTACAAGAAAAATATCGAGATGAAAGAAAAGGATAACGATAGATAATACATTTCATAAATACAATACTTCAGATAGGCTAAATAATAGTTTGTCTTCATAACTTCGTTCATTTTTCAACAATTATTTTAAGTAAGTACACAGGGTTTATCTGGTTTGGGACACAGTTATTTTTGGATCTGAGTCATTGGTTCATGTTACGCGACAAAAATCATATGGGAGGGAGAACGGTCTATCTTCTATACTCACTGAGTTACATGATGTTTAAGAAAGATAAGTAGGTACCAACAATTATTTAGTTATAACTTCTAGTGAGTTAAATCTAGAACAACCAAACTAAGCTCGTTCGATAGGCAATTGATTAGTGGTCAATTCATGTTTAAATGTTATTGTCATCAGACTGGATTCAAGCTTAGCTATCCGTAACTATTCTGCTAGTGATTTGGAGCACCATCGTGCTAGTAAAAATGAGTTCTTCTTTGTGTAAGCGAACACCTTCTAGCAGTCCTGGCAATTTTGCAATTTTGCAAAAATTGCAAAGAAGCTTTACAGTTTAGTGTTTCTGGAAGTATGAAAGGCCCAATTAACTTATTACCAATTGCACCTGCTCACACGATTACGCTGAATTGATGTTGAAATGATTTTGTTCTTGTGGATTTTCATTCATCCGAGTGTGTAGGTTATGAAAGTTTGTAATGCTTCTAGTGAATTGCGACTCATTTGTCCATAGAATATTTGTGGATAAATGTATCCAATTGCTAAATTCTGATCGCCCAGGCAGATTTGCTGGTAATAATCTCCCGAACTGGTGCTGCATTATATGGATGAAGATTCTCTCTCACATGCAAAACTTGCGACATCGAACGTCTACTAATTGATGTCTCTGTTGCTACGTTACGTTCCTCTGATTCTGCATCTTTCACAGCTACCCCATGTGGTCCCACTATATTGTTAATATTTGTTTCAGTTTCTCTCAATCTTCTGTGAGTATATGTATGTTAAACACCTTTTGACATACCCCATATAGGATAGGATAGGAAATCTTCGTTCATACTCTGTTCGTGCGGCCTCAGCACTGGCATTACAAAATCCATAGATAAAATGGATGTCTGCATATTCTTCACTTGAATATTCTGCCATTTAAACAAAATTCTTATAAGATTTCAACTTCACTGCGATGCTATCGAAATTCAATAAACAAATAATAACAGTAAACGAAAATGAACTTATTTTGAAGTATTTTTTTTAGTAATAATAAAAAAATGGTCATATTGAGGATTAATTTATTTACCCTTATACCTGAAAACAATGCAATCCCCAGGTAAAAACTTTGTATGGTGCGCCAAAATAATAAAAAATAAAAATAAATTTTAATTAATAAATTTTAACACACTTTTCTGAGATAAATGCGATTTTGCCAAAAATGTATTAGTAAACAAACAAAAAAAAATTGTGTTTGAATCTCAATATCTCAATAACTATTATTACTATTGTTATTGTTATTTATTTATTCAACATATACTTTAATACAATTTGTCTCTTGTTTAAGTTATCGACAAAGCTACTGCTAATTTACAGATTGTTAAATATTTCTATTAATTGTGGTTTATAAAATGGTTGTGAAGATAAACATAATAATTGGTGGTTCCTACTTCTCTGAAGGATTTTTTTCATAAAATGAACCAATGAATCAGATTTCAAAATATCTGTATCCCAAACTGGACCACCCTGGCTTTTTACGTCTACCTTTTTTATATTGAAAATTGAAAGCATATTCGTAGTTCGTAGATGATCTGACAGGGTTGCTTTATAAATGACAGATATAGGCATTGTGACAAATTTTTGATTAAGAAGGTCGCAATCAATTTCGTCAGGCACTTTAGGGTTCTTTTTTCCAATTTTTAGCTCTTTTAAGGTTTTCCATGTGTTTTGCGACGACCTATTTTGACTCAATCTATTTTCGTAGTAGATCGTTTTCGCAGCTCCTGTCTCTGACACCACTTTATTACGCAGACGGCAATTCACACGATGCAATATGTATTTAAAGTTTGTGTCGCCTCCAAAAATTAAAAGATCTATCTCGCTCTTGCATCAGTTGTATGATACTACTACTTAACCAAGGTGTCAATGATCTACGAACAACCTTAGGCTTCACAGCAACGTTTTTATCAAAAAGAAATCTAATCTGCTCTTGAAGATATAGTACTTTATCATCAACTGACTGTAGAAGCGAACATTATTCCAATTCCTTGGTAATTTAGATTTTTAAAATCTCTGAACTGGTACCTATACTCCGTCGGTTTATTTTGAAAATCTGAGATTGGAAAAATCATATCGTGTCTGTAGAAGGCAGGCGCTGAAATTCGATTCTAAAATATGACCTTATTTGTGTCATATAATAAGTGTAAGTATAAGTGTATTTGCGTTCACCCTGGAAATGAGTAGGAATACTTGTATTAACTAAATACAAGCTAAGCCCTTTAAAACTATTCACGAATTTCGACGTAATGTTAAAGTCAATTAAGTGGCAATTAAAATCACCATAGAGAACAAAATGCGAGGCGCTGCAAGAGTATTGTTTCAGTACATTTACTATTGGAAAATAGTCCACATGTTGATCTGCTCTGCACCCAATAATATTTTTTCAAACTCGCACACGATATAAACGAAGCAATACTCAAGCCAAAAGTCCTGCGCTGATTTATAGTACAAACCGGTGTTAATTGCAAACCTTCGCGAACATAAATAGCAGAGCCTCCCCCAGCACGACCCTTTCTATCACCATTGTGAATCTTAAAACCTGCCATACACATTATCCTCAATATCAGGATGGAACCAAGTTTACATCAACCTGAGATCCCACCAAGAGATATCTAGATTCTTCTAGTTTGAAACTATTGTGCAACCTTTGCATATTAAGATGGACAATTTTTAAACCCTTTTTTGAGCGCAAAGAATACGAATAATGGAATGCATGTTCTCGTCCCTATTATTTCTCACAGGACTCCTTCCAATGTTATTTAAAATGTTGATCATTTTTGATTTTAAAAGCAAGAGAAATAAGAAACAAATTATAAGGAACATTCGAAAACTTCATCAGCCAGTAAGTATTTACAAAAGAACGTTGAGAATGTGACAGGAAGACTAAATATAAAAAAGAATAAAACAAGTAGATAACCACAGCTAGAAGCAAAGAAAAAAAATAATTACATACAATAACTGCGGTCATCTCAAAGCGTATCAGCAGCGGCAGCACCAGCACCAGCACCAGCACCAGCACCAGCAACAGCAACACCACACAGGTCTAGGGAGCTTTCGATAAGATAGCTTTCGTGTTCTCCGATTTTTTGAAGTAGAGAAACCCATGTTTTGTGTGTGCAACGAACAGCTGATTTGTTCGCCTGAGTACCAGAGCACTGCGCAACAGAGTGCGTTTTTACTTGGTGAAGCTTTCGTTCAAGTAACACCTAGCTTCAAAATCGATGCCAAGATCGTGGAGACATGTGATGCACTTTGTTTGCGGTAGTTTGCAGCGGAGGCAATCACAGTGTTTCTCTGCTGAATTTGAATATGATTGGCGGCGTTGTTGTGCTTTTGTTTTTGTGTTTGGAATTAGTCATAGTACGAAAAGCATTTACTGAAGAGGGCGGCTGCAGTCAATTGTGTGACACATGTGGTTGAAGATTTGCTTCAAATTCTCATTCGGAAGTGTTGGTACTCCAAAAAGCACAGCATCACAAGCGGTCTCTCTTCTCTCCATTATGCACTACATTCATGATTTGTCTGGAAACTGGAATTACTCCGCTATATATGTTCACTTTAAAAATGCACTTCAGCTAGTGAAGTGAATCCAGAAGTACTCGTAGGTACAAAATTCTTCAACACGATCTCGGAGACGAAAACTACTTTCACTACCGCTACAAAATCAACACGATTTCGCAATTATTTAAAGCCAGAATTAAACAAAATCATGAATGCACTATGTCTAACCTAAGAGTGAGCGAAGATATAAGACATATTATTGCAATTCGTTCTACAATATATTAGGCGCGATTAGAAGAGCTCACTGTGGGAAAGGCATTCTAGAGGAAAACGAAGTTGTTGGTATTTTAAATGGGAGCAATGGGACTCTGTTATCAAGTTACTTAACGAATGCGAGGAAGTATCATCAACATATAGTAAATAAAGATTCTTGAATTACCCTTTTATACTCGAATATATTTTAATTTATACTATAATAGATAGAATTATGTTTTATATCAATTTGTAATGTTAAATTATGAATTATTATACTCTCTTACCTGGCTGACAGCAAAAAACCAGTGCTGTAATATAGTGAATTCTTGTAATCAGCAGAAATTTATGTATAATAAATTTACTTACTTAGTTACTACATTACATATGATTGAAAATATAAAAAATTATAAATGCATCACCTCTTCTGACCATCCCTTATCAATATTTACGTAGACATCAAAACCTAATGCCGCGCATGTACAAAGCCTGAATTAAGGGTCACCTAGAATGCTATCGGCAGTTAAGGCTATCGTTAACATTTATTCACATTAATTGGATTCGTTGAACAGTTTAACCGCATTAGGTTATTTAGGATATTTGTACATATCCGATCAAATGGAACACATCACACCTTAATGTTTGTGCAAACTGGATCTCCACGATTCACGAAAACGGGCGAATTCATTGTTTACCTTCCAAGTCTCAGAGATTATTCGTGGCCTATTGTTTTTTCAATTGATATATTCAGGTAGCTATATAACTACATATACCTGCCACACAATCTGATATCAAAATGTCTAACATCTAAGCCAATAAATTTCAACCCACTACAAGGTCAACAGCCCCATTTGGCTCTGAGGTGTTAAATCCTAGTTTGTGGCAGCCTCATCCGGTAGCAAGGTGTCACAGGTGCCATTATTTGCTTAAAGGACATGCTGCAAAGTCAACCACCTTTGGCTGGGCAAACGAATATTTAGAGAATTCATGGAGCCTGAAAGTACTACACTCTACATCTTCCTCCAAACCATGCCGTGGATATCGATTACATAATGTATTTTCTTCCAACCGAACCTTGAAAATTCAGTGAAACAGGAAAATAAGAATACGAATATGAAAAATGTTTCCCGAAACGTGTGGCGCATATTTTGGCACGTAAACTCACAATCTAACCAGAACTAAGCACTTGAAACTAGGAACACGGCAGCGGCGCACAACGAAACGGAATGGAAAAAATTCCTTTAAAAAAACTTCCAACACTCTGACACCACCATAGCATCTGAGAATATACCGACAGAGGTATCTGAATCTTTTTCCCATGGCGGATGCACATCGCACAAGATAAGTTCCAGTATGAAAGGTGGGGACAAAAATCCTGGATAACAATCCTTTTTCCTTTAAAAACAAGGCAAGGGGGCAGTAAAAGGAAAAGAAGAGAGAGAAAAAAAAAATGGAAAATTGCAATAAATTTTGATGATTATTTGTTCCTGTCGCATTGCGGTTGTAATTTAAGTCTCTGGGAAATTGTAGTGCGCCTCCTGGAGTGGTAGCATTCGTACTTTTCGCTTGTTCTTATTTTCAGAATTCAGGATATGCCGCATGCATCCATGTATGATGTACACAAATACCAGTGCATCTACATATATGAGTGGGTGTATGGAAGGTTATTGACCCTATATTCCCATAAATGTTGGCTTCCTCTCTGTAAAAAGGAAAAAATTCTCCGGAAACGTAGCCAAAATTCTTGGTGATTCCCTGTTTATCCTCTGGCCATAGTCAGTGTTGGATTTGGTCTAAGTGCCCATATGCCTATGTTCGGTCTCCGAGCAGAGATTAAGTGTCCTGATTGAAAGGACAAAAACAAGTGTTTTAGGAAGCTGGTTTATGGCAGGCCATTTTTCTTATCCTGGGGAATATACTCGTATTTGTAATCTCTCTTTGGATTGTGGATTGGAGAAAAGGATTTTGTTGACAGGTCTCATATGAATTATCCAGTGAATGATGGTTTAATTTGTTAGATGCCGGTTTTACTGGAGCTTATTTCTTGGTATGTTGCCATTGTCAATAGGAATGGAATTGTTATCCGTTATCAGATTTTAGCATAATTTTCAAATTACTTTTGGGCATATGTAAGTATGGGGTTGGTGGTCGTTTACCACTATAGGCCTTGTGCACAAATGTTAGCAATCAAAGTCAAAGGTCAAAGTGCACAACAGGAACGAAATTCCAGTTTGCCTGACGAAAGAGTAAAAGCTGGTCGAACTAGGTACATGTATATTGTTCCATGTCGTCTGCTTTACAAGGTAACACAAAATTCCCAATACAGGCAGGCAAGAATGGCTGTAGATATAGCACAAACTAGTGCACTATTCATTCAAAAACAATGAGAGTATCCATACATATAGGTAAGGATAAAATTAATCAGTTCAACATGGATTCTACGCATACAAAATGAGTGTTTTATAAACATTTCCTTTGTTTGCAAAGTACAGGAAAACAGTACTAATAATTGCTTTTAGTTACTAGCAGTTTAAAATTAGTTTAAACAAAATAGTTCAAAAGGGGGTTATGATTTTAACTAAAATATTTAGCTTTTTATTCTACTGCCAAATGCTTGTAAATGGTGTTTTTATAGAGGTATAGAAATAAAATACTAAAACTTATGTTTTTGGCTTTATTGGAAAATTGTTTGTTCTATATTAGTACTTGTGGAGACCTATATCGACGGATGACCAAGAGCGGAGAACGATATTGACACATGATCATGACTATCCACCGAGGAGAGCAGGACACAATGGAGAGAGTAAACTAGAACATACAGAAACTGGTATTGTCTAGTGGGGTCGTGTGCTGAAACTGGATTATGGTTTAGTTTGTATTTAGTCACCAAGTCGCGAGGACCATTAGAATCAAATAAAGAGCATTATACATATTGTTTTAAGGTATTTTATTTACACCCACTGGTAACAGGTTTACACAGTATTCATATAAGATTTCGCACACGTGGGAGCTACTCGTACAACTGACTCGAATAAAGCGTAATCTGGAATTCTAATATTCGATCACTTTTCCGAGCAGTTGGATCGTATATCGGCAATTACACGTCGAATTTAGACATTATCGGCGTAGACCATCGATTTCAAATATCCCCACAGATAGTTTGGTGGAGTTTTGGTAGATATATCGATCAATGATTCCACCAAAATGTAAAGTACAGCAAAAGTGCAAACACAAGTGGCTTGTGGATTACCTTTACTCCAAAAGTGAGGATCATTGCTGAACAAACTGTAGTGGTGGAAAAAAGCAGTCGAAGCAACCTCGTTCTCAGCAGCATTGTATAACGCCTTCGCTCCTTCTCCTTCTTCTGCTGCTGTTGTTGCTGCTGCTGCTGTTGTTGTTGCTGCTGCTGCTGGTGTTGTTGCTTCTGTTGCTATTTTTTCAACTGCTGGGGTTTCAGTTGTTGTTTTTTTTTGCAGTTGTTGCTGTTTCTGCTGCTCCTGTTTTGTCTGCTGCAGTTGTTGTTTCTGCTGCTGTTGGTTTTGTTGTTGCTGCAGTTTTTGTTTCTACTCTTGTTGCTTTTGTTGTTGGGAGCTCAACTACAATTGCTTCCTCTGCCTACATGCAGTTTAGTTTTGCTTAATATCAAGCGCTTTTTCTGTCAGCTTTTGTATACTGCTGTTAATATCCATTATTTGTTCATCCTCATATTCCGACTCAGATGCCGCTAGAGAGGCAAAGATATTGTTACCCCCTTCGTAATGGACTGCATCAGAGATGTACATCAGCGCATCATCGAATACTTTTTTCCTTTGTCGTGTTGTTTTTGCTGTTTCAGTTACCAAAGCAGCACCCATTATCTTGGTTAAATTAGGAGTGCTTTTCATACTACTCCTCCTTATGATGGATTTCGTCACTGTTGCCTCTTGCAACTCCCGTTATGAGAAGAGCAGAAAGCTCTCCACCATGCATCACGTGATTTCCTGAACGGTTTTGTTTTAATAACACAATATTTATTTACACAATTTGTGACAAAAAAAAATAGTTACAAGTTTGGCCTAGGATAGAGAACTCGTGTCCAACGATTTGATGACCGACGCCGCTAACCGCTTGGCTACGGCTACCGAGTCAACTAACAAATTTGCGAAGAAAACTGAAGTGCTATCTTTTTCACTATGAAAAGCCGAGACACGTCTGTCCTCTGCGGGGATCAGCGAACGACTGACGAATCGAACCGTGACAAGTTGTAGATGCATTTGTTTCTGAACAATCACTCGTGGATTATCTGAACCCCAAGTTCGACTATATTGATGATTGTAATGTGCTGTACGGTGCTGAAACAGTAGAGAGTCTAACAAACACAAGTGGTGATTCCGACAGAACTTATTGATTTATATTTATTTAGACTATAACGCTCTAACACGATCTCTAATAGACTAACTCGCGTAGCCGAAGTTGTGTGTAGGATTAGCCGCGAGCGAGAGAGCGCATCGTGGGTGTGGAGAGCACTATGTACTGAAGCGATGAGTGGCGAGAGCGTAAACCTGCGTGTCATCTCAGAGCTCATCCTCGCTGACAGGTCACCACATCCCTCCGATTTTTTTTTAGCTTCAACTTCATGGAAGAATCCTCGGTCCGAGCATCATCTGCGACGTCTTGTTTACCTTCACCAGGTGAGAGGTCGTGAGTGTCCTCAGTTATTGATTGTTCTACAGCAGTCTGAGATGGAGTTGGAATCTTCTTTACATGGGTTACATTTCGTCTGAAGGTCTTTCCGTCTTCTCCTCGAACAACTATTTCGCTCTGGCCCCATTGGACCACTTCAAACTCGGTTGAGTCAAAAGTCGGTATTAATTTGTTTGCAGGAACTAGGTTACGAAGCAAAACCTTATCGCCGACACCAATACCTCTTTCTTTTGCTCTGCGGTCTCTGTCTCCCCTTTCTTTCCGCAAATGTTTGCTCATTGTGTCCAAGTCTCGCGCCAAAATATTTCCGCTTATATCTTGTACAGAGGCGATCTTGTCCCTGATTGTTCTGTTGTAAAGAAGTTTCGACGGCGACTCACCGGTTGTACCATGTGGTGTAACGTTGCATATTAAGGTGAACTTTTGTACTTCCCTTTTACAATCTGCCCCCTTTTCGTGGCCAATTTGATGCCGCTTCAGAATAGATCGATTCGTGTTCTCCACCTCGCCGTTCTCCTGTGGCCTATAGAGGTGGTTAATTCAATATTGTTGGCTTAACAATAGTCTTTGAATTCGCTGCTGTAATTTTCTTCCTAACCTTTGTCTCTTGATATCGGGAGTAATAATGAGTAGGAAAATGTTCCCCAGGGTTTACAGTTCCAACCGCAATGGGAAAAACTTTTTTTTAGCATTAGTCGTCCAATCGTCATTCTTTACACTTTTTACTGCTTCTACGAGTTCTTGATCCGTGTCGTTGCATTTTACTATCTCGCTAATTGTAAGTGCGCGGGGAACCGTATTTTCGATCACTGCACAGACACTGTACTCACAATGGCTGTCAAACAAGTCAGTTTCTTCAATTTTGCACAATCTTGATAACGAATCGGGTATGTTAAATTTACCCGCCTGATATATTACTTTAAACTTAAAGGATTGAAGTTTCAGTACCCATCTTTCAATCCGAGCTTGAGGCTTTGATGTTCAATCATATCATCTAAATAATTGAAAACATTTTCGCAAGGGGCCAAAAGGTTTTTACTTTTTGGAATATTTCCGGGGCCGAATTAATCCCAAATAGTAGTCTCTTATACCTAAACATACCTTTATGAGTTATAAACGTAGTTATGTATCTACTATCTTCGTCCAGTTCCAGCTGGTGGTACGCATTCTTTAAGTCCAGTCTTGTAAAGTATTTTGCCGCTTTTCGCTTAGACATCACAGCTTCAAATGTGGGAAGGGGAACATTTTCGCGTTGTATGGCCGCATTCGCTCGTAGCATGTCGATACAAATTCGGATCTCTCTATCACTTTTAAACGCTACTACAATTGCCGAAATCCAAGAACTCGTTCCAGATAGAGGCTCGATGATATCCTGTTCCATTGCCTCCTTTAGTTTTGTTTCGACCTTCTCTTCTAAAGCCGCTGGGACACGGCGTAGTAACTGCTGGACTGGTTTAATCGATTCATCAATTGATAGCTTAATTTGAACCCCTTTTATTTTCGGGAACGGTTTCGCATCTTCGAGGTAGTTCACGTCCAGTCCCAGTTTCAAAACTTCTAACTTGATTGCTGTATCTCGCCCCAACAAAGATTGTCTTTCATTCTCAATTACGTAGAATGAAGAAATCTTTTCGGTTCCGTTTCCAATGCATATCGGAGCTTCAAACACCACCTTAACTTTAAGTAGTTGGTCATCTGCTCGTAGACCTGACACATTTCAGTTATTCACGGAATATTCTTTTTCCAGCAATCTTTTCTTTAGATCGTTTGGTGCCCACGAATTTGTGCTCTTATCTTTAGGCATATCTCAAGAATTTCTTCTTTGGTTTCTTCGAATGAACATTTTGCCGCCTGATTCCTTACTTTTATCATAAACTTGTTTAAATTCCTCCTTGTTCTGGTCTCAATGATCGAAATACTCGTAGATGACGATCGAAAATAGAATTTCTTTGTGGTGAGAAATATTGGCCAAGCTTGTTGACTAGCACTTCAAACACGTCGACCCCTTTTCCCTCACTGGAATTGTGGCCCCCCTAAATGCAGAAGCTTATTTTCCTCTTCGCATTGTCTTTTATTTCCTCTGCCGCGAAATAGAGTGAGAATGAACGGTAATACTTCTCCCATTCTGATCTTATTATCGCCTTATCGATCACTGCACATAAAAATGGTTTGATTTCGCTCATGGTTAATACCCTTATTTTTCTTTACCGATTTCTTTCTAACTCTTTACCACAATTCAATGCGACCACCTTTTCCAGTGAGACTGTTTACCTTCACAATTTAATGTGACGTTACTTCTGCTTTGCACAATTCAATGTGTCTTTACCGGCTTCTACTCTGTTTTTTTTTTTTAGTTTGTTTTGCACAATTTAATGTGCCTTCAACAAATTTCCCTTTCTCTTTAAACAATTTAATGTGCCTTCGTCAAACTTCCAATTTAATGGAATGCCATTAACAGTTTAGTGTTACTCCACAATTTCTTAGCCGATCCATATGTCAAAACTATAACAAAACAAAAAACAACAACTACACAATTCATACTTTTCAAACACTTGCAGTGTACTTTCACTTGTGTATGTATCTACATATGCGATTATTTATTATTTATACATATGCATATACCTATATATCCTATTCCGCCGCTTACTTATTTTGCATTTCTATGAAAACAACAAAATAATTAATTTAAAGTTTTTTTTTTTACCTCGTCGCCAATGTAATGACCGGTGCTGAAACAGTAGAGAGTCTAACAAACATAAGTGGTGATTCCGACAGAACTTATTGATTTATATTTATTTAGACTATAACGCTCTAACACGATCTCTAATAGACTAACTCGCGTACCCGAAGTTGTGTGTAGGATTAGCTGCGAGCGAGAGAGCGCATCGTGGGTGTGGAGAGCACTATGTAGTGAAGCGATGAGTGGCGAGAGCGTAAACCTGCGTGTCATCTCAGAGCTCATCCTCGCTGACAGGTCGCCACAATGATTAATAAAGCCATCGAGATGATGAGTTAATCGCTAGAGATGATTTTGTTTGAAATATCAGAATCCCCTTTTTGTTGCTCCTTAATCCATTCAGGGAACTCTCTTCGCTGTGCGTAATCAGTAGACTTCAGTTTTTGAATCAATTGCACTTCGTGTGCATAAAGACGCAATTCTTTCGTAAGTGTGCGCTCTAAAGAGCTTCATGAAATATTCTATGGTGTCGAATTGATGTTGTTGGGCTCTCAGCAACACTCCCACGAACTTACTCGATGTTTTGTGTTGAACGACTCTTTGAAGCACGACCAGTGTATCAACTGCCAGTTGATGAAGTTAAATCAATATTCCGACCGTATTTTGTATAAAAATTATTGTAGCTGCCAAACCTTCATTATTTTGAAAATACTGTTCAATAATGAAACGCGTTGTTCTTTCGTGTAGCGCTTCATATGTAATAATCCTGAACTGCCAGCTGTCATGCTGTCTTTTTTTGTCGTTGGCTACACTTTACCGCTCAAATGGCGCACAATTCAACTCTTTTATGAATGTTCGAACACCCTTTGTAAATTTCGCACTTAAAGAGACCACGGGTTCAACATCTTGCAAGATTTTCTGCTGATAAGGTACAAGGTGGGGCAAAAGTAATGTGATAAACTGAATTGGCTGCCGTTTTGTTAAAAATGAAAAAAAATTGAACTCTGTTTTCATGAAAAGTTTATTTGAAGGTGTAAAATTGATGAAATCATGGTGAAAAAATCATATCGTTCAAATGACTATCTTCTGAGTTGATGCACATTTGTGCACGTTTTACGGCATATTGAATTGTTGCTCGGAAAACATCTAGCTCCAGATTTGTTATTTCCTCTTCAATGTTAGCTTTCAAGACTTGTGGCTTGTTGTGGTAATTGCGAAATTATAAAAAGCCCTAAAGGAAGATGTCTAGTGCCGTCAGATCTGGCGGTCTGGCCGGTCAGTTCAAATCACCACAACAGAGAATCACACGGTCTGGAAATTGGTGATTCAAAATCTCCATCGTTGCCCGAGCTGTGTGAGCGGTTGCTCTGTCCTGCTGGAACCAGCAATGCTCTAGACCCAATTCAGCAACTTGCTGAAAAAACTTATCTATCAAATTGTATACGTTGTTAGCTTGTCGATGTTTCTGGACTCTCTTGGACGACCTCGATCACAGCGGTGATATTCTCGGTCGAATGAGCAATACGAGGCCGGCCAGTTCTTGCGACATCTCTAGTGGATCCAGTATTCACGAGACGCTCAGCCAAACGCTTAATTGTACGCGCAGATGGTACACGACGACGAGGAAAACGACGACGAAATTCACGTTGCGTTAAAACAACAGACCGGATATTGGTCAAATAAGTAGTAACAATAATTCCGCGTTCTTCAGGTATTTATTGCTGCATTGCTTGTTGTCATTCTCTATCTGTATACAACATAAATATCGAAGCACAATGATACTTAATGCCAGTTGTAAAATTTTGGCACATTCACATTATGACATTACCTTTGCTCCAACTTGCACAGTGATAGCACAGGGATAAGAATGGATCTCTCTACTTTCCATTTGGAGCGGGATACCTCTCCGAACTCAATATAAGTAGTCGTCCCGAGGTACTTACAAGTTTAAAAAATATAACAATCTTTGTAATATAATACATAATACAGTTGTTCCAAGGGTTCAGCAAAGGTTTACTAAGAAGATGTCTCACTCTAGCACATGAAGGGTTTAACAAATACTCTTTTCAATAGAGGAAGATTGGCAGACGGCAGGAAAGCCAAACTTTTTTGATTTTTTGTTTTATGAACTATTGTATGTTAATGCATTTGATGGTTATAAAATAAATATGTAATCTAGAGAAAGATTGATATTCTAATAAGACTCTGCTCCGGGACATAAAGCAAAAACCACATAAGAGTAGCTCATTGTCAATATTCTTGGTTTTATAGGAGCGAAAGATTGGCCGTCGGGAGGCACAGATTTGAATCTACTAGATTATTTTTATGGTCAACTAGAGAAAATTGTCTGCAAGATTCTTCGTAGAAATTGTGAAAGCCTCAAATAGCATTGGAAACAGCAGTGTCATCGATATCCATGGTGGGTGCAGCTATTGCCCAATGACCACAATGTTCTTGTATTAAACCAAAAGGCAGTCATTTCGAGTCCCACTCTTTTTTCTAATCAGTAATATTATGGGCTAATAAAAAGAATTAAATTGAATATGAAATATCTGTTCAATATTTGTTATAGTGCTTTATATTTGCAAAAGAATTTATGGAAGGACTAGGCGAATATGCTTTTTTCATGTTGCCTATCTACATTTGTCTGAAGTACGGGTATTAAGAGATCATCACTTGTAAATTAAAGTTGGTCCTTTATGTAAATATTATGGTATTAGGGTTTCTGTCTGAAACAAAGTCGTATTTGGCTTGTCAATCCGCCGCAGTATCCATTGGCTTACCATTCCTTCCAACATCTGGCAGCGTTTGTTAAGATATTTAAATATCTCCGGGTAGCTAGCTAGTCGGTCAACGGGTGCCTCTTCCTGCCATTTCGTCAATGTTTGCGGTATCCAATTTCGATATTATGATGTGCAGTATCAGGTAATTCCATTTCTGTGTAGAATGTTCCAGTGGTGCAAGCACTCGTAAATGCACATTGGAGGTGTTTAGCAGGTTGCGAAGTTTCAACGCGGAATTCTTTAAAACTGGCGGAGCGTCGGAAATCTACTTCAAGTGTTCGTTTGCAATAATCTTCTTGTTCTTTTACCTTTACTGCAACATTTTTATGGCTACGGGGTAGTTGGCATCAGTAGCTTCCAACGACTTGACTGTCATTGCGGCGTTGCCACCCAGGGATCCAAGCAAGCGATGTAATTTTATTACATTGCTCAAGCCCATTTGAGATTGAGCAAACGTATTGAATGCGTCAAAAAAGGACAGTCAAACTCTGATGGTACCTGTACATGTAAGCCTTTGGAAGTTTTATTGTTTCAGATATTGCGGATCTTTATCGAACAGTTCCTTCTTCTACGGCTGAATGTTTTTCTGTTTTGGCCAATAGTGTCTGCAACGCCGGTCAATTGGAATAGTAGAATCCTTCATATATCGATCGTTCATTCTTCTCTAGTACCTCTGGGTCAGTATCTTCCAACTTAGCTAATAGTGTAGAAAAAACGTCAAAGCAATTTTCAAGAGCCGTTCTACGGATGTTCAGCTCTGCTATTGTTGCTGTTTCAGACTTAGTTTGATACACATATTTCTTTTGTTGCGAAGTGAATCAATTTTCGACATTTTAATTTGTTTTTGGTTACGAGTACTTCCACGTGAGAAAAATGAAAAACAGTTTGTTAAGCAAATTGAGTTTTAAATAATAAGTCAGAATCTTGGCGATCACGTTGGGGTCACCCGTGTATTTTTGATTAATTAAAAGACTAAACTATGTTCTCAAAAAGTGCGATTAAAAAATCAGATTGAGAATGTTACGTGATAGCCAAGACGAGCCAGAGTTTATTATAAAGGAAAAAAAGGTTTTACATTTAACAGTATGTCTAAGCGATTGGTAAAAAGCATTGACTTACCAATTGTTTAGACATGCTTACAATTAATTCCAAGTTTTGAGAATTGCCAGATGGGCATTTTACATACAGTCAAACGAGATAAATTTTATAATGTATAATTAGTGTAACCTTACTCAAAATTAAAATCGGGTATATTTGACATTCATATCAAAGATTGAAAGTTTTTTGGCTTCGGCGAAGCAGGTGACATTCATGGATGATGGCTAGGTATTTTAATTTCGCTTTCATTTCGCAATTATTTATGATTTCAATATCTGAAATTAATGAGCTTAACTTACACTACCATTACTATTCTACATCTAAAAAGCGCAGATGGCAGCGGGAATGAATATAAAAGCACAGGGTACTGTCACCAGCAAAGGAATATATTGTATTGGAAGTGGCAAGCAAAAAATCATTGATGAAAATTAGAGAGAGTCAATAAATAAAGCCCTGGGCCACACCATTCTAAATATCTGGCGTTTCAAAAGGTAATATCGAATTCATTGGAGAAGCGATTCATTGATTCCAAATGCACGCATTTTCGACAAAATTTGCTTTTTTATGAACGGGCTGAACAAGTACGGAGTTTTCGATTTATTAGGAAAAGGTTCTAGGGAGTTGATTAGGACTGATGAAAATGTCTATGATAGCGTGGAAGAACTCTTCTTAAGTAATGTTCTATTTGGACCATCAATTTTGTGTATATTGAGATTTTTGAGTATGTATTGTAGTAGCAATATTCGTGATCGAAGTTTCACACATTTTAGGATCACACATTCCTAGATCGTTTCAACTTATTTCGGCCTTCATCCGTTGGCTCGGTTCTAATACGGCACAGTCTTTCGAGTTTACTATCAACGTCAGATAATCATACTGACCTGAGAACTAACCTTGCCTTCTTCTTCTTTTATTTGTCATAACATCTGAAGTTTGTTTTTTCTAACGCTGCCAAAATAGACTAAAGCGTAATTGTTAATCGGCTCATTGGGTCCATAAACTCTTCATATATCTTACAACTCCCATTCCGCTCACTTGGCTCTTTTAGTAGCGGTATTCTTCTGGTTTGTCACTGGAATGGTGTTTATGGAGTCAATATTGATTTCCTTTAACTTTGAGTTGACTATAGAATCATTGTATCATAAGAAGTGGAGGCTTACAGTTTGTATTTTGTTATGATCCATTTCTTAGGGACTCACGTCATTGGTTTGTCCTTCAATAAGTCTAAACACTTCAACAATGGGTCGCTGGTTGCGAGATTGGACAAAGGTATGCACATCTTCTACGTAATAAAATTTCGTATATATACTATTCGGAAACCAAATTGAGGAAATCATAAGTCATTGCATTTAATTGTCCAAATGCGGTTTAGTATTGAAATGATGCGAATTCAATAGAGAATGTCACATGTTATGCGGATTCGAACGTTAGAGATGTTCTAAGCTCTTCCGTTTCCTTGTTATAATGTAGTGGTAAACTATCCCAGATTATACAAGTAAATGTGTTTTTTTCCAATTTCGTTGTGAAAATTGCATCCATAGCCGATTTACCAGGCTCGAAGCAACAATTGTAACTATTGCACTTGCACTATGAACTGAGGGCGAAATCCCCTTCGACATTCACTCACAAGTGTATACGACACGTTCTAAAATTTATATAGTTTTGACCACACTAAGGACATATAGGAGGACTCATAGAACAATGGCCTACTATTGTTGAAAATCTAAAATCAAAGGTCTCGAACCAAATTTTAAAAAATAAGAATTAACTTTTTGTCAAATATCTTCTTCTCCAGCTCTGGTCATTCAGAACAAATGTCAACAACTTGAAATCTTTTATTCCTTTCAGTCGTTGCAAAGTCGTAAAAATAACGAAAAAAGAAAATCTGTCATCAAGTGGGCTACTTAAAAGCAAAACAACCCAAAACCACATTGGAGAAGGAAAATCAACCAAAAAAGGCAAGAGAGAAAAAATCGAAATAGAAGTGGAATATCCAATTCAACCGTGGGAATTAAAAATTATGGAAGGTAATTACATTTTAATGAGAATTTTCTCCTCAACAGCAAAGCATTAATTTAACACCTTGACGTAATGCTCCAGTGGCCACAGATGGGCCAGAGATACTCGAGGATAAATCCGACTGGACTGTTTTCAAAAATCGCTTTTCTGTCCTGACTGTTTTCGGCGGCGCTCGACGTTCTGACTGTTCTAGCCCTTATGGTTGTTCTGGTCGTTCTGGCTGTTATACTGTTCTGCAGAGAATATTCTTTATCCTTTTAATGTTACGTTATTGTCCTTGTTTTGGGTGCCATTTTTCATGTTCATCTCTATCTCTCTCTGTCTGTTCTTTTGGGGATATGCTTCTGCAGCGGGTTTTACATAATTAAATGCGAACCGAAAATGTTGGTCCTTCGTGCTTGTCCGGGGATGGTGTTGATTATAGAAGGGAATACCGCACTGGACACAACCACTGGCTTTAATGAAGGTATACATTGCAGAGGGATCAGATAATGGATGCTGGTGGCGGATATAATTATTTGTCTATGGGATTGGTTTTCAAATTTTAAGTGCGAATATTTTTTGAGAGGCGGCAGAGGATGGTTATGATGATGTAAGTGGGTGTGAAAGTTATTTTTAGTTGCTTTTGCGTTTACAATTTACAAATTTAGTTGGTTAAATGATTTCATTTTCATTTATAATGTATAACTGCAGAAAGAGATGTTTAAATTTTAGCAAACAGCCAAAGTGAAATTTTATGTTTCGTAATATAATAAGATAATCACATACAGACGTTATAAATAGAAATTAGACTATTTGAACAGCTTTCTTAGGATCTTAATTCATGCTTGATGCATGCTAATTCATTAATTCACAACCACTAAAGTGCAGTATTATGAAAATAGAAGAATTATTGAATAAACAGACCCTTACAGATATCTACAATATCTAGGTAAATTTATCTTCATCTATGTAAGCCAAAGCGCAAAGTCAGTTTCAGAAATTTGTAGAACGTGTGTTTTCTTCCTAACGACTACGCAATTATGAAATTGAAGAACGACATCGAAGTGCTGGTTTTGAAGAACAAAATACTCCAAGTAGAGGTCCGTACTTAAAATTAATATTAAATTAAAAACCTAAAATGCAAGCCAAAATAGATGATAAAAAATAAAATATGGAAGAAATTGCAGTATCACAACCTTTTACTAACAATTTAAACGATTTTAAAGAGAAATCAATTCAAGCATATCATTTAACAGAAGTAATCTGAATATGATTTACACGGAATTGCGGCGAAACAAACTTTCTGTATTAAATGGAACATGGGGTTTAAGTCCATACACAAAACTATCTCACACTGTTCCTATTAAACTATTTCGGAAAACTAAATGAGTTTCAAATTACCAAGGATATGAAAAATGACATGTTGCTGAATGAAACTGGATCATCGCTAAAAACGTGGCGCTTCGCTTACTTAGTGACCATAGATGTTCTGAATGTTGCGGCAGAGCGCAAAGTTCGAAGACTATTTTAAGGTATGTCCTCATTTCACTCTGGTATCTTAAAATAACACCTCCACAAATCGCTGATGCTTTGTATTAAAAAGACAATTGAGTAATAATGGTTTATCAATAAAACCTAATTAGACTCTTTATGCGATCCTTGTCATCTCAGTTCTGCACTATTATACAGAAGCATTCACGTCAGTGAAAAAGAATGAAGACACCTTAATCGAGTGATTTTGGTTCCTTCTGTGTCGACGAGATTTAAAGGAAGACATGTAATAGCAAACTCTACGAGCTACACACCGAAATTGACTTAGCTAGCAAAATAGGCATAATTCACCTCAGATTGCATCTGTCATCAAAATATCAATTTAACTGTTAGTTTAAACTACCTACAAAGCTTTAGACCGAAAATTTTTGAAAAGATGATTACACCCTCGCCAAGAGCTTTACAATAATTAGTCTAACATGTTGAAGAACATGAAGGGAATGGTTTAGCTGCAAAACTGTTTTGCTAATGCATCCTCTGTCTAAGAAATAATATGCTTACCAATGTTGAAAATTTGAAAGAATAGGCCCAGGCATATTTATATGATGGAGCTACACCATATGTTGAATCCTGCCTCTTACAAATGTGCTTTTAGTCAATCTCCTCAAAACTGCGGTTATTCTGTTCAGGAGAAGAAGAAAACTTACTGGTCTAACTAAGGCAAGTACTTAGAGGCATCGCACTATTTCCAAAGAAGCTAAGTACTGGGCTGTCATCCTGTATAACATTTTTTTTTTTTTGATTGAACGTGTCGTGTTGAAAATTCCAAGGCACTGTTGGCTTTCTGGCAGCGTAAAAGACATGAAATTTGGGTCTATCTATGATGAGACCAATTATATTCTATGGGTCGGGTCTTCCACCCAGCTTTCACGAAAATACCTCACTAATGATTTTACCAGAATTCAAATACCGATCTGTCTAAGCGGCATAGCGCCATTGCCCCTGACTTTGCCTTAGGTGCGCCAAATGAATCTTCCTTCAGTTGATATTCGTATCATGGTCTGAGTATTGGAGCGACACGCATTAGAGTTTCGAATCGATTATACATTGACTTTGGTTTTGTGGATACGTGTGAAGCAATGGTATTAGAACTCTTGTTGCAACGAAAGTAGGACATTGATTTTCCCTGTGTTCAGGAATGAAATCGGATCTTCATTGGATGGCTTCGAAATCGATCTAGGATGTAGATTGAAGGATTCGAAACATTAACTTTCACTCCTTGTTAGAAAAATCTGTGTCTATTTTCCAAGAATAGATGTAAGCAATCCTGATGGCAATGAACTGTACTGTGAATATTCGGTGAAGGAACTAAGTTTCTGTAGCGACAAGCATGCTGCGCTTTATCCCTCACTGAAGGTAGGGTCGTAGGTCGTTTGAAATAAAATTGATAGGCAATGCTCAGGAAAAGTTTTTCAGAACCCGAAGCTGCGTTTCCGTTTAGCGCCTCTATATACAGTTGGGTTTCCGTGAGATCATGAGATTAGTGACTCTTCTGCCTCTCCTTCATAGCAAAGACTGTAGACAGGTTACTCGTGTCACAACGGGGCACTACGCTTTTACTAACTACCTAATTATGCATAATTGAAACAACATCCTGAGACGGTTGCAGTGAGAATAGTGAAGACACCGCGGAGTACTTCCTCTGTACTGTATGTGCTCTAAATAGTACGTTTATTAATTTTTATAGTACTTGATCAGAAAAAACAAAGTTCGCTCCAAACCTTACTGAATCAATAAGTCACGACGCTACATGCATTCACAGTCTCAGTCAGTGGAATACTGAAATGCATAGGAATTTCTTCCACCACATACACCTCATTTTCTCCAAGTCATCAACATCTAAACACAATCAAACTCTAAGGCCTAAGAAGGAGAAAACTTGTTCTCTTCAGTTAAATTTTAAAATACTCTTACTACAATATATAATCCTGCAGACCAAAGGGTCAAAGCCAAGTTAAATATTGGTACACCCTTCCTTACAACATTGCCATTACATTTATATGGGTTAAGGACATTCTGATTTGGAATATAATTTTCTAACTCACTTTCACAACCACTTACTGCCCATTTCAAATGAAAGTTTTAAATTTTAAAAACCTCTCTCATTGTGTTCTCCCTGAAAAACTTAAAAAAAAGAATACTCGTAGTAAGAACTCTAAAAAAATAGTAATCTGGAGCAAACTTTTATATTCGCTCATTTTCCCGAGGGTTGTTATTCTTATGATGACCGCATTCTCTCGTACGTTCTTCTATATTTTTCTATGTCGGTCGGTCGTCGTAAGTTTTTATGACTGTAACCAAAAAGCAGGAAGAAGCCCAAAAGACTCCATTACACGGGGCCACAGATACGGTTATATATACGGCGGACGTGATAGTTTTCTGTGATTTGTCTATTGTATTCGTATAGGGCAGGGAGGGGTGGGGAGGGGGCGTTTGGTTCCTGTTCCTGGTTCGCGGTTCAGAGCCAGTGGAAACTTTCAGTGGCTCCTTGCCGTATTCTATGCTTTGTGTGTTCACCATTAGGTAATCGAAATTTCGCACTGATTGAAAGCAAGGCGAAAGGATTTTCGGTCTTAGTCCTTATTTCCTCTCCATTTCCAAATGCAATTGGGATCATTGTGTCCTAGGTGGGTTCTGCTATTTATTTCTAATGCAACATGCTGTTCCGACGCGCAATGGTCGAAGGCTAAAGCACTTTAAGGATACAATACGTGCTTCAGAGACGAGTTGAGGTTTTGCGGTCTGTACGGTCTATGTTGGATGGAGGTATGCGGTTAATAATGAATGAGAATTGTGATTTCTTACACGATAACTGAAAATAAAGAAACAATGACGTAGGTCGTTGGTAATGGATAGTTTTAGAAGAGCTAAGAACTTTATTCAATGGAATGTGTTGTGCCGCAGAATAAAATCACTTGTTTTTTTTTTATTCTTAATGATTGCAAGTATGCTTCAATACTTGAATTTGCTGTGAGTCGAATCGAGTTCGGTGATGGTTCCGGATCATTTAGTGAAGACGTATTACACCTTCCTATAGTGTGCCATAGTCCCTACGGAGGATCCCCGTAACATTTACCTCTTAATCTCAGAGAAGGCTGCCAATTTCACTTATAACTTTTCCCCGAATCAGGTTAGGAGCTGATAGCGACATTAATTTTTACCGAAAAAATTGGAAGGTTTTTGTGAAATTTTTGAATTCGCAGAGCTATAGTAGCATTTGTATGATTTAAGTACCTGTATTCGTATTTTTCCTTCTTCTTTCCTATTGTAGTCATCTGTTAGTAGTGACCTTGGACTGTTGTTTTGTTTTTGTTCTAAAATTGGTCTTCCATTATTCTTTCACTACGACGAATAGTATACTTTCCGAGGACATGTATTTTATTTTGGGGCATTACTTATTCATTTAAGCGATCTTCCAGAGCATCAAAATTCCATCAGGGTGGGTTCATTATACGATATTTTTCTTAAATCTCATGTACATTATTTATTCTTCACACCTGGCATTTTGGCCACAAGACTTATTCTTTCTTCGTCATATCATATTCTTCAAGGGTAAGGGCAAGTCTTGACTCGAGACTGATCGTCGGATGAAACAGCTTAAGGGATTAAACCAATAACATAACAATCGAAGTTAACAAACTGTAAAAGTTTATCCCCAGCACACGATATACTATTATATATGACCGCTGTAGTGTATATATATATATTCAACACAACACGGAAAGAAAGAAAGAAACATAAACTTCTCTTATTACTGATAGAGTTGTTGCGTCAGCTTTATATGTAGACATTTCATCTGTTAACTCGAGTTATGTGCAAGGAACTAACATTGATCTGTGACTGATCTGTTTCCAAGAATAGCTCCGGCATTCGTAGAAGGGTTTTTTTTAGCTATACATTTTTCATGCAATTAAGTCTTGCGAATCGTTGCTAATTGGGTTTGGCAAAACAACTGAAAAACTTTGATCCTTATATATACTAATAGTTAAAAAGTAAAAGGACGGAACCTAGCAGTGGTTCCTTTTTGAATAAAAGTACTAAATCTTTTTTAAAATCTTGTATGCAAGGAAGCCGAATCCATGTGAAGGCACGGCTGCAAGCTATAAAGCTGTAACATGATAAGAATATAGTTAAGATTCTATGATGACAGCTCACATCTAGATGATATAGTTGGAGATATTGTTGTTGAGTGATCAACCAATCATAGATGCTCTGTGTGGGAAACTGAAAGCTATATATGTAGTCGGGATCAAGGAGGCCAGAGAGTCACTCTAGAAGGTATCTCTAGAAATTTCAACAAGCGTTGGACTTTATTAACTAAGTAAGTTTTTTTTTTTAATTTTGGTATATACATTTTCTTACAATTATAAAAAAATCCATTTGGATAGATTGTTTATAAATAAAAAGGTATTTTGTTTTCCATCTATTGTCGTGCATGTTCTTCAATGTTCAATGTCTTTTTGGAAATATAGACGTATACGTCTAAGTACTCCATTTTAATAGAAAGAAAATTTCTAGGCTACCCATGCTTCTGAAATTAATTTGAATTATCACTTGGTTTTATTATACCCGAAAAAATTAAATGGATATCCGTACAAGTTTAGTTTCTTTCTCATACCTCAGTATGGCTGTAGTTCTTGGAATCTAATTAGAAACAGATTTTTGAATTGGAATTTCATGACAGTAGGTTAGGGCGTAACTAGAGATCACCATAAAGGAAATGTATACATTCCCCAAAACATTAGATCTTGTTACGCACTGACGCCTTTTAGAAATAGATAATACAAACCCTCATCTAAAATCAAGTTCTTTTAATATATGTGGGTTGAAAATAAGACTGAAATTCATCTGAAGAACTTCAGAGTAAAAATGTTGGTTGTGCTTTTCTCAGTATTCAATTATCCCTAAGATGAGCAAAAAGATTTTCTTCTGTCAATCTTACTGAAACAATAGTAAGTCTTAAATTGAACTCTTCAAAAACCTTGAGCTTATCAAACGCTCAAATGGATCCAACATCCGCATGTTCTATGTGTAAGAAAAATATAAGAAAAAAAAATCCACCATTAGAATTTTATTTCAAGGACATTCTTCAAAGTCATTAACTTTCATACCGGTGACGACCTTGTCCCTGTATTATGTAGGCTAAGAGAGAGAGCCCATAAATTTTGGCGACAAAAAAAGCGAGAAGATGTGGTCAGTAAATGTACGAGTAAAAGGATAATTATTTGCACAAGATAACAGTTAAGAATTAAGGGTGTACTCGTATAAGGTGAGCGTGGAGGACGAATTTTAGTATACACAGATAACATTACTCTAAGAGGTCGGGAAATAAATTTATTTTGTTCCCCCCAAAACAACCCGCTGAAAGTGGTGATTTACGCTATTAAAAGGGCATTTGACAGCAGTATGCGTGCTAGCATACATTCGATGCTACAGATAAAAACCCTTTTGCAAATAGTTCCACACAATTAGCCAGAAAATAAAAGCCATCACAATTTTTATTGATGAACATTATTGCCGTTGTCGTCGTCGTCTTCGTCGTTGTCGTCGTCTTTTTTGTCAATATTGTCGGAATCATCAGAATCGTCGTCGCTTTTGCCGTCCCTGTTGCCGATTCGTACTCGTATCTGTTGTTTGTTCGATGCTTGGAGAGCAATAACATATTCTTTCTTATCCTACCCGCAAGCGATTGTAAACCCAAGGAATCGACGAACTGTGAAAGGACAATGTTCAATGCTTTTATGCGGTTTCCGTTTTTGGGGCCAAAAGGATTTTTATTTTTATTATTGTCGTTGGATAGAGTGTTTACGCTATATTGCTTACAAGTACGAGTATGTGTGTCCTAAGAATGCATATCTCTTTTTTGTTTTTATTATTTGGGGCATGTCAGTCACTGAGTGTTATTTTCAATTATGTTCTTTTCTAACAGCAACAAATGTGATGAGAGCTTTTTTTTTATTTTAGAATTCAAGCGTATCTGTAAGTTCGAGTCGAGATGGATGCCTCAATTTAAAATTTATTGCAGCAATTTTGGAGTAGTATTTGGGACATGGTTTTTTTTTTGACAATTAGGCAGAGTAAGCATTATAATTAATGTCATGTTCGTTATGATTTTGCTAACTAAGTGAAGAGAGCTAGAAAATGATATGAATATGCGATATTCTACATATATTGCAGTGGGCAGATATTGGGTTAATGTACGAGCATTGAAATATTCGTAAGTGAAGCACTTGACATCATTGCCCGCATATTAGAGCCGCTCAGAAAGAAAAAATGATTGCTTTCTGACATTATTTTTACCAATTGTTATTGAAAGTTAAAACTTTTATTACTTTGTCTGCGTTTACACCGGACAACTATATTTAGGCTACTGACAAGTGAATAGTGAATTGTCTAGACTTAAATAATTAACAAAAAGTTACCTAAGCAAGTTTATGTTAAACGAAAAATGAAGGATTAAGAGGCCTTGGGAGGAAATTAAAAGGAAGTGATGGGGGGGGGGGTTGAGGGAAGGGGGCATCCTTTGGTTTCAGGACTCGTCTGGAGGATTTCTTCTCGGGATTCATTGACCCTACTCAGCCTCTGAAACTCGACAAGTTCGATGCTCGCGGTAGAAGGTATCTTGGATAAGGACTGATATGTATTTGACGATGTTCAGTTGTCATTCCGCTCCTTGTGTGGCAACAAACATTTATTGGGGGGATTAAATTATTAATGTAATTGAACTTCATGTTGTATTCTAGGAAACTACACATTAAACATGGTCTTAGTTGCTCAACAAAAAATCAGGTTCGGTAATCGAATGTCAAATATTCCGTTGTGAAAGCTAGTACACTACCACCTGAACCATAACTTAAAACTAAGTAAATGTTCGGAAAGCGCGGAAACTTTTATACAAGCAGAACGCAAAATTCAAATATATTAAAAACCATATAATAACAAGGTACAAATATGAAATAGAATAGATTTAGTAAGATCACCCTGGCTATTTTAACACCATGGTGTTAAAAGAAAACACTGCGTTCAAACATATAATAAGCTGGTTCTATATGACATCGAAGATTAAGACGTATGTGATAAGCAATTGATTAATTTGTGCTATAAACACCTAATCAAGAAAATAGATACATGATTCTTATGGGTGACATGAATATTAATATTCAAGATCAAGATCAAAATCACGTGGGAACTACTACTTGGAGATGTTGGCATTCAGTGGTTTAACATACGTAATCAAAGAAACTACAAGAGTTAATTTCAGCAAACATCGACGTTGATCGACCATATAGCAGTTAATTTAACAGGCAGCCAAATGATTTATGTAGTCATCGAAAGCAACATTTCTGATCACTACGCAGTCTTTTATGGGACAATGGACTCATGGAATAACGAATTTCTAATCGAAAGAGATAGATAAGCCATGATAGATGATAATGTGTAGGAAATGTACAACAAATTATCAACGACTGTGCAGAGCATATGTGTAAAAAAACACGATGACTCCCAAACACCATGGCGTAAATGCTACAGACTAAATAAAAGTTGCGAAGGAGAGTACAAGAAATTTCAAAACAAACTTAACAAAAACATATTCTGGCAAAAGTCTAGCTTTTATGAAGAAACATTTAATCAGCGTAGAAATAATCCCCGTAAAACTTTTAGTCTAGTCAATGAGATAATGGGAAGAAAATAACAAAACCTGGATGAGATACTTGTGAAGAACTTCTCTTCGGAAAAATATCTAACGAGCAAACGCTTAATATGGTCCACAGCTGTGACAATATAAAGTAAACACACAACATAAAACCCTGCCAAACTCCGTGCGTTGAAGAGATATTCAACATGATCAAATTACTAGATCAAAATAAATTCCAAGGAACCGATGACATTCGAGCGAGAGACGTTATAATTTATGCGGATGTGTTTGTACCAATCATCACAAGAATCATCAACGTAAGCCTAAACTAAGATAATGCACCAACTGCACTAAAAAAAAATCGATAGTGAGACCAATTTGTAAAAGCGGTACTAAAAAATTATAAGCCACTCTCAATTTTCCCAGCGATTGACAAATGTTTAGAAGAAGTGGTAGTTAATCGACTAACAAGCTTCGTTAACATCCACACAAAAATCTACGAGAAACAATACGGGTTCCAAAAAAGAAAAAGTACGGTGCAGCTTCTTGGTGAATTTGCGAATACTATCAACGCAGCAAGCCTTAACAAAAATCATGACGTCTTTATCATGTTTATAGACTTTAGTGAAGCATTCGACACCTTAAATCATGCAAAACTAATAGAAGCATTAAGCCGACTTGGAATCAGAGGTTCCCTAGCTATTTAAGTGTAAGAACTTTACAAGCTAAAATTAATAATTCAGAGATGGAACTACCGTTCTGTTCTTTCGCTTACTCACTTCTTACTTGCGATGCGTATCCATTACGATTTTAGGAGATCAACTGTCAATATGGTAGCAACTATATTTTAATTTTGTTCCACTTAAATTATGGCGTTTTCATCGTTCATTCGAAAAGAAATCCTTTCAATCAATGACTTGTCGACAATCTAGTTTCAAGTGCTTCAATTATACTCGTATCCAATCTGTGCATAACGCATTAAACTTCAAAGGATATGCCTCGTCTCTTAATACCAACAAGTGTTGTGTTGTTGACACATTGTCAAATGCGATATCATCTTTTTTTTTTATGTGACTAAATTGTTCTCTCAACATTGTAATGCACAAGTGAATAGTCCAATTATTGACCCAGATACGGAGTGTATTAGATGTTTGCATAAGACAATGTAATTGGGTGACTTAGTGAAATCCTTCAAGAAGGTACACTCTTATAAGCATTTGCCACGTCTATTCTCAATACCAATTTTATATAAAACACTTTTTTGTAAAATCTTTGAAGAAGCGGAGCATCCACTTTTGACATAGTTATATCCATGAAGAGGATTGCAGATTTTTTATAACAAGCACCACTTGTATTATGTCGTCGATGGCAGTCGATAGTTCTTGATAAGGTATTTGAGCTTGTTGCCAAGAAGTACTTGACTATGATTTTCTGCTGATGAACTAGATAACAATTTCAATGGGATATTGGAGTGATGTTAAAAGTTCTTATAGAATCTGGGTTGTCGAACTTTTTTCAATCTCAAAAGAGAGGACACTTGCATTGTCGCATTAAGGTATTGTAACTTTTTGATATTAATGCCCAAAGAGCGATATTAAGAGATTCAACAAGGCCAAGCACAAAATTATTTAGTTCAAATATCAGAAATATCAACGCAAGGCTATTGAAATTGGAATAATATAATGACTTAATTGCTTTTTACAGCGTTTTGGCACATAAATTTATTTTAAAAATATGAAAGTAAAAACTGCTTTCAACAAAAGCTGTGCAACCAATTTACTGTATTGCGTCAGTATCTTGCAGCTGTTCTATAACGTAAGAATGTAACAAATTCCATCAGATCATATATTCAAATTCACGCGAAATCAGCATGAAATCCAATGCAAACAACGTTAAGATTCAATATTCAAATCAGTCAACGAATATAAATCGTGGTACGATTGAAAGGTTTTTCTGAAAAGGCGTTGAACTCTGGACGTCCTTTGTAAGTTGTCTAACAAAATTTATAAAAAATAAATATTTATAAAAATAATTTATAAAATATAAATATAATATAAATATTTGAATAAAATTCTGAAGTTTATTAAAAATATCTTACTGGAGACGGTATTTGTTGTCTAGTCGAGCAATATTTGCCATCAAAAAATTTCATTTCCGGATGAGGAAGTCCAAGAAGTACGCCTTCTTATCGGGTGCACCTTCTTTTCTTACCACTCGATTTCAAAGGACAATGCCACAAAATCTTCTTCACTGGTGTAGATGTTGCATTTTAGATCGTAGGTGCATTCGCTAAGCATGCTCTTCTGCTGAAAGCAAATTAGTCTGGAAAGTCTGAAGCACTTGGCTTATACCATAAGTAGTCTTCGTAACTGATATTCATACGAAAGTTAATCTTACGGTTTGTTAAGGGTGAGGTATACAGGACAGTATGCAATCAATGCATAGTTTTTATTTTAATCAGTTTTTGTGTAACTTTTAATTTTAGATAGGCATTGAGTAAGTTGAATTATTCAGGAGTCTCTTTCATAAGGATCACAAATTGGTGAACTCGATGTAATCAACCCAAATTACTTAAGTAATTTGCGCATCGAAACACGCGGAGTAGTACATTACGTTTAGCCAATTAACATTTTATGCTGACAGTGGCATGAAGCAACCAAAGCAAGTCCTGAAGTATCGTTGGGTCCAAAAAATAGAAGAAAAACTCATCAAAAAAGAAAACAAAGAAGGAACAAAAATAAGCCGACAATTTGTTATTATAAGCTTTACTTCGCGACAGTTGCAGACCTGATGTACCATTTCTTGATCAACGGATCTTGACTTTTGGTTTTTACTCATTGAATCCAAATTACCATCTTAATGTACGCAAAAAAGGAGAATCGCGGCTATCTCTTTATTCGTAGAATATAAGTGACCTTCTCGATTGCTTCGCGAAATAAAATCAACAAACAATTCTTCCAGACTTCAGTCTTCGCAGAAAACTTTTATGGCAATTCTTCGTAGACCACAAAGTCATCTCATGTACAAAGACTTTCTCAAAGATTTCACATTACTAGTTGATCAGGAAATGCTTGACTCTACGACTTCCCTCACTTCTAGAGGTATGATCTTCACTTCTTACATCAGCATCTCCACTATTTATTCAGAGTTGAAGATCACAATTCAATATCTCCTCAGCTCATAAGAAGAAAGATTACGTCCATGAAATCCAAAGGTCAACCCCTCTTTGAGAAATTCAGCACGATTTTAAAGTCTTGGAACAACCTTAACAAAGACATCATTAAAAAAAACTATATCAAAGCAGAAATCTATCAAAAAAGGTAACTGAAAAATAAATTTCACTAATGCGACGATATCACTCTAACGGGTGGTCCCAATACAAGTTTCTTTTTTTTTATATAACGAGCGCACGCTCAAGGGGTTTGTGTACCTTTAAGGTGATTGTTCACAGCGCGGGCAAAGGAAATTTAGTGAGGAAGAAAAGAGAGGTACCGATGTACATTGTTTTTAAATGTTTGCAAGTTATACCGAACAGGAAATACAGAGATCGGCAGGGCATACCATAAGCGAGTTGTACGGCTTAGGAACGAATCACGATATTTTAGAGTACGTCCGATGGGCTTTATGGTAAACTGATGAGCATTCATAGTGAGACGGGTGTTACGGTTGAAAGTTTGAATGGGCGGAATGCTACTGGCGATTTCAGTGGAGCATTGGTGGTGGAAATAGCGATAAAGCAAAGTGAGACACGAGACATTACGTCTGTGTTCGACCGTGTCAATTGATTGACTGGTATTAGTATCGTCAATAAGTTTTATCGCACGGTTTTGAATACTATCTAGCAGGTGCAGAGATGTTTTAGGAGCACCTGACCAGATGTGGGCATTGTACTCCAATTTTGGGCGGATGAATGCCTTATATATTGAGGCCAGATCAGAGGGGGTAAAATATTTCTTACATCGCTAGAGGAAACCTGGACATTTCGCAGCATTTTTGGCGATATGGTCATTCCAACGTAAGTTGTCATTGACACACATACCGAGAATGGAAAGTTGTTCGGTTTCGACGATGCAAGTGCCATTCATAGATAATGGCTGGGTGTTTAAATTTCGCTTTAACGACAGCAGACAGCATTGTGTTTTGGAAGCATTAAATTCCACTCTGTTGATAGTTCCCCAATTGATTATGCTGTTGATATCGGAATTTAATGAGCTTTGCATACGTTGCCGTTCTCGTTCTACAGCCGAAGAGCAGGGCCGTGAGTCCGGGAACGAATATGAAAAGCAGCGAGTACTGTCATCAGCAAAGGAATATATTGGATTAGAAGTAGCAGATAAGAGATCATTAATGAAAATTTAAAAGAGTTGAAACCGTCCAAGACAACTTGAATTGAACGTTCCGAAAGGTAATTTCTAATCCATTGAAGAAGTGAGTCGTCGATCCCAAATGCACGCATTTTCGACAAAAGAGCCTGATGCCAAACTCTGTCAAATGCCTAAGAAATATCAAGTGCAACTATATTGTTTTCGCCAGATTGATGCACGCTTTGGTTTCATTTTTCGGTGAGACATGCCATCAAATCACTAGTGGACCTGTTGCTACGAAAATTATATTGCCGGTCATTGAGAAGTTTTCGTGTTTCGAGATATTTCATGAGCTGACGATTTCTAGAGGAGGAGAGAGAAGATGATTCGCCTTTTTTAGGGACGGACAGGACAAATGCTGTTTTCCATCTGCTCGGAAAGAGTCCTAAAGTGTAGGATTGATGAAAAAGCTTACGCAGTGGTTTTGCCAGCGAGGAAGAACACCTCTTCAGAAGAAGGGGAGATATACCATCTGGGCCAGCGGATTTATGTATGTTGAGATCTTTTAGTACCTTTGCTACTACACGAGTGCGAAAGTAGATTCGTCCCATTGAAGATTCGACGCACTCAAGTGTAGACGGAGACAAAGCTTCTCTTTGACTCATATGTTATATTGACACTAACAGCTCTTTCCCTTTCGAAATTTTGACTGTCAGTCAGTACCATACTTCTACAGAATGAAATGAATCGCTTTACACATGAACAACGTTGGAAAATATTGCAAAACTTATTTAAAAAGTAAGTGCTGTTTTTCCCAGACAGTGCGTTTATTGAAGTGAAGCACCCATCGCGCTGCACGCAAATTTGTGTAAAAGTTCGTGAGACTGGCTTGCTTGTGGACAACACTCACGATTCCCGTTGTCGTACGGTACGTATCGACGTGAATATGGTTGCTGTGAGTGTTCGACTCAATCCAGGAATATCGCCATCAACCTCAACAACTTACCATTTCACGCACCATCCTGAAGAAAATTTTGCACAAAAATTTTGCTTTATTCCCTTATAGTGTCCAATTGACTCAGCAATTGAAGGAAAACTACTATCCGCTTCATTATCGCTTCTTAGTTTGGGCCATATAGCAGCTGGTTTTGGATGTCGAATTTGGTCGAAGAATAATTCTTTCTTACGAGGCGCATTTTCATCTCGCCGATTATGTTAACAAAGGAAATTGCCGAATCTGGGCTTCGGAGAACCCGTACGTGATTGTCGAGAAGCGCATGCGTTCGCTTTTTGGTGATGAACGGTGAGCGCTGTAGAGCCATGGTTGCCGAATTTTTGTAAATAACTCTCATCAGTTTTTACAATGCGCCGACGCGTGCTTGCTAAACGTCAATGCATTGCAGGAGCTATGGAAATCAAAAACATTGCCAAACTGCAGAATATTGCCAACCGCAAATGATGATATTTTTAATCTTTTTTTTAATATACATATATTTATACGTATATATATTTTTTTCTTTAAAGTTACTTATTTTTATACTTTTTGAATATTTCCATCTTTTTTTTCTAATCTTATTGTACTTTCTTGTCCTCACAATTCTTTGAAGAATTTTATTAGTGGTAATATTGTTTACTTCAAGCCTGCTGTATTTCCTGCCGCTTACCTCATCCCCTTTCCGGTGATTGTATTAACTCATGCTGGATATGTGGACGACTAATAACTTAATAAGAGGCGAGTATCATAATGAAGTATGTCGCTCAACGATTGATATTTTGTGTAATCAGATGAATGCTCTACGTGTGTGTTATTCTAATGCGCAAAGTCTGTTTGACAAGCTTAATGAGCTATGGGATTTGCTGGAAGGTTCCAAGGTTGATATTGTCTGCATCACAGAATCGTTGTTTAATGATGGTATAGGAATGAGATGTACAATACTTTATACTTTTTTGTGTTGACATAATAAGCAGATCTGTAGGGGGTGCTGCCATATATGCAAAAATTGAATCGATAATAAAGTGCCCTGTTGGTAGCGAAACTGACTACCTGTTCGTGGAGCCCATATCCCCCACAGGCAAACTTCTTATTGGACCTATTTGCAGACCGAACAAATTTTGATTGATCTGTCTCCAATATTTGCTGTGTTGGAATTTATTTCAATTCACTATCAAAAAGTTTTAGTAGGCAGCGGTTTAAACAGCAAGCTTTTCGTTGAAAATGATACAATTCACGGTAATTTACTCACTCACTATTGGTGCCAGTCAATATGAACAATTCTACACACTTTTCTGAAGAAACCAAACTCTTTTAGATGTTTTTTTTTGTAAATAATCTCAAAGACGCACCTGCTTTTTCTTGGCATGACCTCCTGTTTCGGATGTTTGAATTTTCATTTGAGTGTACAGTTACCTTTTCGTGCCCTTAATGTTGTTCCTATAAGTACGCTTGATTTTAACTTTCTCCACAGCGATTTGAAATTTCCTGTACAGATACTGAAATGGTTGCTTGTTAGGTTCGATGAAATCCAACCCAAATTTGTGAAAATAATCCTGCAATCTGTGGTCCATGTCTTCAACTTAATTTTTATTTTTTCATTTATTTTATTTTCAATGATCGATACAAATGAATTTGTAAAGTTCGCGGTTTTGCGGTGGGGTTACTTATGCCCATGTGGCGTTCGACAACAGCACGCGCGGTACAGAGAGTTCACATGTGGTCCACCATCTAGGTACTTACCGCACCCAATACTACTTGATTTCTGTAATCTAGTGGGAACCGATGCTTTTAATGTGGCGAAGCCGTTGACTAATTCTAACTACAGGCTTTTAACATTCCCAATTGAAAAATGTAAAAATTAAAAATGTAGAAATAAAAAAAAGAATTCTAACAAAAAGGAATATCGGCCGATATCCATATTGCCTTGCTGCTGGAACATTTAACAATAAAAATCGGTCTGCAACAAGGTGCGGTAAATTCGCCAATCCTGTTCAACATTTACACAAGTGATCTGATAGGTTCACTTCACCATGCCATAGCGTACGCAGACGACTTAATCGCGTACAGATCGGGTCCAACGACTGAGGTCATTAATATGCTTTTGCAGCGTGACTTCGATAAAATTAAGCGATATTGCGATGACTGGAAGTTGAAAATCAACTTTTAGAAGTCGGAAACTATTCTGTTTAGGACGCCTTTGTCTGGGGCCTCTAGGGATGCCAGAAAGAATTGGCGAAAGTTTTCGATCGTCGGACAACACGGACAGCCACTTGCTTGTCGAAATGTATTCAGATACCTTGGGATCTGGCTAGATCAATATCTGTATTTTAGCAAACATATAGATGTAGCTCTGGCCAGAGCCAAAGGTGCTTTTGCCCTTACAAAGAGACTGTTTTATAACAGCCAACTCGATGCGAGGGTGAAGGTGATCTGCTACATGGCCCTTATCAGGCCCATGCTTGTATTTGGATGTCCCGTGTGGTTTAACGTGAGAGCAAGTTTATTGGAAAAGATTCGGGTGTTTGATAGGGCTTGTATTAGGACTTGTCTTCGCTTATACAGAACACCAGAGTCTGAGTACATAAAATTCTATGCTAATGAGGTCTTATACAATAAGGCGAACCTAATAAGAGTGGACAATTTCGTCATTAAGTTAACTCGAAGGCACATTGCAAGAGCAATGACCTCATCGAACAACCTGATCTCCGGGGCTTTCTACCCCAATTACACGTATCACGAGAGAGTTCGCTTTGACGGCTTTATTCCTCCAGAAGCGTTCCTCTATCTAGATAGTAAAGGTCTGGTCCAGGACAGATTGGCGGTTCCGCTAATCTTCCACGTCGCTCGAACAGCTGCGGACAGGCGACTTAACTACGACAGAGACGTCGCACACGGCAATGCGGAGCGTCTCCGGTTCAGTAGGGCGGTAGGGAGTCGCGACATGAGGGATGTTGCTCGACAGCACCAACAATTTTGGTGGCTGGTTGAGGGAGGGGAAGTTTCGTCGTCCAATTCCTCCAGTACTAGGTAGCTCCATAGGAAGCAAAGTCGGTCGTCTGACTATTTTATTAGCCATGGCCGGCTTACATAGTTTTAGGTAGGATTAAGTTAGTTTTTAAGAAAAAAAAAATAAAAATGAAAAATTAAAAAAAAAAATATATACGAGTATATATATATATGCATATACTTATATATTAAGTATATAGGTATTATGGATGTATATGTATATGTATGTATGTGTATGTATTAGATGTAAGTAGGTTAAGTAGGTTAGGTAGTCTATACGTTTTAAGTTTTAAGTTTTTATAATATAAAAAAACAATCCATTTACTAAGTTTTTAGTTAAAATTTATTTTCTTAGTTCTAGTATTAAGTAATTTTAAATTGAATATAAAGTTTAAGAGTTAGGTTTAGCTTAGAGCGCCCGCATGGGGCCAGTAAGTTAAAATAAGATTATTTGTAAGTTATTTAGGCTAATTTTTAAGCATTTTTTTGTCTAGCATGTAAGAGTAAATTAATTAGTTAAATAAAAATGCATTTAAACTGAAAAAAAAACCATATTGCGTTGCTTGTCCAAGGTACAATATTTGAGGGGGTACTTCAAAGGCAAATAAACTCCTATATTCATTCCAAGAACTTGCTTTCTCCAATGCAAACTAGTCCCACGACTCAATAATAATGTCTACATTACCGCCATTAATAGAGGAGTTCTACAGTTCTCCATGTTGGGACTTCTTTTGTTCTCCCTTTACCTAAATGAGATTCTGTTGTGACTTCATCCATTCAAATGTATGCTGATGACGTTCAACTCCATCGAAGTTGCCCTCTTGGTATGATATAGGACTGTGCAAGGCCTTAAATACTGACCTGGATCATACATCAAGCTGGTCAGAAAAAAACGGTATTTTTCTAAACTCAAATCAAAATGTATACTAGTCATGTACAAAAAACAGCTTGATCTTTCCTATTTGGCTCAAAAATGTTGACACCGCAAAAAATCTAGGAGTTGCTTTTAATTGAAGACTAAAGCGGAACAACACTACAGTTGGCAAATTATATGGAACGTTACGCCAGCTCTGGATGTCACACTTCTTTATCCCTTTCCAAACCCGTCTCTTATTAGCTAAAACGCTTTTTTTTACCAATTCCTTGTTATGGGTTTGAAATTTTCTGTTACTCTGATGCTGTGAATAAGAGAAAACTTAACGTCGCTTTCAACAATATAATGTGTGTTACGTTTTCAATCTTGGATGCTTCGACAGAGTCTCTCGTTACTCAAAGCTGCTTTTCAACATGTCATTTGAGCATCTTATTAACTTTTGATTCTTTATATTCTTTTCCTATGAATATTCAATAGGATAAGATTTATCGAGTATGATTGACCTCGACAAATCATTCACCCTCGTTACTTATGCCTAACATATGAGCGACGATTTTTTATAATGTCTATTCGCCTGTTGAACTCCATACCACGGCATATCCGAATGTATTGCGGCACCAGATTGGTTTAGGAAGTTAGATTAATCCTTCTTCATGAACAATAATACCCAACTCCGTTATTTTTTCTTTTTTTCCTTGTTTCAATACTCGTATTCATAGAAAATTGCACGATTTTCTTTGGAGATAGCTGAAATAATAATAAAGTATATAAATATCTATTATATCTTTAGTAGTATAATTATAACCTTAATTTTTTTAGCTTGTATCTCATTTATGTATTAGAGCATCTTAAAACTTCACTAGTTTATAAGACAATTCAGTGTCTTAATGTGAAATAAAACTAAAACGATGAAATTGAAGACATGAACTTGGATGATCTTTGGTTACAACACGATGGCGCGCTATGCTACACAACCAACTATCTTTTTCGCGTTAAGTTCGATAATCGTGTTATTAGCCTCTTGGCGGCGTCAATTGGCCGGTTCGGAGCTGGGATTTGATCCCGTTAGACTTTATTTGTAGGGTGCCTAGATAGATACGAGTATTTTGCGAAAAATTTAGAAACGATTCAAGCCCTTAAATCAACAAGGTCTTGGAAACTTTGGTTGACAGGATGCACTACTGCGAAGCCAGGCACGTCAGGCAGTATTGTCGGTGTGTTTGTTTTTTATGTTTGTCAATTTTTTATAATGACTCAGGATTTCGAGTTGACATAGCCAATGTTCGTGGGCTAAAAAGTAATCACTTTTCAGCGTACGTCCACGTCTGTAGCTACGATCAGCTGTTTTGGAAATTAGTGAAACACAGTTAGATCACCTCCCACACCTCTCAGAAACCTCTGATCTGAAGCTACTTGGCTACGAACTAGTGCCATTATTCTTCTCTCACCGCGGTCTCGCCACTTACGCGTAGTGATGTAGCTTACCAAACTCCACCACAATGTAGTCCCTGTTCCAATTTAAGGTGGTTAAAATTCCATCTCCTTAAGCAAATTATTGCTTTATTTACAGAAGCCCTAAACTAGATAGCAATTCGAACTTTAACGAGTTTAATGCGCTGTCCGACTGCATTCAAAGAATTTTATCCCTGTATCCCTATTCTGAAATGGTTATTACGGGCGATTTCAATACACACAATTCTGGGAGGCTTCGACATTCGACAGACAACACCCGAAGGACGGTGTGTTGAGATATTCGCTGCGGAAAGCAACTTAACGCAGCTTGTAAATGAGCCCACTCGAATACCAGATGTTGATAGTCATACCGCCAATACCCTGGACTTGTTCTTAACTTCTCACCCTGATAAGTGCACCGTTGATGTGCTCTCCCCTCTAGGCTCGTCGGACCATTGCGCCATATCAGCTACATCCACACAGTTTGAGAAAAAATTCCTAAAAGAACCGAGAAAGTCAATTACGCACTTAACACCTTCTTTAGGAATTTTAACTGGTCATGAAAAGGAGTGATTTGAGAAATATTTTGTCGGTCGTTCAAGTCCAACCCAACAGAGGAAAACCGAAAAAAGTTTAAACGAGCCAGGAATGACTATAACGTCCTTCCTAAGTGTGTGAAATTTGAATACGATCATAAACTGAGGCAAAAAATATATCAATGTCCCAAACGTAGTTGCACTGTTTGGTCATTCGTCAAAAATATTAGAAATTCTGCCTCATCCTCCATCCCAAAGCTCATTTATAATATATAAAACATTCCAGCTGTCAGCTCTTTGAACAAGGCCAATCTGCTTGCTGCACACTTTGTGGCCAGTTCAATACTTCCCCTTGAGTGCGTCGATTCTTTAATGGGACAAATCCACCTTCGCACTCGTCTAGTAGAAAGAGTTCTTAAAGATCTTAAACACTCACAAACAAATTCACTGGTCCAGATGGTATACGAGTATCTCCCCATCTGAAGAGGTGTTCTTCCACGTTGGCAAAACCATTGCGTAAGGTTTTTCATCGATTCTACTCTTTGGAACTTTTCCCGAGCAGATGCAAGGCAGTATTTGTCCAGCCAGTCCGTAAAAAAGGCGAATCTTCTTCTTTATCGTACTTACGTCTCTCCTTATCAAGGTCACGGAAACGATGATAAATCATCAGCTCATGAAATATCTTGAAATATGAAAACTACTCAATGACCGGCTGTACGGTTTTCGTAGCAACAGCTCCACTGATGATTTTATGGCATTTCTCACCGAAAAGTGGAACCAAAGCGTACATAAATCTGGCGAAAGCAAGTTTGGCATCAGTCTCCTTTCGGAAAAGTTTTTTTTTTTTTTTTTTTAATGAGCGCGCGCTCAAGGAGTTTGTGTACCCTTAAGGTGATTGTTCACAGCGCGGGCAAAGGAAATTTAGGGAGGAAGAAAAGAGAGGTACCGATGTACATTGTTTTTAAATGTTTGTAAGTTATAACGACCAGGAAATACAGATATCGGCAGGGCATTCCATAAGCGAGTTGTACGGCTTAGGAGCGAATCACGGTATTTTAGAGTACGTCCGAAAGTGCGTGTTTTTTGGATCTATGACTTTCTTCTTCAATGGAAAAAAATTAAATTACCTTTCGGAACGTTCAGCTCAAATTATCTTGGATTGTTTCAAGTCCAATATTCACAAAATGAATTCCGGTGTTCACCAGCGCACCATCCAACACTCTTTTTAATTGTCATCAACGATTTCTTGTCTGCTACTTCTATTCCAATATATTCCTTCGCTGTCGACAATACTATCTGCTTACCATATTCGTTCTATGACTCACGTCCCTGCTCTTCGGCTGTAGAACGTGAATGCCAGCGTGTGTTAAGCTCATGAAATTCTGATATTAACAGCATAACTAATTGGGGAACCACTAAAAGTGTAGAATTTAATGCTTCCAAGCCAGAATGTTATCTCCGATTGTCCATGAATGGCACTTGCATTGTCGAAACCGAAAAACTTTCCATTCTCGGTATGTGTCTCAATGACAACTTACATTGGAATGACCACATTTTCTATGTCACCAAAAATGCTGCGAAATGTCTAGGTTTCCTCGAGCGATCTAAGAAATACTTCACTCCCTCTAATCAGTCCTCTGTATGTAAGGCTACACATCTGGTCGGGTGCGACAAAAACATCTTTGCACCTGCTAGATAGGTCTCAAAACCGTGCGATAAAACTCATAGGTGATACTAATATCACTCAAACAATCAACACTGTCTCCTATCTCACTTTGTTTTATCGCTATTTCCACCACCTGTGCTCCATAGAAATCGCTAGTAGCATTCCGCCCTGAATGCTCATCAGTACACTCAAGCCCACTTTCGGATGTACTCTAAAATATTATGATTCGTTCCTAAGCTGTACAACTCACTTATGGAATGCCCTGGTGAGCTCTCTATTTCCTAGTAGTTATAACTTGCAAACACTTAAGACCAATGTACATTGGCACCTTTTTTTGTTCCTCACTAAGTTTCCTTCGCCGCGCTATGTGCAAGCATTTTAAAGGTACTTAATCTCTCCTGCGTTCGCAAATTAAAACAAAAAAAAAACATGAATGAAATCGCTCTCCATAACTAATGGGAATGTTCGCCTTTTCTAATAAAGGCGTAATGTACCGAAAATAATTGATTTTTGTTCATTTTATTTTATTTTTATTTTTTCAAAGAAACTTTGTATCACCCTGTATGCTACAATAATAAGACCCTCACTTCTTAAATCTTGTTGCAGAAGAGTAAGGAAAAGCTCTCTGAGATAAAAACTACAGTACGTAGACCAAAGAACTACACCATAACTTCGCCTTACAGAGACATTTAAACAATTACTTTCAGTCAGTTTTTACAGGAAGTAGATAATATCCTTTAGGCTGAGTATTGTATTGCCTGAAAAAAGTGGATAATATTTGATTGATATATTCGTACAAATTCGTAATCTTTCGGTGTTTGATCAATGTAAGACTTTACCCGATGACGTACTTTCTTTCAGCATAAGCGCTTCCTTCGATTTTGAATAGTCACGAGTATATTCACAAAAAAAGTTTCCTGTTGCGATGTACAGCAATAATAAAATCAGGTAAATGCTTTAATGGCAAAATGTATTCTTATTTTTCTGCTGAATTTAAAAAAAAATAAGCTCCCAATTTATGGAAAATGTCACAGATTCTTTTACCACCTCAACTCTCAATATTTCGTTCGTATCTAGTCAAGAGATTCAAAAATTCTACGAAAAACGATACCAAAATCACATCCCACCTGGAAAATCTCAACATAATTCAAATATCAAGTCAACCCTTCTGACTTTATCTCAACAAATTGACTTGGGTTCATACAAAATTGAGCAGATCAGTACATTATTTTTCAGGTGCAAGTAATTTTGTTTATCTTTACCTTGAAACGAACAAATCCTCCAAATATCTCCAAATCCGACAGAGAAATTTAAGAGAGTTCTTCCAATTTCTAAGAATCGATGAAATCAGAAATCTTATCAGCAGTGTCATGTCTCCAGTAAATGTGATATTTACCTACATATTGTATATCACGTTCGTCACATATTGATTTTCACCATTTGGTTTTCCTTATACTCGTATTAAACATACAAAAATGTCATGACGACCGAGGTATTTAGCAGAAATATTGAATTTATTTTCTCGTAGAAAAATGCTACGAGTATATGTACTCGGATGATACCATTTCAGAAATAACATTCCAAAATAGTTCATTTCAATAGGAATTGTTTGCAGAAAAACATAATGTGTTGAGTCTGCAATTTATAGATAATCGTATGGCATCTAAATCAAGGTCATCTGAGAATAAGTTGGTGGATTCGACTTCTCCAATATGGGATGGAATTTGATATTCAGGGAAAATTCCAGATTGCTCTTGATTTGCTGATGTGTGAGATATTTATAACATATCTATTCGTAACGCACACAGTCAGCATCAGCATCCGCTGAAAACAGAGAAGAGCAGGAATTGTAATCTAACAGAATAAATCCTTGAATGATGTATGGGCTATGGGCCGGACCAAGTGCTAGTTGCCTCAGGTAGCAAAAAATCTAATTGATAAACCGATTTGGTGCAAAGATTACAACAATTTACTACTTTGCCTTAACGTTGCACATAGGGAATGTCAAAAAGTCTGTCAAAAGCGTATTCGAGCTGTGCCGCTGTGCAGCTGTGCGGCTGTGCGGCTGTGCGGCTGTGCGGCTGTGCGGCTGTGCGGCTGTGCGGCTGTGCGGCTGTGTTTGGCTTAATATGGCAAAAAGAAATAACTTAAAAAGTGCAAATTACCAAAACACTACTTGATGAGGGTATAAAAAGCAGTTTACTACGCCGGAAATCTTACCACAAACATTTGCAAAGGAATATCAAAAATTTTGACAAAGGTAATTACAAATAAAAACTCAAATCTGTCCATTGTTCTGAGTGCTCTAAGTTTCCAAATAGAATATTATTTAAAGAAGTAAATGATTTAGTCTCAGTCGATAATGTGCTCGCTAAAAAAATTGTGACTTGGTCACTCTTCAATTAAATGTAAACGAATTCTTAAACCATGTTCGTGGCAAGAAATTTCTAGTTTACTCGCTTAAATTAGTGTTGTCTCTAAATCAAATGGTTCTTAACTGGCTAACAGTGGTACGGCAACTTCTTCAAGTAGTAATGGTTTACCCACAAATTTGAATTAAATAGTGAGTGCAAACATTTTTAAAACGATCGCTAAAAGCGTCGGGTTGTTATTGTGAGTGTTGATACCTTGCCCGATAATATAGATGTCATTGTCCCAGTTTGGTTACATGTCTCCAAATTTTATATATCAACTAATGAACTAACAATATTAAAATATGTGTCCTCTAAATTGAACATTATATTAAAATTAATAAAAATAGATGCTGACTTGTCATAAGTAAAATATGTAAAAGTCAGTGTTCCTGCTGGAGTTACAATATCGTTCGCTATCATGTTAACGCTACATAGGCAACACTCAACGATCCCTGCTTTGGAAACTTGACATCACTTGATACACCATCATCGAAGAAATCTCTGTCGCTATACGAATGTCTCCAATTTTGTAAATAAATTGTTACATACTTACATATTACTTTTCGGCGTTTTTTTCTAAGCATGGTATCTTTACAACTTTTGAATAAATCAACAAGACGGAAAATTCTAGTTTTAAGTCAATCTCTAGAAGGTATTCAACCAATAAAAGTCCTACGAATTGTATACGCTTAGAGTAGTAGTTTTACAATATATAATATTTATTTTATTAAAGTAATGTAACTCGGGCAAATTGAATTGTGCAGCAAATGTAAACATTTGGCCTATAAATGTATTCGTGAAGAAATTTCAATCTGCTACAAAAAACTTCAATCCATTCAACAGTAAGGGTTGTCAAATAAGGGGTGTCATTTCAAATTTCGCGCCATTGTTGAATGGTCAACATTGAACTATCATTACGATGACTTTTGATAAGTAAAAGCTAGGAGTTTATTAAATTTCTATCGATACATACTCGTACAATGTGCTGAAATAGTGAAAATTCACTACAGAAACGGTGAAAATACCGCGGAAATGTTTTGTAAAGTTCATAATGCTTTTGGTCTTCATTATTTGAACGTCTCGTACTAGTTAATGATGTGACTCCAACTAGGGTTCGTCCGGCATGGTCAGCTGAAAATATCGCCACCGTAGCTGAGGGTGTAACTTAAAACCCAGGTGTGCCCATTTCGAGATGATCACAGAAACCGGACCTATCCGTAATTACTTTGCACCGCATTTTGCATAAAGATCTTTGCCTATATGCTTATAAGGTCCAGTTGACACAAGAATTGAAGCTCGCAGACCACACAAGACGCCATACTTTCACTGATTGGATGCTGTACATGAATGACCATGATTTTTTACACACAATTTTTCTGGGTTATGAGGCTCATTTACAATTGTCTGCAACAAAACAAACAAAACTGTCACATATGGGCCTCCGAAAATACAAGAGAAATAATTTAATAACCTCTCTATCCACAAATAGTGAGGGTTTGGTGCGGTTTTTAGGTTGGGGGTGTAAAATCGACCGATGTTTACTGTCCTTTTTTTGCCTGAAATTGATGATATGAATGTGGACGACGTTTATTTTCAACCACATGCCACACAGCTGGTGAAACAATGGCTCTATTGCATGAAAAATTTCCTGAACGTGTGATTTAACGAAATGAAGACTTCAAGTGGCCGACGAGATCGTGCGATTTAACTCCACTGGACTTTTTCCTTTAGGGCTATATTAAAGATTAAGTCCACGCCAATGGTTCATGCGTTAAAAGAAAATATCAGATCTGTTATTCCCGAAATACAGTCCTCAATTATGTGAAAACGTGATAAAAATGTCACCAAAAGAATGTCTTTTTATAGGCAGAACTGATACACTAACTTATGTGCCTAAGTTTGTACGAGTACTATAAATTAAAATAAAAATATCACCACTTTTCATAAAAATGTTGCATTTTTCTATTGATTTAAAATGACACCTCCTGATGGATGACACTATACGTACATCACAAACATTAACATCACCAGTAAATGCAGAAACAAAATATGATCTTCTGGATTCGCATTTGCAAAATAACAATACGGAAATATGTATATGTATTAACAAAATGAGAGCGGATTTTCTTCTAGCCTTACAGAGTTTTCCTTTGCTATTGATTCTTGTGAATGTGATATTTTTGCGTTGACTGATACATGGCTCTATGACTACAAAAAGAATGAAGAGTTATTCGATATTTTATTATACGAATACTTCATATTTCGTTGCGTTCGATTTGATGTCACTTAATCACGTGAACTTCTACCGCGAACATCGAACTTGTCGAGTTGTAGAGGCTGAGTAGGGTCAATGAATCTTGAGAAGAAATTCTCCAGACGAGTCCTGAAACCAAAGAAAGGTTGCCCCCCCCCCCCCCCCCCCGCCTCATCAACTCACAAAGCATTCCATCATTCCCCTGGGCTGGATCAAGGTGTTATACGACCCATGCCGAAGATCAACCTGGCTGAGGGCCCAGTATCTCCAAAAATAGCTCAGTCGCGAACGGAGTATCCGGATACCTGTCGACCTCCGGATTAGCTAGCCTTATCTGTATACAGCGGATCTCTGTACAGATGGACACCCCTTTCTCCGCTACTCGTGGGACCATTAATGGAAAATAACCAGAAAGCAAAAACCGAGGCCGGTACTCCTTCAATACCGGGCGGTGGAACGGTGACTACACCGACTACCGGCAAGGTTCCTACATTGCCGAGAGGAGGCAAAACTGTGGCAGGCCATGGTGCGCCATCCTCTAAAGGCAAAAGGAACGAGCCAAAAAATAAGAATTCAGGAAGTGTGAGTACTGTGGCAAGTCATGGTCCTATCACTTCCTCCACCCCTAGCAGCAGCAAGTTTGTGGCAGGCCACGGGCGCCTTTAACAACGTCAACACATCCGCAATCACGACTGCGCTGTCAACTCTGCAGGTAGACGGCTCACTTGGGGAGCTGATTAATCTAATGCTAATAAGCAGGATAATCAACTCAAAACTGGGTGAGACTTCTGCTAAAAGATATGTCAGTAGGAGTACGCCGCAAGGCGGTGTCCTCTCCCCCCTTCTCAGGAACTTAGTGGTTAACGAACTACTGATATACCTGAAAGCGGGTGGTAGCAGAGTGATTGCCTATGCGGATGACGTTGCCATAGCCGTCTCAGGAAAACATTTAAATACCACTAAAGAACTCCTCCAAGTAAATCTCAACAGATTAACCCGCTGTGCAGATCGCTGTGGATTGGGAATAAACCCCCATAAAACTGATCTTGTCCTCTTTTCTAGGAAATATAAAATTCCAATCATAGACCCTCCTTCAATAAACGGTACCAGTTTAGTTTTCTCCGATACAGCAAAATATCTGGGTCTCATTTTTGACAGGAAACTAAACTGGAAACCTAACATTCAAGAAAGAGTCAATAAAGCCACAATAGCTTTATTCTCTTGCAAGAAAGCCATTGGGAACAAATGGGGCCTTCAACCTCGCATAACCCACTGACTATACATCTCGGTCATAAGACCGATACTTACTTACGGGGTGGTTGTCTGGTGGACGGCCTTGGAAAATGCAGTCAACTGCATTAAATTAAGCAGAGTCCAAAGAACAGCATGTCTATGCACAAGCGGAGCCTTGCGGTCTACCCCCTCTGCGGCATTAGATATTCTGATTCACTTGACACCCCTCGACATTTTTAGCAAGCAAGTAGCTGCGACTGCAGCTATTCGCCTTAAAGCGACTGAACAGTGTACAAATAATTCATTTGGCCACGGCAATATTCTTAATACATTAGGAATCCTCACAGAGAACATCGATTACACCATACCTGAACTTTGGTTTGACAAAAACTTCCATGCAAGCGGGGAAGATCATTCTGGGAGGAGGATGCTTTCATGGAGGACAAGTCAATCCATCTCTACACAGATGGATCTAAAACCGATAGCGGAGTTTGTGGCGGTGTTTTCTCAGATAAGCTAAATCTAAGCCTCTCTTTCCGCCTTCCAAATCACTGTAGCGTGTTCCAGGCGGAAATTTTGGCGATTAAAGAAGCTCTGTCCTGGCTGAAGAAAAACGTACGCAACAAGGCTTGGCGCTTTTACTAACGATTTCTGTAGAAGCTGCATGGACGAGGAAGAGGAGGAGACAATCCTCCACCTACTCTGCACATGCCCAGCTCTCTCTCAGAGAAGGAAGCTTCATCTAGGAGCTTTCTTCTACAACGACGTAAACGATCTAGGAAAAATAGACGTTAACAGTCTCCTACGCTTTATTATAAGCTCAAACTGGTTCCAGTAGTAAGAAGATCATAGATCCACGTGGCATCACAATGGGTCAATAGGTCTAAGTGGGTTGGTATCTCCAACAGCCACTCTTACCTAACCTAACCTAATCACGTGAAGGTGGTGTTTTGATTGCAGCGAGGCGCATATTTGGAACTGTTAGATTAAAATTGATGTCGATGCATTCATTATCAGCGGCATATAGATCAATTATGTGTGTGCGTAGAATCCGTTGGCGGAGTTAAGCTGCTATTTCTGAGCCATATTCCACCTAGGAGTTCGTCCGACATTTACAAGAAGCATATCGAGAAATTTCTGGAGAGATTTCTAGACAACCAGTAGAGATGGCAGAGAATTTTCAATATCTGGAAAGTATTGTGTCTACTCATTGCGGAACCGAACTAGATATAATCAGCCGAATCGGGAAAGCAAAGGCTGTGCACAGAATGCTGTCCAAAATATGGAGAAACAACTCAGTCAGCCTAAAGGCCCAGCTACGACTGTTCCGCTTCAATGTTGAATCCGTGCTTCTTTATGGGTGCAGCACTTGTAAAGTCACACCCGCTGTCACAAGAAAGCTGCAAACGTTCGTGAATAGATGTCTGCGAAACATGTTGAGGATTTTATGGCCCAACCGTATCTCTGATGATGAACTTCAGGATCCAATTGACTATATCATAAAGGTCACAAGTGCATTGCGAGTCAAGCGATACAATGGAACCCTCCCACGCAGAGAGGCAGACGAGTGGGCCGTCCTAGAAGTGTTTGGCGAAGAACGGTCGAAGAGGAATCAGCACAACTGGGGAAGAGTTGGCAAGAGCTAGATACATCTCCAGAAACCATACACGATGGCGCGTAGGAGCAGTGGTGGCCCTACGCCCCGTAAGGGGAACCTCACTGACATAATAGGTCCGAGGTCCTAAGTAAGTAAGTAAGTATATCGAGAAATAGATATAGTTACTGTGTACGTGTTTGTGTACCCGGAGATTTTGACTGTGGTGATACGAGTATAACGATATAATTTGGACACCAAATCTATGCCATATCAAAGCGGGAACAAGAGCGCTCACGAAGGGTTGCGTAAGTGAATACAAGGAAGCCCGAAGCGTTTACTCACTGTATACCAGTTTCGTTTTTACTATTGATTTCTGCAGACATAAGCGCTTACGGACAGATTCCTGCGAAGCACTTCTTCAACGCTTCCTGGAAAGGCAAATGATTATGGACATATTATTGTGCTTGCAGTACGAAGTACTGCTGAAGTGCTTCAAAAGAAGGCAAATGTAAGCACTTTAAACCAGATTGTAAGGAAGCACAACTTTAACACTTCGTAAAAAGAGGAAGGAGAGAGCTACACTCTACGATGGCGTTAAGGTGCAACCGGAGCAAAAAGAATGCCTATAGCTTAACTTTAAATTTTAAAATTTTTTTGTTAAAGTTTTATATATGCTAACATTTATTAATTTAAGAATAAAATATAGTAGAGTAAAAAAATTACAGTTTATAACATAAATATTTGGAGTTAAAAAGAAGTCTTCAAACACAATAAATTCCTCAATTTAATCAATTAACATTTATTGGTTAAAGTATAAAATATAATATAACATTATAATATTTGCAATAAAAAAAACAGTCCAAACTGATTTTATTTTCCACTCCCAAACAGCTTTCCTCTTGGAAAGTTCTTGCCACAATTTTTTCAATTCATTTTCTAATTAAATAAATAAATAAAAAACTGTTCACTTACTGTACAATTAAACTTTAAATAAACAAAAAAATAAACATTCACTTGGTTACAACAACACTATCTACTCGTCACGAAAATCATTTCACGAACGATTTTGTATCGACAAAACGTAGGTTAGGTTAGGTTAGGTAAGAGTGGCTGTTGGAAATACCAACCCACTTAGGCCTATTGGTCCATTGTAATGCCACGTGGACCTACGATCTTCTTACTACTGGAACCAGTTTGAGTTTATACTAGAGCGTAGGAGACTGTTAACGTCTAATTTTTCTACATCGTTTAGGTCGTTTAGCTACTAGATGAAGCTTCCTTCTCTGGGAGAGAGCTGGGCATGTGCAGAGTAGGTGGAGGATTGTCTCCTCCTCTTCCTCGTCCATGCAGCTTCTACAGAAATCATTAGTAAAAGTGCCAAGTCTTCTTGCGTGCTTGCCTATGAGGCAGTGTCCAGTAATGACACCTATTATGGCGCTGAGATGTTTCCTATCTAAAAGGATCAGACACTTAGAGCGACTCAGATCCAGCCTTGGCCAGATCTGTTTGGTCGCTAGACATGTTTGTCCAGCAGTCCACGTAAGGTCTGTTCTTTTATTGGCATCCAGCTTTAGTGATAGCTTGCACGTAGCGATTGGTATACCTATACCTTTGTCCGGTAGGATAGGTAGAGTGGTTCCAATTTTGGTGCGTTCATCGGCTCTGCAGTTCCCTGGAATGTCTCTGTGGCCCGGCACCCAAAAAAGCTGAATGTTGAACTGCTCTGCCATCTCCATGAGAGATGATCGGCATTCAAGGGCGGTTTTAGAATGTAATGAGACCGAGTCCATGGACTTGATGGCGGCCTAACTATCCGAAAATATGCGGATATCCTTTGCAGATATCACGTTTTTCTTCCGCCAGGACAGAGCTTCTTTAATCGCCAAAATTTCCGACTGGAACGCGCTACAGTGATTTGGAAGGCGGAAAGAGAGTCTTAGATTTAGCTTATCTGAGAAAACACCGCCACAAACTCTGCTATCGGTTTTAGATCCATCTGTGTAGAGTTGGATTGACTTGTCCTCCATGAAAGCATCCTCCTCCCAGAATGATGTAGAGGGGAAGCTTACATGGAAGTTTTTGTCAAACCAAAGTTCAGGTATGGTGTAATCGATGTTCTCTGTGAGGATTCCTACGAGTAATTGAACGCATATGTATATGCCACACGCTGGTACTCTTTATTTACCGAAAGAGACCTACTATAGATAATACGCTTGCGCTTAGTAAAACAAGACGCAAAGGATTACAATTATAGTTTCACTTTTCTCATTAGATTATGGAAGCCAACAATTTCTTCTACGTCACTGCTGATGCAAAACAGTTGGTCTACTTCGTATAATAGCACGACAGACAAAGTCCTTACAAGCAATCCAGCATCAATATTTTGACAGTTGATTTGACCAAGTTAGACATTATAAATTTTTAGCTCTTGTGATTATGGCGTGTGGTGTAGTATTATCAAGTGATATTAGAACATCTATAATTATATTATATGAATATTGACTATCAGTATAATATGTATACCACGATCGTCTGTGCATGATAGGGAAAATCTGAAGACTCGGAAGAATACTAAAAGGCCGCCAATAGCAACGCCTCGTAATTGTCAGGTATCGAAAAATATTGTAAAAGAAAACCGATGTCAAACTGCTCTTGGAATAACTATTGAATTTAATTGCCGAATTAAGAAAGAAATTTCTGTGGACACCTGTAAACGAACATTGATTATAAGGTTTACTCAAAAATAATGTCATTCAATTGCTGATTCGAGTATTAAAAAATGGTTTCCTAGGTTAAAGAAAAGCCTAAACTAAAGCAATATGCAAATGTGCACAGAAATTGGACACTACATCAATAGTGTGCAAGTTATTTGGAGCGATGAATCCAGATTTGGGGCGATCAACGGAAACGTGCAATTCGCAACTCAAGGGAATCATCTCACAAGGACCGATTGAAACAAACAGTGAAGTTTGGGGATGTTTGGCCGTAGTATTGATTATAAATACTGTTAAGTGCCAAAAAATATTCTAGAATGTTCAATACCACTACTTTAGTAGATCGCAGGAAATTATATATTTCAATAAGATGGTGATTCCTGCCATACGACGAAATCGACAAGCTATTCCTTTGATGGAACGGCCTTCCAGTGGGACTGATTTTTCACCAATTGCAACATTATGGCACAAAATGAAACGAAAATTAAGACAGCAACCAGCAAGGCTTCTTCAGTATTTGCGCCACAAAATAAATCATTCACTACTGAAGAGTGTCAAAAATTAGTGGACACTACGCCACAGCAAATTCATGTTGTCCCAAAAAATAAAGGTGATGTAACACAGTAGTCAATACATAATATATCGGCTTCGTAGACAAACTGTTTTGCACTCAAATTTAAGTAGGCCAACTATTTTCCTTTTTTTTTACGATGAACTACTCTTCCGAAGATACAGCTTTCATAATATAATGACAAACAGACAAATTTAAGGATTTGAGGTTAATAGAGACAAATAGTCATTATTTCTAGAATAAATAAAGTTACATATACATCACTTTGTATATTCTATAACCAAATTTGGGCTCGTAAATGTGAAATGTCATATTGATCCGAGATACGAGTATATTACCTGCGACCATTGACAGCGAGAATTTGTTTAGTTCTTTGAATTTGTACATTCCTTCAAGAGTCCTAAGACCTAATCCGCTACTATTTAAAATTACTTTTAATATATTTTATGGTCAATGCAAACCCATTTCGTTGTGTATCAAAATGTTTAATATATGAAGCTCATAATTTAATATATCCTTGCGCTGAAATATTTTTACAAATAAATTAATATACATATTTACTAAATTAATGAATTGTCATATTTATTATTTTAAGTTATATTTAAGGTATGTACGTACGAATTTCGAAATATATAAATAAAAGAAACAATAGAAAAATAATAAAGAAAAAAAATGTAAGTCAAAGGCTAGGGACTGATTGAATTGTTCTTGAGCAGCCAGGATCACCTAATCAAACCTGTGGTATAGACATGAGGATTCACGTAAGATGAGGGCTGGCCATTAAAAATAAAGCATTGCAAGATGGTATCACATAAAATATTTTGGGAACTATATGTGTGAGAAAACCTAATTATAGTCGTGGGTTTTCACCCCACTATATGAATACAATAGCAATGTAAAGGATTGAAAGGCTTACTTGTTTTTTGTCCAAGAAGAATTGAAGGACGCGCGGATGTAATGGTGCCTTCCAGCCTCTTCTCTCCCCACTAGATAGATATCACAATCATCTGGTTTTAAGTAACGATACTCAGTCTGAAGAAATAAAAGTGCCCACATCTTGTGTGTATAACGTAAAACTAGATGAGCATCTACAATGATAGCCGGTAGCAAACTTCATTAACCTGGAAGAAATTATAAAGAAGCCATATCCAAAGCTATTCTACAGAAGAACTTGTGATATGTACAAAAGATAACCTTCGTTTATTAAGAACTTTAAAAGATTGACGGAAAAGTCTTTTTTGTGATTATAATTGTCTTAAAAATAAACGAGAACTTCTCCAAAGATCAGTATATGAGATATATTAGCAGCTCTTAAGATTTATGCAGAAGAAAAAGCAAAATATGTTATGAAGCAGAACATAGAAGGTTTAGACAGTGAAGAACGGAAGAAGAAATATCATCAGTAGATCCCAAATACCCACACACCCACATTAGAAACCGGCTGAATCTTAGTGTAACAAGGATATTCGAGTATATCCTAGTATAACTGGTTTCGAAAATGATATTCTTGATACAATCACATATGAGGAAATCACGAGATCAACGCCCTAAAGGAATCCAAAACCACAGGCTCTGATAAATTTGTATCCAAATTCTTTAAATATGACAAAAATGTACTTATAACATATATAAAAATGTACTTATAATATATATAAGCATATAAGTTTATTATGATTCCATAAAGATTCCACGCCAGTAGTCCAAAAAATTACCAATGATATGGATTATCTCCAGCAACCTTCTTAAAGAAGGTTACCAGGCAGGAGTCAGGTCAGGACAAGGATACTCCACCCTTGAACACATATTCATTCTAAGGAATAAAGCTGAATCGTATGTTTTGTGAGGCCACCTTTGACACTGTGAATCGCACTGTTTATTGAAGAATGAAATAATTGCTTAGCAGGTTGTATAGATAAATTATGAAGACCCTTTTGTTTGCTGATGACAAAGTCCTGCTTGCGGTTTCTCTGGAATCTTTGCAGCTCATAATTAACCGCCTCTACGCATTGTTTAATGAAAATATGGAAAAATCTTAAGTTGTGATATTTAAGAGTATTGATGGCAAAAAGAAATAAATAAATAAAATCTTAAGTTGTGATGTTTAAGAGTATTGATGGCAAAAAGAAATAAATAAATAAAAAAAATAAAAGTATAATAGTGTAGGAGTTAAGGTGGTGATAGAATTTTAATACTTGGGAGTCTATTTCCCAAAAATCGTAAGCATGGAGAAGCATCTCAAACTGAAGCTAAGCCAGACTAAAACCGCTTTAATTGTATATAAATTTTAATAAATGTCTCGTCAGAAAGTAGCACGTATAAAGTTTTTGAGATAGTTTAATGGCGCCCGAGTACAGGGATACAAATATTATTATATAGTTGAAGAGCTGCCAAAAACTGTTATGATGGATAAAGTTTTAAATATACCTACTTTTCGCATATCCAAAAACTTTGCTCTTAACATGATTAGCAGCACACCAAGCTGGTATGCGGAATGGCTAAATTTAACAGAAATATGTGAGGTGGAACCAAAAATCCACGACTTTTTCCTATAATGCGGCCGATTTTTAAGAAATTTCCAGTCGAATGCATAAGTCGTGTAATGGCGTAAAGTTTCTGGCTTATTGGCATAGACGAGCAATTTAATGAAGATAAAAAAACAACCTAAACGGTTAAATCGTAGTGGGTTAGCCAATTGATAAGGCTCGTGATAAGACGATCACCAAAATTCGTCTTTAATAAGTCGATTGTGGGACGCACTGTATTTACGAGTACTCCAAACCTACCAGTTCCAATAAATCTAAAAGAAGTTGGTTAACACGGAATGATAGCTGTATCCATCCACTGAAATGGACTCGCCTGGTACGGTAATATTATAGAGCGAATATGTTAATCTGAACTTGGACACTGAATTCTCAGTAGTTCAATTATGGGGAAGAATTTATCGTCCGAAAATTGCAGTTAACGCACACAACGTAGCCCTAGCTGACAGCGAATTTTAATATAAAAGTTTGAAGCTTTGTAAGCGGTGTTCAAGCATGAGTCTTTCCACAGATAATCTGGAAAACAAATATGGCATGAGTCATCAAAAGATTGTTTGCTTGAAATCAGAGAAATCCTAATGGGAGAACGGGGGCATCTTATAACAAAAAATTTGTAGATTCAAATATTGTGTACGAGTATATTTAAGAGAGTCAGAAAATAAAAACACTTAACCGTGAAAGCTTAAATTTCAAATTCTCCCAACGCAATGGTTGCGTTTAGTCATGAAATAAATAGAAAGCAATAAGATATAAAAGCTATTTGAAATTGCACCGATCGCTTGATCCATGAAAAATAAAATTATCTATACTGCGCCGAGTATAAAGGCTTCACCGTCGCGAACATCGCATATAAGCTTCTGCCTGAAATACTTTGTGATTTTTTCTTAACGAACTGAACGATACTTTTCAGTTCGGTCTTAACACCGAAAAGTTCACCACAGACTGAATAAATATTCACCTTATGGTACCTACCTTAAAAAATGTCAACATTTTAAAATCAATACCCATCATTCCTGTTTCGATTTTAAGGATGTTTGTGATGCATATCTGTGAGAAAGAAAAGAACCAGGCCTGGTCAAACCAATTCAAAGTTTTTTAACTTAATTAACATAATTTTTGAACAAATTAGAAAATTTAGGAAGTACACCTGATGCACAATCTTTTCCAAATCAGTCAGCTGCTTGTGCATGCTGATAATATTGACATTAGGTGAAACCAGGGAGTTTTGAGAAAGAATCAGGAAAATTGGCTTGTTAGTGAACAAGCAAGAAACTGATCACATTTACAGCAACGAAAACCTTGAAAAATTTTACCGTCGTACATAGCACCCCAAATATGTAAATGTGTGTACATATATGTTATACATATATAGATAGATAGATAAAGAGGTTGATTTACTTCTTATAGAATTCATAAAGTACCATGTCTTCAGGTTAGCAATTCATTGAAAAAATTCTAGACTACAAGAATATATGTGCGTACAAATATAAAATAAACATAAATATAAGTATAGAAATAATAATGACATTCTGTATTTGTCTTACATAAGTATTAAAATATTATTTAAATAACCCTCTCTTAAAATCAAAATTTAATTTTGGAGTGGGTGACCCAGTAAAAGAAATTCATATGCCAGTAAGAAGCTTAAAAAGAAAGCTATATGCAGTTGAAACTGACAATTTATTTTAAAAGGAAATAAAAAAAATATAATAATAAGGGTAGTATTTGTAAACGAACTAATGGAAAAAAAGATACACCAAGCAACAGAGGTAAAACTAGACCAAAATATCAAAAAGAATTGATTCTAAGCTGGTATAACTGATATTGACCAGAATATTATTTGCTTAGTAAACAGTACCGGTATTTCTGTTGTCCTTATTGACTGTGGAAGCTTATTGAAAAGTCGACACGATGACATGACGATGCGGACTTTATTAAAGAAGTTGCTGCGTAAATGAAGGTTGGATATCATTCGAAAATTGCGATTTCCTGATTGCATAAAAAATGTTTTTAACACCACGAAGCAATATAAATGGCGAACTGGAAGGTTTTTTAGGTCAAAGAACAAGGGGAAACTAGCATCTAAAACGTTTACGACATATTCTTCTCAGAATATATTTCTGCAAGATTAAGAAAATGATACAAATTGAAAAACATAACTTTAGTTTTGGAACTAATAACCAATTTATGTTCATTAGAACAGGTTCGTAGTAAATGAAGATTCCAATTAAAGTCAGACTGCGGGTCCAATTGACAATTAAGACCATAAGAAAAGCCTACATCATCACCCTTAAAATTGAGTTCAAAAAGGGAATTAATATAGATTAGAAACAAAACAAAATGGGTTCCCAAACGGAACCTTGGGATACACCCAAATTGAGAAAATTTATTAAAGTTCTGACATCATCTATTTTCACTCGTTTTGATCTGTTTTTTAGATACGACGTAAGCCGGTCAAGAAAGAATCCATGAAATCCTGCTTTTTCCAGTTTCCTTAATAAAACAACGTAATTCACCATGTCAAAAGCCTTGGTGATGTCAATAATTAAACCAACCGTGTGCTTTTTTTCTATCGAGGTCTGACATAATTTGGGAACTCAACTGTAGAATGGCGTCTTTCGATGGCTTTCCTTTACAAAAGCAAAATTAGGTAAGGCTAAAGAATTCAGTTCTGTTTAAAACAAAACTTACCATCCGATTTTTTTTTACAAATTTTTCGTATATTTTACTTATAACCGAAAGAAGAGAAATAGGCCTGTAGTTACACATTTCAGCATCAGAACTTTTTTTGAATACTGGTATAACATCAGCGCACTTAAGCTCGCCTGGAAATACTCCTTCAAAAATACAACAATTAATAATATGTGCTAAAACATCCACAACTAAGTAATCGTATGCAATTTTTTTAAGAAGCAGATTTGAAGTTTCGGCAGCTCAACAAGAAAATGAATTTTTCAAGCCACGTATGCCTCTTAACACCTCCAAGGATGCTCGTACACAGAACGATTATTACAAAGCTGTTGAACAGGACATGGTTCAAGACTTCTTGCAATATTAGTAAAATAGCAGTTAAATGCATCTGCAATAACAAGTTTGTCAGGGACTACGGTTCCATTAATAAGGACTGCCATGGATTTTTTAAAAGCAGGTGATTTATTGAAGATGATGTTTAAAATTTGCCATTCCTTTGTTAAGTTTTTCTTAGAAGCGCGGTAATAAATATCTCAAGTGTATTGAACGTCTATTCTAAGTTCAGCATACAATTTTTTATATATTTTTCGTAAACTCTGATTATTTTAAAATCTACGGTATTTAAATCTTAGCTTGTTTTTAATACTGACTTTGTGCACTAAATGTTTAGAGATCCACGGTTTAAGTCCCTTTACTATGTGATATAATCTTTGTATGTGATGTACTCGCATATCTTGCTTGATTATATTTTATGTACTTCACGAATATCATTTTTCTCTATAGGTTTGGTCAATGTTAAGCGAGAAATCTCAGCTGCAAAACACCATACATCCAAATAAGAAGTATAAAAATGAATGTATATTTTCTCATTGGTATATTAAAGCATTTCCCTCTAATTCTAATCCTGTACTTACATAGCTTACAGCTATGGATATTTTGACAACCACATTACGATTTTCTTAGGCACATTTCCGTATCTCAAATAAGTCATTTAAATCCCGAAACGATTTCCGTTTGGCTTCTTCCTACACCTTCTCGATAGCAAATTGTATACATCATCAGCTTCCTTTCTGTTCTAAATGATATTTTGGGATGAAACTTTTATCAAATTTATTTTTTTCTTTAAAAAAATCATTTATTCCTTCAACTGATTTTTTTTTATTTGGTCGAATTGACAATTGTCAATATCCTGATGATGGCTTAAACTTCCGGTTGGTTGTCATCACTGTTCGAATAGTGGGAAAAAAAACATATTTAAGTTTAAGACATGGGGCAAAACCCTTCGAATAAATCGATGGCGGTAATGAGAAGGGATACCTTACATCCACAACAGAGGGGTAAATAATGATCCCAAATATTTTGTCAGCCGCCCCCATATAGACAGTTTGTTTTTTTTTTTTCTTTTATTATGACACATCATAAACATATACAAGTTTCTAAGAACATTTCAACGTCCTCTAGGGACACTTCTGTATCAATATGGAAACTTCATCGGGTGTCGTTAAGAGAGGGTTTCTTCAAATTTTTGTTCTTCTCATATCATTTCATTTTATATCATGCCCTTGAAGGACATGACAAAAGCATATTTATAGCATCTTAAATGTGCAAAGGGTATATAGTTATTATTTATATAAATACCAGATATACAAGTACAGGGTTGATACCAAGTACAATGTCGCAAAAGACCTGACTGATGCCTTTATGGGTTATTTAAAAAATGAAAATGAAATAAAATAATTCCGCAAATTGCGTGGGACTTATGATCTTAAAGACACAAAACATTAAAATAGCCGCAGTTATACTTGAAAATGTCAAAAAAAAATTATTGGTATTGTCAAAAGCGTCCCAGTAATTTATGTATTTCCATTGCAGTTAATTCGAATCTATGGCTAGTGTCGCAATACTAAACTGTTGGAAAACATTGTCATGGGTACGAGAAGCACCTCAAGCTGATATGATCACGAAAGCTTATTAAGCAATTACTACAATAGATCACAGTTTGTTTTCAAACTCTTGCTGTGTTTGCAAGTCTTTGACATTCTGAGTTCTGCTAAAGAACTTATTGCACAGCAATGCAACTACAGCAGAAAATTATTACTACAACATTTCATTTCGGGCAACAGGAAAATAAAATTTAGAATAACGGTTTCGGCCTTGTAGAAGAAGAGAAATCCACAGAAAACCAGGTACTAATTCGCTAATTCGGATTTCGAAGAGTACCTCTTATAAAGATTTTGCTGAAAGATTAAAACTGTCGGTAAAACCAGTAGGCTGGTCAAAGTTCAGCCAGGCTAGAATCATTGAGAAAATCTGATGGTACCAACACTGAATCGAAAGCAGAGACACTCCCTCTCATTTCCAAGGTAAGCTAATCAGAACCAGCTCACAAAAAGTTTCTATTAACGAAGCTGCTAATGAGTTGAATAACACAACACGCTGTAGCTGGTGACGGATGATGTCATTAAATATGATATTCCTTCCTTTGATGGGTTCAAGTCACCTGTTACAGTTATCACACAGAAATCAGCTTTGATAGCGCAAAACATCTTTGCGAATGCATCCACTTTCTGAGATGCAAGATCTTCCCAACGCAGAAGATATTGATAGAGTGCGTTTCAGAATCTGTTAGGCAGTATCGAAGTAGCACTCGACAAGAAGAAATACTATTGACGGCACGTGTATCTCGGCCAGACAACAGGGAGTAGAAAAATTACTATTTTTGTGGGTTTAAACAGTAGATGCTCGCAAGGCTGCGTTATGTCTTCACTGATGTGGTGCATATTGGTCGGCTCACTGCTCAACGCCCTCAATAGTTCTGACGTCTATTCACAAGTATAAGCAAATGCTGTAGCAGTACTGTCTACTAGATCTTGTTTAGCAACTGTTTGCTATAAAGCGTAGACAGCCTTAGACGTAATCAACGATTGGTGTACTATAAATTGGTTTTCAGTTAATCCCCTCAAAACTGAAGTTGTTTTCTTTACCACAAGGAAGAAGCTGACTGGTCTGACTTTAAATGAAGTGAGTATTTAAGTATCATTCTGGATAACAAACTTCTTTGGACTAATACCCTTTTCACATAGCATGGAAAACCGAATTTTCTGCAAAATATTACAAATCCTCATTCAAGCATTCACACCGAACACCAACTAGGTTTTGTTTGACAGTTGTATGAGCAGTGAAAGTTTTGTGTAGGCAAGTATTTTTAATTCGATTTTTTTATGTATATATTTTGTTGAAAAAAAAATTATCTTATTTAATATTGAATTATTTATTGACCCAGGCATAGAAAAATTACCAAGAAATTTCAATTTTGTTTTGACAACTACTCTGTCAGCTGATTTGCTGATATGCTGAATGTTTGCTAAGAGTTCTCAAAAACTAAAAAATGTATTGGGAAACTTCTGTTTTCGATTAAGTTTACGAGACTTTTCACGAAAATTCGATTTTCGATGCGGTGTGAAAAGGGTATAATCATGTTACGTCGAAATCCTCTAAGGCGCTGTCGGTCTTCTGGCAATGCAAAGGACATATGGCCTGTCAACCAGAAGGTTCCTTTGTATCTATATGGCTATGATCGGGCCAATTTTATCCTATGCGTTGGTTGTCTGTTTGAACATGCTCTTAAGAAAATACTTTATTTCTGCTTTTACTAAACTCCAAAGATCGATCTGTCTCGTAAGAATGGGGGTTTCCCTAGTACACCTGACTCCGCTCTAGAAGCATTGATGAAACTCCCTCCACTAATATTCTTATCATTGGCATCCTCTGTAAAGTGTGCACTTAGGCTAACTCATGATAAACGATACACCGTATGCACTCTACTTTTACTTATAATAAATATCAAATTAGATTTACCAACTTCCTTGGTTATTCAAACAAAACCAGTGTCTATACTGATTGTATAGTTAGTAATTGATGTTATAGTGTTGTGTTTCATTTAAAAGTATTAAACTCTCATGGCCATCTTCCATTTAAAAAGAAGTAGGTTTTGGTATAATACCAACTGGAGATTTGATGACCTTGCTTGGCTCGCAATGTTATGACTCTCAGTCCTATGCAATGGCAACAGAACACCAGCTGTGGAAAAAATACGAAATCGACTTTCCCTGTGCCCGAGACTGGTTCCGGCCAGAATTTGAGCCAGGAAAGGAATGTAATCGGGCCCTGCTTTTGTTTTTATAATTAGCGCTCGCTCACGGGATTATTATTCCCTTTAAATGTTTCCACACAGCTCGGGCGAAACAAGAAAAGAGAGGTGCCGATGTACATTGGTTTTAAATGTCTGCAAGTTATAACGACTAGGAAATAGAGAGTTCGGCGAGGCATTGAGGGTGCACTGATTTTTTTTTTCTAACTTTATACTCAAGTGATGAGCACTCATTGCGAGAGGGGTCTTACCGTTTAACGATTGAAGGGGCGGAATGCTACTAGTGATTTCTATGGAGCACTAATGGCGGAAATAACTTTAGTACAAAGTGAGACACGAGACATTCGTCGGTGTTCAAGGGTGTTCATTGCCTGAGTGATGTTAGCATCACTTATGAGTTTTATCGAACAATTTTGAATCCTATCCAGCAAGTGCAGAGATGTTTAATGTGCACCTGACCAGTGATGGGCACTGTACATAGCGTTATCATTGACACACATAGCGAAAATGGAAAGTTTTCCAGTTTCGACTATGCAAGTGCCATTTATGGAAAATGGCTGGGTATTTCAATTTCGTTTTAACGACAGAAGTGTTTTGGAAGCATTAAATTCCACTCTGTTGATAGTTTCCCAATTGGTTATGATGTTAATATCGGAAGTTATTGAACTTACCATACGCTACTGTTCACGTTCTGCAGCCGAAGATCAGGCACGTGAGTCCGGGAATGAATATGAAAAGAAGATTACCGTCAGCTGCAAAGAATGTATTGGATTAGAATTAGTGGAAAAGAGACCGTTGATGAAAATTAAAAAGAGTGTCGGTAACAAGACGGAGTTCTGGTGTACATCAGCATTTATTTTGTGAATATCAGACTAGAAACCATCTAAGACAAATTGCATTGAACGTTCCAAAAGGTAATTTCTAATCCATTGAAGAAGAGAGTCGTTGATCAAAAGAGCTATTATTTTGGACAAAAAAGCCTGATGCCAAACTCTTTCAAATGTCTTAGAAATATCAAGTGCTACTATCTTGCTTTCGCCAGATTGATGTACGATTTGGTTCCACTTTTCGGTGAGACATGCCATCAGATCACCAGTTGACCTGTTGCTATGGTTTTCGTTGCTATGGTTTACTGCCCCTCATTGAGAAGTTTTCGTGATATTTCTCGTAAGAAGGGACGTAAGTGCAATTGGTGTGTAGATGGAGAGGAAACTAGATTCGCCTTTCTTAGGGACGGGCTGGACAAATGCTACTTTCTATCTGCTCGACGAGGGTCCTACGATTGATGAAAAGCTTACACAGTGTGGCTGAACACACCTTCAGAAGAAGGAGAGATTTGTGTATGTTAAGATCTTTAAGTGCTCTTGCTACTACATGAGTGCGAAAGTGGATTCGTCTTGTTCTAAGCTATCATAGATCTAGAATGTGCAAATCTTCGCTGAACGCAGTTAGAAGACAAAGTTCACTGAGTCTTGTCTGGATCCCTGGTCACAATGCTATGACGAGATATAAAATCGCCGATAAGTTTGCTAGGTAAGGCTCAGAGGAGAGATTTTCAGGATTCGAACATAAGTTCATCAACACAACACAAGTTCAAAGGACATCAACATTCGTTGATTCTCTTATTAAATTTATCATTTTGACAAATAACGGTTAAAAACTGCGCCACTAATAAATACGGAGCGCTACACTCTTTAGCAATGCACTGAAATTATTCAAATTCACTATAAAACAGATGAATATTTTGCTTAAACAATTCGCAAAGTTAAAGGTTTCTCGGGCGATGTGAAGCACTTTTTCGTCCAGCGGTTGTTCGATTGGCTCAGATATTTTAACTATTGGGACAAGTTAGTGATGTGAAAAATTAAAATCGTCCGTCTTGTAAGAAGAACTGGAAATATTGGTTTTGTTGTTTGAAACTCAGGTTCATGGAGATTTTATGTATTGGGTATATCACAAGAAAATATCGACCGAGTTTTACTTAAAGACTTGGGTCATAAAGCTGATAAGGTTCAATTGACATGTGCCGCTAAGCCATGTCCATAATAAACAGTGTCATAATTTTGTCAATTGGGTGTTAAAAATACATGTAATCGATCAAAAATTCAACTGAAAAATCGTTATGAACGGGCATTATTAATGAGAAAAATTGCCATATTTTCGGCTAGCAAAATCGAATAATTATTTTCGAGAAACCTCTCTATCTAAAACGCATCAATATTTTTGGCATCATTTGACTATATTTCTTCAAATTGAAGCGGATCTGGCTGAACGAACGGATTGCCTTATCGAATCATAATCGGTGAATTCTTATGAACGAAATTTAAAAGCATGGATGTAGGCATGCTTATATCTAACAAAACGGCGCTACGTGCCATTCAAGTTGTTAAGCTATCGTTCTTTTGCAAAAAAGTTCCTCGCCGAGTCATTTCTCAAAATGGTAGTCAAAATCGACCGTCGAGGCCATTCGATTTAACACAGTCTGACTTCTTTCTTTGCGGCAATGAGAAGGAGAGAATTTATGCCAATGCTCCCCAGTCCATTGGGGAGCTAACATCCGTGCCTATTATTGATGTAATAGAACTGCAAATGTAATGAAAAATTTTGTTGCAAGATTCTGGGTGTGCAACAGAACTCGTGAAGGGCATTTAGCTGATACTGTTTTCTAGTATATATGGCAACTCTTCTTCTATCAATTAACATAAAACTAAAACCTATTTGCTAAGAAATAAGTGTTTCCATGATAATTCATATTTAGTCTGTTTTTGCAAATATTTATTACTAATAACTTTTACTTTCTTCTCCGATTCCAACTGATTTTCAAATTTAATTATCTTTTAATAGAATAAAATAATAAAAATATGAATCATTTGTCCTTTTCGAAAATACGGCTGAGCTTCTGGCTCAGCTTATTTTTAATTTCTCTTCTACTATACTTTACGGAGCTTCTAAGAAACCTATTATAGTTAAATTAATCTCAACACAAAATGAACAATAACTTATGAAAAATAAACATAAATTTAAAAAGCCATAACTTACCTGAAATTTCTCTCAAATCCTTTTTACCTGTAATGAAATTTTGCTAAACAGAAAGAGGAGAATCATACCCCTATCTAATCCTGTGGCATTTTGTTTTCAATTGCAACCGGCAAAATCAACTTTTCCAATCAAGTTTTTACTCGAAGGCTTAAGAGAATTTTTTTTTATTTTTTTTTTACTCCATTCGTCCTCCTTCACATTTTGTGGCTTCTGAGCTACCCCGAAGGATAATTAATTTCACCATAATTAAGTTTGTACAAGTATAAAGCGGGAAAATTCAAACTCCATAATTCTTTGTCGACAGTGTAGTTGAAGGTTGATTATATCTTTACAGACCTAGTGACAACTATAATTGTCCTTAAGCTAGAAAAATGCGTTAATGAAAAATATAAATTACGGATAGGAGGCAAGAAAAACTGAAAGGATGATAATACTGAAGAAACATTGGATGACTATTTTGAGAGGATTTATAGTTTTGTGGACGTTTTATTTTTATTGAAGAAATTGTTTTTAAGAGGCTGAGTGAGGTTAGGAATAATAGACTTATCCTAGTGGTTTTATTTTCTTTTTCTACGTAACTACTTTTGTTTTTTGTTTTTATTTGTTATTTTAAACCTACATTAGATGTAAGATATTCGTTTGGTTGTATTGGCTTTTCAAGTCCTATTACTCGAGATTAATATTTACATTAATATTTACTAGTTAGTCATTCTCTTCAATTGTGGTCAATTCTTAAACTAAATTTAATAATCAAACTTATTTACACCTTCTTTTATGTAAAGTGAAGTTATTTAACGATATTGCCTACGACTAAGTGGTAAAGTCTTTCCTATTTTGATGGCTAATTCATCGAATCAGTCAGTTGATAAGCCCAAAAAGTTATTAATTTATGAAGCACTGCTCTAAAATGGTCAGTCTTAGATATACAAAAATGAACTTGGAACTTAATACAATATCTTCATAAACACAGCTGCAACAATCTTAATCTATATTTTTGATATGTTGTTACGAGGGGCGTTCAACATATTCTCGGTATCGGGGTGAAGCTGTGGTTGTATATATAAATTGACTTATTTATCAAGTAATACTATTATTTTAGTGCATTCATGTAAAATTTCATATAAATGTGATTATTAATTCGCGTTTTATCTCTAGTTAAACAGAATCATAATGGCAACTGAGACGATGATGGTGAAAATGGAGCATCGCGCTGCAATTAAATTTCTCACCAAGCAAGGAAAGAGTCAAAAAACTATTCATGAAGAGATGGTGGCTGTTTACCGCACCTTCATTATCTACTGTGCAAAAGTGGTCAAGTGAGTTCAAGAGAGGCAGAGAGAGCATTGAAGACGACCCCCGCTCCGGCACCCGGCTACTGCTTGTACGGGAGAAAGCATCAAATAAGTCGAAAAACTTGTTCTTGAGGATGCCCGAATAAAGGTGCAAATGATGGCAGAGATCACCAAGCTTTCAATTGGTACCATTCACACCATTCTTCATGACCATCTTAACCTTTCAAAGGTCAGTGCAAGGTGGGTGCCACGAATGCTCACAGCGCCTCAGAAAAAAGTGAGAATCGCATGCTGTAGAGAGCTTTTGGAGATGTGTAGTGAGAACGCGGACGGTGTTATGGATCGAATTGTTACTGGAGACGAAACATGGGTCCACCGCTATGACCCTGAAAGCAAACAAGAGTCCATGCAGTGGCATAAAAAAGGAACAGACCCCCCGAAGAAGTTCAAAGTCACTCCGTCTGCCTGGAAGCTCATGGCCACAGTTTTCTGGGACTCAAAGGGAATCTTGCTCATTGAGTACAAAAAAAAAGGTGAAACCATCAACGCTACATCCTACGCTTCCACTTTGCATAATTTGCGGGAGGAAATTAAAAAGAAAAGACGGGATAAACTCGCAGCGGGTGTGTTGCTTCTTCATGACAACACTCCTGTTCACACGGCGCGAGTTTCCAAGGCTGCTGCGCGAGATTGTGGTTTCGCAGAAATCCAACACCCACCCTATAGTCCAGACCTTGCCCCTAGTGATTATTTCCTGTTTCCGGATTTGAAAAAATGTCTTCGTGGAAAAAGATTTTCGGATTTCGGATAAATGGGTATTTTGCAGAGAAAGAGGAAATTTATTTTTTTGAGGGTTTAAAAAAGCTTATCTCAAGATGTAACAAATGCATTGATGTTAGGGGAGATTATATTGAAAAATAAAAACAATTTAAATTGAATTCGCATTTTCCTTCATATCGATACCGAGAATATATTGAACGCCCATCGTAGTTTTGTGATTTCTGAAAATCATTTTACAGTGTTCAAAGAGAACAACATTCTATTGGAGTTGGTGCAATTAAACTTGGATTTGACCGGTCTGATGTTTAATCAATGATCAACTCTATCACATAAATAATTTGCGAATAAATGTTTCATTCTTTATATAATAAAGTATGTAATTTTCATTTGGGCGAAAATGCTCGTGTACTTATGGTTTCCATTTGTACTTTTCATTTCAGTTGTCCGTAAGTAAAATGCAATTTTCATTCCTTCAAAATTCCACATTTACTCGTATTAAAGCCAATATATACATTTCTATAATTTTGACCAAATATAGAGTGTTTTTTTCAGAGCTATATAAATTGTTTGCTACACAGTGCTTATTAAATACATTTTTTTTTATATGAAGGTTGGTTCATGGCATTACCCTTTAAGGGCTAGTTGCGCTGATGAAGCGCATCATGTCTGTCCACTTTCCCTAATAATGTCCTGAATATTTGCTTCCAAGACATAAGTAGTTTGTGGATTATTAGCTTACACCAACAACTAAAAATAATAGCATAGATATGAATCGAATGCCGTTGAATCACACAAGGTTCACAGGTTCGTTTCTTAGTAGGTTAATAGTTTGATGAACAGTATATCATGCAAAACCGGCCTACGAACCATATGTAGTCCGAAACAACGTCGTCCATGTTTTGGTAATATTGGACATCGAGTGTTAGGAGTGCTCCGGCACCATTTTTAAAGAAATATGTTCTGATGATGCAGCAAGGTGCACTTATGAGACTTATGAGTTCCTTCAAGATACGCCAGAAATGGAAATTGTACTTATTCACAGGTCCATTGAATTAAGGGTAAACTTCATCTCTAAATACGATTTAAAAAAAAAAACAAAAAAAAAGAACCGTCTCGTCTTCAAATTGCTGAAGTCGTTTCATGGACCTAGTTCCTCCACATGTTCTAGACTGAGATCACCTGCAAAATTTTCCACATAGTGGACTAACAAGGGCTAAATTGTTACGATTGACACCGAATTAACAATTCCGCATTTTTATCCACGCATTCCCTCCAAATAGCTTCAGATTTTTTCTGTACACACTTTGGCGCATCGTTGGCTCAGCCAGGGATTGGTCATTTGTTTTTTTAATTCCAGAGAACAAGCGATAATGCGGAAAGCGAATTATAGTTCCATGATTGCACATTATTTTGTACTTAATTAGCAAGCATATACATCTAACTCATCACACACGTAACTTCAACAAGATGGGGCGATTAGGCATAGCGCTAGAACTGCAATGAACTTGCTGCGTGAACATCTTCCACAATGTTTCTGATGTTTCTATCAGATGTTTCCAATTGACGTGCATCATAAGTAAAGTATACGCTAATAGCACGGGGTCTACTTAGAGCATTAATTTTTTTATTTTAAACTAAGGTAGAAAACAATACGCCTCTAAGTTTTTATCTTGTTCATGTTTAAAAATATAAATCTGCCACCAGACACCCTGTACTTGTGGCAAGCCATTGATTTCCTCCTCCCTTAAGTGGAAAGTGTGGTTTTAAAGAAGAGGTGATATTAATCTGCTTATTCCTATAAAACGAATCATGACTTATGATAGAATCTTTTATACAAGGTTGAGGAGACTGATGCCTTTTTAATTTGCCTTGTGGATTGGGCAAACTGTGCTAAAATTCAATAAATAAGACATACAATTGACCATACGAGTATCTGGAAAATTAATTTATTTATCTCCAGCACGAATTAATGTTGATCATCATCTATATTCAGCGGTTTATTTACACTTATAGTTACACTTAACACTCAAGAGGCTATTACTACTATTAGAAAGAGAGAAAGATATTGGAGATCAGTGGTTTTTTCGCTCCATGGGTTTCATCCAACATTTAATGGGTAGACTAAAGTATTAGTGGAAGTTGGCTTGTTGTTAATTTCTAGTCATCTACTCATCTTACTTGATTTTTGTTAACTGAAAAAAGGGTTTCAGATTGGGTAGCCAATACAGTACCACTTGAGCCACGGCCACGCACCAAAGTTAACAGCAAACAGGCTTCAGAATTATTCTTTCTAGATCTTGAATACTGGTTGTGATTTTTCAACTAGCCAACCTATCTTCACTGTTTTATCAGCTTACATTATCTTACATTTGATTGGATATTAGAATTTGTTAGGTAGGAACATTTAAGTTTCATTCACATATGGGGTAGCTGAAAACAATTCTTCTTTACCGAATCTCAGTTTTAGGTGATTTCTGTTTTTGAGATACTGGAAACTATCTTAAATCGTTCGTTATTCAAATTTTTTACGTGTAACAAGCTAACAACCATGGCTATTTATTTTTGACTTGATAATGAAATGCTAGTATAATGTTACGCACTTTTATAGACTTACTGGCAATGATAGAGAAAAACACGACTATGCAAGTTTCTGTTTCTCTGGCATATACTGCTGCCTTACCGGTCTAAGTGTTTCAATGAACTTTCTTATTTATAGACCTTATGTTTTAAGTCAAATACGGAAAACATTTGAGGATGCCAAATTAAAGTGTAAGGGGTGAAGTTCATTATTCAAGAAATGTTGGTTTGAATGCCAATGTCAAATGCAAGAATTTTATAAATTAAATAATAAATTTAAGAACTAAATAAACATCCAGCTGAAAATAGGGGAAAGCTTCTGAGCAAGTATTGACAAGCATAGGGACCTTTTCCTCCCATAGGTATCTTTTATTGTTAAACTTCCGTTTGAGAGGCCATTAGATTACAGAAACTAGGACAAGACAATTGAACTCATAACAATGTGCTACAATCAAGGAAGATGAAAGGGTGTGAAATTTTGCGCATGAACTTCACTTTAGTTGGGAGCCCATTATCAATGTTTATTTTATGATATTTTATGATAGTTGAACTGGAAAATCCTTTTCAATATCATCGGTTTAATTTGAATTATAAACTAATACTAATTGTAGAAGGCCAAAATATGATCCTTGAAGTATTAGATCTAAGAGTGTTTTCGCTCCTAGATACAGTCTTGATATTGATATAAATTTTAAAGTTAGTACTAGCTTCTCCTTATAGGTGTCGATTTACATATAAAAGCTTTTCGAACAAAATCTTCAGAGGTACTTCCTCGTTGTCGGATTAAGCTTCAGATAACTTCATACTCAAAAGTCCAATTCGTAATTTTAAAGAACTACTTTGATTTGTTTCTTCAACAAACAAGGATGGCTCAGTGTTTGATGCAGTTGGTGACGGTATTGGAGCTATAGACATCTATTTTACATGTATTCACAAAAAAATAAATAAAAATTAATTTCTAAGTCCCTGTTCAATGATTTAACATAGTTACCTGCTCAGCATTATGGATTTGAAAGATAATGTTTTTCAAATGTTTTTTTGCTCGTTAAATTTTGTCCTTGGACAATACCGGAAAGCCGGAATTTGGGGTCCAGGAACAAGGCAGAATACATGGTATCGTTTTCCGTTTTCAGTCGACAAGAGTTTTACTTATTTCGCTCTCTATAGACTCTAGCTCAAATATCATTTCCAGCCATGATTTGTAAAAATCTCCTAAGGCAATTGACTGCTTTGTAAACGTAACGTCAAAACATGTACTGAAGCAAGAAAAGATATAATGGATTCTATTTGCATCCATTGCTCAGGCTCCAATTGCCTGGATAAAGTATCGTTATCTAGGCAGAATTAGACCCTCCTTCAATAAACGGTATCAGTTTAGCTTTCTCCGATACAGCAAAATATCTGGGTCTCATTTTTGACAGGAAACTAAACTGGAAACCTAACATTCAAGAAAGAGTCAATAAAGCCACAATAGCTTTATTCTCTTGCAAGAAAGCCATTGGGAACAAATGGGGCCTTCAACCTCGCATAACCCACTGACTATACATCTCGGTCATAAGACCGATACTTACTTACGGGGTGGTTGTCTGGTGGACGGCCTTGGAAAATGCAGTCAACTGCATTAAATTAAGCAGAGTCCAAAGAACAGCATGTCTATGCACAAGCGGAGCCTTGAGGTCTACCCCCTCTGCGGCATTAGATATTCTGCTTCACTTGACACCCCTCGACATTTTTAGCAAGCAAGTAGCTGCGACTGCAGCTATTCGCCTTAAAGCGACTAAACAGTGGACAAATAATTCATTTGGCCACGCCAACATTCTTAATACATTGGGAATCCTCACAGAGAACACCGATTACACCATACCTGAACTTTGGTTTGACAAAAACTTCCATGTAAGCTTCCCCTCTAGATCATTCTGGGAGGAGGATGCTTTCATGGAGGACAAGTCAATCCATCTCTACACAGATGGATCTAAAACCGATAGCGGAGTTGGTGGCGGTGTTTTCTCAGATAAGCTAAATCTATTTCAGCATCTCTTTCCGCCCTCCAAATCACTGTAGCGTGTTCCAGGCGGAAATTTTGAAGATTAAAGAAGCTCTGTCCTGGCTGAAGAAAAACGTGATATCTGCAAAGGATATCCGCATATTTTCGGATAGTCAGGCCGCCATCAAGTCCCTGGACTCGGTCTCATTGTGTTCTAAATCTGTCCTTGAATGCCGATCATCTCTCATGGAGATGGCAGAGCAGTTCAACATTCACCTTTGTTGGGTGCCGGGCCACAGAGACATTCCAGGGAACTGCAGAGCCGATGAACTCGCCAAAATTGGAACCACTCTACCTATCCTACCGGACAAAGGTAGTATAGGTATACCAATCGCTACGTGCAAACTAACACTAAAGCTAGATGCCAATAAAAGAACGGACCTTAGGTGGACTGCTGGACAAACATGTCTAGCGACCAAACAGATCTGGCCAAGGCTGGATCTGAGTCGATCTAAGTGTCTGATCCTTTTAAATAGGAAACATCTCAGCGCCATAATAGGTGTCATTACCGGACACTGCCTCATAGGCAAGCACGCAAGAAGGCTTGGCGCTTTTACTAACGATTTCTGTAGAAGCTGAATGGACGAGGAAGAGGAGGAGACAATCCCCCACCTACTCTGCACATGCCCAGCTCTCTCTCAGAGAAGGAAGCTTCATCTAGGAGCTTTCTTCTACAACGACCTAAACGATCTAGAAAAAATAGACGTTAACAGTCTCCTACGCTTTATTATAAGCTCAAACTGGTTCCAGTAGTAAGAAGATCATAGATCCACGTGGCATCACAATGGGCCAATAGGCCTAAGTGGGTTGGTATTTCCAACAGCCACTCTTACCTAACCTAACCTAACCTAGGCAGAACTATTTCAATTCTAAAAGACCTTTCAACATTAGTTGAGGTTTAGGTACTCCTAGTTTTCAATTGCATAGCTACAAGATTAAAAGCATAATAAGACAAATGGAGAAAAGATTTCCATCATTTACTATTTACCGTAATGAAGCAGATCTTAACAGCTTTGCAGCTTTCACGAGCTTTTAAAATTAAAACTGTATTATTGTTAGCCAACAAGTCTTTTACAGCCAATTGAAGTGAGAATGAGATACAATATTCTCATTCACGATTCCCTCCGTAATACTTTGAGCATAATTATATGCTCTTTCCTCGTCTTGGCTCTCTTCACCATCACTTTGCGACAATAATTCCACACATTTCAATAGATTTCGAGCATTATCCGTGATAATTAAATATATTTGTTTAATGTTTATTTCGAAAAGTTTTAGTATGTTTTCAGTTTCCGTCTGTAAATTTTGAGCTGTATGTTTCTTTTTTATTTCAATCATGGCAAGGGTATATATCGCGATCTCTTTATTTATTATCAATTGAGCATTTCGTGTAGCCGTGTTAGGTTCCAAGCTCATAATTCTTCCTTTCAATTTATTTGAAATTAATTGTTTTACTTTATCATATTTTTCGCTACTGAAATTCATTATGTTTCTTGAGTTTATTGGGTTCATTTGCAGTCCGTTAAAAATAGGACTCGACAACGTCTTGAACTTCTTGGAGTCAAAAAATTTCAGAGGTCGAGATTCAAAGGTCGAGATTCACTGTTTCTCGTACTCCATAAACATGACCGCGTGGAAATTCTTTCTTTGCTATCTAAATATAGGAACGCTTCTGGAGGAATAAAGCCGTCAAAGCGAACTCTCTCGTGGTACATATAATTGGGATAGTAAGCCCCGGCGATCAGGTTGTTTGATGAGGTCTTTGCTCTTGCAACGTGCCTTCTAGTCAACTTAATGACGAAATTGTCCACTATTATTAGGTTCGCCATATTGTACAAGACCTCATTGGGACATAATTTGATGTACTCAGATTTTAGTGTTCTGTACAAGCGAAGACAAGTCCTAAGACAAGCCCTCTCAAACACCCGAATCTTTTCCAATAAACTTGCTCTCACGTTGAACCACACGGGACATCCAAATACAAGCATGGGCCTGATAAGGGCCATGTAGCAGATTACCTTCACCTCGCATCGAGTTGGCTGTTATAAAACAGTCTCTTTGTAAGGGCAAAAGCACCTTTGGCTCTGGCCAGAGCAACATCTATATGTTTGTTAAAATACAGAAATTGATCTAGCCAGATCCCAAGGTATCTGACTACATTTCGACAAGCAAGTGGGTGTCCGTGCTACCGCACGATCGAGAACTTTCTTCAATTCTTTCTGGTATCCTAGGCCCCAGACAAAGGCGTCCTAAACAGAATGGTTTCCGACTTATGAAAGTTGATTTTCAACTTCCAGTCATCGCAACATCGCTTAATTTTGTCGAAGTCACGCTGCAAAGTATATTAATAACCTCAATCTTTGGACCTGATCTGTACGCGTTCATGTCGTCTGCATACGCTATGGCATGTTGAAGTGAACCTATCAGATCACTCGTGTAAATGTTGAATAGGATCGGCGAATTTACCGCACCTTGTTGCAGACCGTTTTTAATTTTATATGTTCCAGCAGAAGTCACATCGCCATTCTTCACGATGAACTGTCAACTGGAGATCATATCAAAAAGAATATACAGCAGTGGTTTACTAATGCCCAACCTGTCCAGCTTGAAAAAGAGTCCTTCTAACCATACGGTATCGAAGGCTTTCTCCAAGTTAATCAGGCAGGCACCAGTGCACTGGTTCTTGCCTTTGTTCCATTGGATATCAGAAACCATTTTAGACGCAGCATGAATGATATCATGCCCCGCCTTGAAACCGAATTGATTATCCGGAACTATATTTTTGTCCTCAACCCACTTAGTCAGGACTCTATTGATCACCTTCTCGAAAACTTTACTGATGCTTGGAAAAAGATTGATCGAGCGGAGATTCTCCGGATTGGAAGTGTATTTATCCCTTTTGGAGATGCGATGTACCACCGCAGTTTTCCAATGCGCTGGATAATGTGCATTATACATTGCATTATTAAGCAGGGTGGTATAAATGTTCACCGCTTCTAGAGGGAAGTGTCGAAGCACAATGTTCGGTATTTCATCGGTTCCCATTGATTTCTTACTTCTAAGTGATTCGAAGATCTTTTGGAGTTCTTCCTTCAAAATGAACGCGGTAGTACTCTATCGTTGGTGATGACATTATTTGTCATATTCTCGTCACTGAACGGGGTGAAACCCGAGGTCTCGAATCGCCAATTCACAATTTCATTTCGAGGGTAGAAATTGTGCACAAGGACTCGATTCTCCAGATCGTGATTCGGGCCAATGATAACATTCTCTTTGTACACTTCCTGGGAAGTCGCTCCTATAGCCTCCGCGTGCTCCTGCGGATCCTCGATCACAAAGAAGTTGTCATCATCAACAGCCTCATTTGGATCTATGCCCGCTGCTACCAGTATTTATTTGTTGTTCGTCGTTCGAGCGATTTTAAATCACGAAAGGTCGTTTTGTTTATTTCTCCGAAATATTTTATTTATTTGCGGGAACATATTCGGGTTGCTGGTGTTTACAGCCCGAATTTTATTGTTCCAATGCAAACTTACAGAATTTCTGTACAAGGTTTTTAGTTTTGACAGAGCAGTCTACTTTTATGTCAGTGCAGTGGGTCAATAGTTGCGTTACGGAATAAGTCTTCTTCGTCAGTGTGTTGGTACCGAGGTATCGTTTTGACCATTGTTCGTTTGATTGTCTCGTCCATTAGTTCCATTAGATACTTGTCAATCTCCTCGTTTGATAGATTTCTGTTGGACGGTGGGTAGAGCGAATTCGAGGAGAGTGCTCTAGTCAGTGTTCTGGTAAAGTGTGTCCAACGCACCCTACTATAATTGTAGGAATGCCTTAGACAAACTCATCCAATTCCGCAATTTCGTTGGGAACATTTATTTCGCCGCTGAGTTATTCAATGTGTAGACAGTTTGTAGTTTGTTGGTTAGTGCATGTCAGTTGTATTCGTGAGTCGAACAGCAGAAGATCCAAATAAGAACCGTGTCTGTGAAACGACGGACTATCCGTCGCCTTAAGCCCGAGTCGATACATTATACTGTGCTGACCCCACCAATTGAATAGTAGGGTCCCTCTAGTATTTGGTGTATTATTTCCCAAATCACTATGTTTGGCGTTGAAATCTCTGCAG